>OX454415.1:96215482-96815482 GCA_949715475.1 Microchrysa polita
GCATCACCCAACCTTCGAGATATGGAGCGCTTATTTTGAAAGTGGCGTAAGTCCAACTGTTCATGAATCGAGATATTTAAAGGTTTGCGTTTCAATCAATTTAAAAATTTGGGTAGCTTCGTTTGATTTAATTAAATTGTATTTATATTCTTCGGATTTTAAATTTATTATCCATGCTAAACATTTTGCATAACCATAAAAAAAATAACGGATTTTTCGTTCGGTAAACTTGGGATAACCGACAATTTGATAAAAATAGCTTAGTTTTTTCGCTATAATGGATCAGTTTCAGCTTCAAACAGCTGAATATTTTACAAATCATTAATTTCACATTTTTTGATAATCATGAAGTGTAAAAAAATGTTCAGTAGTACAGTCGAATTAGCACATTAAAAACAAAAAATACACTTAGTTTATATTTTGTTGTCTTGAAATAGGCATAGCCGTAGGAAGCTAAAACTTATTTTACTAGAAAAAATATTGATGGAGAAAAGGGCAATGGCAAAAAAAGACAAAAACTTAGACTAAACTGAAGATAGACATGTAGGGTATCCTATTAACCCTCATCCAGCGGCAGATTCTTACAACGCTTGCCGGCGGCAAATGTACACCTGTACCTTAGTACATTTTGTATGAAAATCTTCACTATTTGTATGAATTTTGACCGTAAAACCGTTATATTATGTTGACTAGTCACAAATTAGTAACTGTTTTTGCCGATGTGAATGTTTTAAGAAGTTGGGTTTATGTGGATTTAATTTTTGGACTGGGTAAATTTAGGAAATAGGCAAAATTTTAAAAAGAAAATTGAAAAAATGGGTTGCTTGGAATTTTAATTTGACGAAATTTAAAATTGATTTACAAATGAAAAGTAGAAAACGGTTCAAATTAAGTCATTAATGATTTTAGAAGAATTTGGTATGTTTGATTTGCAAATTGTGAAGTCTTAAGTTAAAATTTACCCCCCTGCCCCCAATATATTATTCTGTTACTAGAACCCGTTATCGCTAACTAAAAAAACGTCAATAATTATCACATTCTCGTTATTTTCCATAAAACAACAATATTTGAAGCAATAAATATATTGGAGAAATGAGTAAATGTGTTATTATACGTAAGAAAGGTCCTGTCAAGCAACAAGCAAGTAGAATCGGCTAGTGTAATTTTCAGTCTCTAATCTTTGTAAATCTAAACTCAGGCCAATTCCTATAGTAGAAAAATATCTAAAATTTTAATTGTGATTGTTGTTGGTTAATTGTAATATATTTGCTCGTATATGTTATTAAATCCAAGGATCGATTGAAAAATTAAAACAAGAAACCGAAGACATGTGGCATATTCTATAGCAGTTATCGGTATCTATATATGGTACCGACGTACAATTCAACCAAGTTTATGTACCACCCAAACATCCATTTAGAAATTTGGTTGGATGTTTCTGCTGGTTTTCAGCTGAAACTTCAAAAGGAACTCGGGTGGAGGTCCCGAATTACACAAATAATAAATATTAGGTGATGGAATACAAATTATGGGAATTTGTGGTAAAGAAAATCAACCGCTAAAATCCAAAATTTTAGCATTTGTTACAAACCTAATTTTCACTAGATGTTATGGGGGAAAGAAGGCGTAATACATTGTATTGGTTGCCCCAAGCCATTACTTCAAAAAGTTTGGTATGCTAGTAAAAGATTGATGTCAAATAACAAAAAACCGCTGTATGAGTCAGCCTAGTCCTTAATGATCGATATCTCCAAGGACCTTGATCATTACAAATAAGATATATACAAATATACAAATACTTCTTTACATCACTCGATTCTCAACTTATTGATGCTATAATAAATCTCTCTAAGCATGAGCATTCACCAAAAATATTTTGTTTTCGTTTTTTGTCAATTTTCTTTCATACAAAATATATGAAGGTACAAATGTACCTTTGCCGCCGTTAAAGGGTGTAAGATTAATTTTGCTCCCTAACTTATGGATGGGTGGTCACACATTTCTGAAATTTGGAATACATATTTTAAACTAAAATCGTAGAGATGTCAGAAAATGTCAGCCCGATCGGACCCATAGCAAAAAAGTTACGGTGTTTTAAAAACGAAAAAGGTACACCTGTACCTATCCCGCTGGATGAGGGTTAAAACGGATGTCAAGGATATTCCAGTTCTCCAGTTTTTATTTGTTTTAAGCCTTCAGGAAGATGTTAATCGCGTATACTTTCAATTGCAATTCAGTAGGTATACAGTGTGTGTCACGCTACTTGACATCAAACTCCGCTACGAAAAAATATTTTTCAAAATCATTAAATATAAATATATATTATAATCAAATATTTAATTTTATTTTATTTTATACTTTTCACATTGACACTTCTAGCAGTGTGTAATTTAATAGTCTCTTTACTTTCGGTGAAAACTTTTAACCCAACTGGGCATCTTCAGGTATATTTAAGCTGCTATGTACCAACAAGAAAAAAAAATATTGCTTTTTTATTTCTTTCTGTGTTCCTTTTCGCTCTTTTTTTTATTCTATATAACAATAACCTAGGTCATAAAGATGAAGAAAAAAAATCTTATAATTAGCAATTTAAATAGAACTGAAGATAGAAGTTGGGCGAAAGGCTCTGACTGAAAATAAAGAGACTACAAAATTATAAACTGCTAGTGTCAATGTGGAAAATACAAAATCAAAAAGATAATCGTTACTAGTGGAAAGACTAACAAAAAAAAATATTTTTACTATTATATGCAATCAAAGGAAAGTTTCAATTGGAGAAATTACGAAGACGAACGAAAATTGAAAGTGTCTAGACAGGTCCATTAACCTGCTGTGCGGTCTGATATTTCTCAAGTTTTATATTGACAAAAATTAATAACCGTTTTGATTTTAACAAAAATGCGACCTTCTTTGTTGAACCGAGAAATCAAACTCATTTTAAAGTTTAAATAACTATAAAAACATTGCTCAAAATTTTAAAATGTTGTCTTTATTCCACAACGGTATCAAATTTACTTCAGTATTACTATTTTTAGTGGGAATATCTTTTTTTTTTCGAAAATAGTTCCAACACTCAAAATGTAACTATAGGTCGCTAGAAGTCCGTTAAGTTCACACTTTGTCAAGTGACTTCTTTTCTCATTCAAACTCGAACTTTAAAAATTTTATAGTAGTAGTATATTTTTACATATTTGGCAAAAGAATTAGTTTGAAAACTCGGTTCCACAAAGATAAGGTGACATTTATCACAAAACCAAAACAGTTTTATTGTAAAAACAATTTTTTTTTAATATTATGATTTACAGTTAGATTGCATTAAAAATATCAGCAAGTTTAGCATTTCTTTTGATCGCATGTAACTCTAAAAATACGTAAAAGATTAAATATTTTCTCAGAGCAGGAACCATGTATAGCGTCTGAAATTCATATTCGGATTGCACTTCAGGGAAACAAAAGAAAGAAACATCATGGCGATTGTTCAAAAAACCATGCCGAATTGCTGTAAAGTCGGATAGTCTGATATCATTTTCTTAGGCATTTGAGGACTTAACGGCCCAATATGCTTCGAATTTCTTCAACGCATCATTATCGAATATTAGCCAAATTGTGATTTTCAATAGCCGAAAAAATGGACGAAATCGGAGCGGGCAGAAATAATTTTTTTTAATAAGGACATATTTCTCGTATAATGCTTCCGAACAATTAATTCACTCAACTCATAATTTCAGTCATTTTAATTGAAAGTTTGAAGGGTTAATCACTATATTTCAAGACATTTTCTTTTATATTTCCATTTTCTTCTGATACATATTAAATTTTAAAAAAATCAAATTTAATTTTACTGAAAAATATAGTTAAATTTTTACAAGCACTTTAAAATCAATTTACAAAAGATACATTTCTAAAATATTTTCTGATCAGAAGATAATTTATTGTTCCCCTAAGCATGTTAATTTTGAAAGTGGAGTAAGTCACACGGATGGACTTACGCCAGTTTCAAAATAAACACTTTGAAGTTGTTGTTAAGTAGCAGAATTTGTGACTATGAAACCAACAGTACATTTTTGAAATATTTGTTTGATTTTTTTGTCATAGAAAGAAACCGCCAAAGACATGATAATGCCATCATTAACTCAATTTCCATAAAAAGTGGACTTATGCCACTTTCAAAATAGGCGGCTCACATGATGTTGATGTAATACATACAACCAGTTTAATGTTTTTTTTTATACCATTCGCTCGTAGAGTCAACCGAAGGGTATATTAATTTTGGCATGATGTTTGTAACACATTGAAGGAGACATCTGCGACAATATAAATATATGATCAGCATGACGAGCTGAGTCGATTGGGCAATGTCAGTCTGTCCGTCTGTTGCGACGCGCTTTACTGGGCCGTCTTAAAAGCTATGAAGCTGAAATTTTGCACACATGCTTCTTTTTGCTGCAGCCAGTTTGTATGTTTGAATCGATAAAATCGGATGATGGCGTCGTGGAGCTTCCATACAAACCCAAAGCCCAAAATTAAGCCCTTCTAAAAAAAAACTTTTTATTTGTCCACCAATTTTGACCAAATTTGGCACAAATGTGTTGCTATAGATAACACAAAAAAATGAGGTCATGAGGCTGCCACACAAACCCAAACCACCAAATTAACCTCTTCTAAGAATTGTTTTTTTTTTTATTTGTGCGCTAATTCAAACCAAAACTCACTGAAATGTTTTTTTTTTGGAAGCTACAAAATATATGTCAAAGTCGATAGAATCGGACCATTGGATCATTATGCGCCAACCACCCTAAAATTAGGTTCCCCTAAAATTTGTTTAGCTAAATTCCAATCAAACCTTATATTAGTGTGTCTTTATCGAAACTACAAAAAATATGTACAAACAAATATATTCGCACTAAAGGGGGATAATGGCCGCGCCCAAAATTAGCCTCGTTTTAATTACTAACTGACTCGCGAGCTGTTACTGCTTTGAATAGCAGCAGCAGCGGCAACATTTCATAGCTTACACATATGCTGGTAATGTTCGCAATTTTTTCACTGCATTGTTCTTGCTTTTAATGACGTCATATGATTGTTTTTGTTGTTTGTTCACACTTTAGTAGGCAGCTTTGAAGTAATTGATCAGCTATTGGGCGGCATACGGATAATATCATTGTGATCATAACCTCTGTTTATATCCATCTCTTTAGTGTTCAATGTGGGAACAAACATAGACAAGATCACAACGTTCAGATAGACGCGAATATGCAAGACCTGACAAGTGCATCTATCTGGATGGACCACGCTAGGAGCAGATATTCAGGTTTACTCCACATCATTTCTATTCCAAAAAATGTCGTAGATAACTTTACAGACATGCATACATTCATATTTCCTTATTTAATTTCTTTCAGCATCAGATATATTATCATTAGTGTCGATGGCCCGACGTCGGGCTTTGACCACCTAATGCAAATTAATCACACATTTTAAATTTCCCGCCAAGCACCCCTCATAAAAAACTCAGATTTATACGGCGCCTATGCATAATTTCCCTTGCACTAACACTAACCAAACTCTCCAGCAAAATTGCTTCAATTCTCTCGCACAATATTACTTCCTTTATTCTCTTTTTTCTGAGAATCTAGCACACTAAGGGAAATTTTCTACATACATGAGGCAATACCAATTACTCGAAACGAACGAGTTACACGGTACCAAATTGCTTTCGAATCGAATACGAAAGTGTCGTCACTTTCGTTTTCGTTTCGAGTTACATGATAGGCCCCCTGAATTCGGAGTGTGATACGTTTGTCAGCCATACGACTTCCTAGTCGCATTGTTAATTTTGTTATCTTACGACAAGAAAATTTCTTATCATCTTCTTCTAAATAATAAACTTGCGACGAGTCGTGCCGAGTTTGGAAACTCGTTCTCTATGAATCTCTATATCATATAGAATGGCGACCGAACGATCACGGCCACAAAGCCCGACTATGGGGTATATATCCCGGCTGTAATAAGTCTGAGCGTCAAATAAAACGTTGAAGTTGACCGCGTCCTTCAGGTCTCCCAATTCGTTAAAGAAGTCCGAGAATCGATCTTATTCTCTCTCATCGGTCTGATCAAGCAACTACAAAGAAAATGAAAGATCTCCGCTACGTTCGCATCCTCGCAGTTTCTGCAGAAATCGTTAAACAGAATATGAAGCCCTCTCGTGTAAGGGGATGTTAAAGCGAGCTCTCACTGCTTGTTTTTTTATAGAATTAAAGTAAAAAGTACCTTTCTGTTGTTCCGAACGTCTGGCTTAGAAAAGCAATTAAAAAAAGGCGTTTGGTGATATGCTCGTCGAAAATTATCATTGGTCAATCCATAGATCAATGGGTTTATCGCTGCATTAAAGAAAATCAAATAGTGCGAGGCATACCATAGAATTTGAAAACTGCCTAAAATTTGATTGACGAAGTTATTCTGTAGCATACGATTACGAATGAAGACCAGCGCGGTAAAAGGGCCGCGTAAAACTACAAAAGTCATTACAACTGTGAAAAACATTTTCGCCACTTTTGTTTTATACGAGACGGACATAGGATGTTCTCGTTTTAAGACTTGTTTCTCATAACTGCCCAGCTGGAAATGAAAGATACTTTTAATCCCGGCATCGATTCTTGTTAACTGAACTGAAACTTACCTTATAAAAAATAGCAGAGTAACATAAAATCATAACACTAAGTGGCATCCATACCAGAGCTGCTATTAGAATATGCCAATAGACTGGTAGAAAGGTGGTGTCTTCAAAGCAATAAGATTCCAAGAAATTTTTCCATTGTCTCTCCTGTGTACGAAAAACACAATAGCTGCCAAAAATGTTCAAAATATTATGCCAACCTTATAGGTCCTATAAATAGCCAATGGAATCGCCAATAGAAAGCCCGCCAGCCAGGTTCCACACATTACCAATTTTGCACCTTTGATGGTCAAACGTGTTTCCAGCGGCAAAACAATTGCTGTCAAACGATCGTAGCTTACCGCACACAAGTTCACAACAGCTGATATGAGAAATGCTCCTTCCAAATAGCCTTCAACCTTACAGCCGAATGCTCCCAGTTGATAGTTTTGAAAAAAGTCATGATACATAAACATAGTTGGACAAATGATTAAAGTGAATGAGTCTGCCACTGACATGTTTGCTATTAGAAGATTTGTTGGTGTCCTCAGCGCTCGATTTCTTACGATAATGTTTAGAAGAATGGCATTACCGAGAATGCCAAAAAAAATGATGGGCACAAAAGTGGTCACTTTAATGATAAGTTCGCTATTCGGTATGATATTCCAGATGCCTTTGGGAAAGTCATATTGACTAAAGTCTGTCTGGAAAAAAAAAATAAATCAGCAATATGTGCTTACAATTAGGGATGTCTGAAACCCGGACGCATGGACCGATCTATTTCTTTCAGAACGGACAACCGGGATATTTTCGGCTTTCTCGTCTTTCTATTTTTAACCCGGACGGTTGTTAAATATTTTTCGGTTTTAACCAAACAAGGCATTTCTTTCCATATTTAAAAAAAAATAGAATTTTCTTCTTATCTCTGTAGACAATAATTTAAAATTTGAATTTGTAACTGAAATATGTACTTTCAATTTTGTAACCGACTGTAATCAGCTGTTGTGCTGAATTATGTTTTCTGTCAATAAAGAATCGTTAGTCGATAAGTTGATCTCAAGCTGAACGCGTCTTATTTGGAAATCATAGTTGAAATAGATTACACGCGTCAGCAGCAGCATCGGCAGAATTTCATAGCTGACAAATATGCTGAATGCCAAGTTTTCTGCTCAACATTTTTGTTGAAATGCATTGCGCTTGACGTTTCGCGATGCCGATGCTTCTGCTGACGCGTCTAATCTATTTCAAGCATCACTACATCTCCTAGAAAAATGTGTGACATGGGTCTTAAAGTAGGCCTCGATGATTCCTATGTACCTGAATCAGTAGCGTATTTACAGTAGGGATGGGCCCAACCGATATTTTTGAGTAACAGTTCCAACTGTTACTGTGACTCGCAAGTAACAGTTCCTTGTTACCGGTCCAGTTCCTGTTCCTAATATTGTAAATTACGTCACGTCGCAAAGCAAGTTACTCGAGTGCAATCCAATAAGCAATGTATGTACGTGACACTATCAACTTGCAAAAAGTGTTCCCAAATTAGGCTCTTTTTTACTCGATTCGACATTGCTACAGCTTTGAAAATGCCACTTGATGACTTGATTGTTGTATTTAAAAAACTATAAGACGGAGTAATATTCCACTGCGCAATACACTTGATACTCGTATAAATTCGTTCGCTGAAACTGAAAGCCACAGTTGCTCGAACAAAGGGGACTTCCCTCAAATGCGACAACGAAAGGAAATTGTACGAAAATTGGCATAAAAAAGAAGTCTCTGCTGTGACTTGTGACAGCATCCCTGACTTCGCTGACTGTGATACCGTCCCTGACTGTGACAGCGTCCTTGATTGTGCCACCTGTGTCAGGCCCCTGACTGTGACGTGGCAATGTTCGTGGTTGCGACAAATGCATAGTGACTAACTGTACCTGTGGCACGAAATAGTGACTGGCTGTGTGATAAACTCTTTTCTATAACTAGAAAATAGGTTGGATTATCTTCTATTCGAGGAATGCCATTATTTTTATGCTCAATGCATCTTATATTGTTATCAATATTAACACTCCTCTAGTAGTGTAGTGACCGGTTGCGACCAACAGTGACAGCTGTGACTGTGGACTCTGACAGAAAATAGTGACTGGATGTGACTGTAATAGTATAGTGACTGATTGCGATCAACAGTGACAGTGCCAGCAGTGTTTAAACCAGGAAGGAAAGAAAGCAAACAATAGCGCGGAAACTGTGACTGCCAGGAACAGGAATTTTTGCTCTTCGGGAACAGGTAGTCACAGTGACAGGCACATACCCTGTTCCTAGTCATTGCTCCTGGAATATCGGCCCATCCCTAATTTACAGGGGGGGCACGTGGTGGTCATGAAACGTTGCCGATCTCGACATGGATCTGTTCGGAAACAAGGACTGCTATTGAAAGTCTCGTCATGTGTGAAGTGACCCCATCTTATGTTGATATAAGTTGAGGAGACGTTGTTGCGGTATCGATGTCTTGGAAGCCGCTGAATTGATAAATATTTGAAACAATCGGTCTGATTTGATGTATTTTAATTTGGCCGTAAATTCGTGTTGGGCTGCTGTAAAGGTCTTTAAACCAGATGCTTCTCTTTCTGTTAAAATGCTAAAAATTGAAGTGTTTTGGTGGGAAAGCATTTTTATACCATTCGCTCATAGAGTGAAAGGGTATATTAACTTTGTCATGAAATTTGTAACGCATTAAAGGAAGCATCTCCGACCATATAAAAAGTATACATATATGATCAGCATGACTTGGGGAGTCGATTGGAGCATGTCCGTCTGTCTGTCTGTCTGTCTGTTGCGACGCGTTTTACTCGGCGGGTATTGAAGCTAGCAAGCTGAAATTTTACACACGTGCTTCTTATTGTTGCGGGCTGTTTGTATGTTTGATTCACCAAAATAGGTCACTGGGTCATGGGGCTGCCATACAAACTTAACCCCCCAAATTAGGTTCTTCTAAGAAAAACTTTTTTATTTGTGCACAAAATTCAACCAAATTTCACACAAATGTATTTCTATTGTTGAAACAAAACATATGTAAGAATGGATAAAATCGGACCATGGGGTCATGGGGCTGCCATACAAATCCAACCCCCCAAATTAGGTTCTTCTAAGAAAAACTTTTTTATTTGTGCACCAATTTCAACCAAATTTCACACGAATCTATTGATGACACAAAACATATGTAAGATTGAATCAAATCGGACGATGGGGTCATGGGGCTGCCATACAAACCAGATCCCCCATATTGGTTCTTCTAAGAAACATTTTTTACACCAATTTCACAAAACCTTGAATTAATGTGTCTTTATCAAAGCAACTAAAAAGTTCAAAACGAATGGAATCGTACTGTGAGGTCATGCTCCGGCAACCCCAATAAAATTTTCCGAGTAAATATTTTTATTTGGCCACTTATTTCAACCAAGCCCAAAACTTTTGTCAAGACGGAAGAAAAAGAATGAGGAGGGGGATTAAATACAAGTCATAGGTACGCCCGAAAAAACTTTTAGCCCAAGCGAAAGGTATCCAAATTTCGGCCGCGCCCGAAATTAGCCTCGGCCCGGGGTTGGCGAGCGAAGCGAGCAGGGGGCGAAGCACCCTAGTTAGCATACATTTTCGAATTCCTACGGTTCGGTGTCTGTGGTGCCCTGGGGTAATTTCTTCAATGCTTCAATTTTCACGAAGTAAACATCATCGTAGCCATTCCTTCTCATTTCTATTTCGCAATTGATTTGTTAAAGCATGTTGCTTTACCCTCTAGGATTCGTTTTAAAAGGTATTGCAGATACTATAGATTTGAAGCTAGTGTAGTACATATTGGAAATAACAAACAATCATACCTTCCTGCTTACTTTTGTTGCTTCATTTTAATTAATCGATTGCTCTATGCCACGGATAGTTCCTACACGGCTGAAAATTTTGGTGTAATTTTTATAAAAAAATATATTCATACATTTCCATATAAATACTTTACCAAAAGTATAATTGAACTATATTCATGGGCGTAGCCAGGGGGGGGGGGCAGGGAGGGGCCGTCGCCCCCCTGGTCGTTGAGATGGTAAAAAAATTCTTATCGATGTAGTAAAAAAATTGCTGCATTATACATTTTCAAAAAATTTCTGCTGCTAGCGCAGCAGATGCCACTCCAAATGTTGCCGGAGAAGCCATGATTGGGACAGTTTGCAGTCAGGAGGCGCATACAAATAGATGACAGCGAGTGGCCTCTCGTAACTGACGGAGGCTGCGTACAAGCACACACATTTCATTTGTGAGTGTGTTGTGCTGTGTTGTACTGTGGCTGCGTGGATCCCATATTTCCTGTTTCATTTCATGGCTTCTGGAATTCAACTTATTTTCATCTGAAAGGGTGACAAATGGTATACAGCTTTGCCTTGTTACCCCTGGAAGGTCATGCTTTGTCGAATCGATTACGCATCATCAAATTTATCCCATTTTTCGTGCCAATTCTCATTATTTGGAGCTGGGTTTTCGTACAGTACTTACCGTGTCGACTTACGAGTACTTGCCGGATACATTGCGGCTAGACGAAGTAAGCAGGGTATAAGTTAGATTTTTGGCGTCGTCGAAACGAAGGATGAAGTTTGTGTAACTTTTAGAACTCCAGTATTTCTTATGGCTGCTTGTCGATTCGACGATAAGTCTGTGTCCATACAACTAGCTCGTAACAAATATGTTTATTTTAGAAATGTGGGACCTATTTTTTGCAAAATTATGGAAAAAATATTTACTAGGACAAAAATAAATATAAATACAAATTGGCTCTAAAATCGATGTTTTTCCATTCTAAATAAACTAACGATTGAAATATTTTGAGAAAGGGTGGTTTCTATGAGGCGTCAAAGTAGAGCGTCGTCGAATCGACGAAGCATGACCTTTCCAAAAACGTGAATGCTTTGTGTGACACAGCCACCGCACACCACACCACTTGTATGGGGCAACCACGCTGTCGTCACGATTTATCCATAAGCGTGGATATCGCGATCAAATGCAAAAAAAAAATGCAAATGTATGCTTCAGAATGAAAATTCCCCTTTCGCGGATTCAAAAAAGAGATTCGACCGGTTTCGACTGGCGGTACACGGCTCTTCTCATCAGATGCCATCTCAGTAGAGCCGTGTACCGCCACGAATGGCATAACCGGGAATGACCAGGCAGATGGATGATGCACACTTATGAGTAGCGGGTTAGTGGAACTGCAAGTGGCAGTTTACTTTTTGATGATTCGCTAGCAGAGAGATTTGGCCACACTACCACACTTTATAAGTGTGCATCATCCATCTGCCTGGTCATTCCCGGTTATGCCATTCGTGGCGGTACACGGCTCTACTGAGATGGCATCTGATGAGAAGAGCCGTGTACCGCCAGTCGAAACCGGTCGAATCTCTTTTTTGAATCCCCGAAAGGGGAATTTTCATTCTGAAGCATACATTTGCATTTTTTTTGCATGACCTTTCCGTTCTAAAAATAAGCACGACCTTCCAGGGTTAAGGACCTTGTAAAGAACGGGTTTCATATTTCAGTGTCTTTCAAGTTCTTCTTTTTCTTCTCAGTACCGTATCGCCCCTTGTGGGGGCATGGTGCGTTAACTTAGCCGTTTATAGGCAATTTCGAGTCAACGTTACATTGCATATCATTTCGGATTGTATAATGCTGTAAGCACTAGTGATGTCAAAAACCGGACGGTTAGTCCGAAAACCGGTACTTTAAGAACGGTTAACCGGTTTTTTTTTCGGTTTTTTCCTCCTCCCGGTTTTAACCCGGACGGTTGTTGGTCTATCCGGTTAAAACCGAAAAAAAATTCTTTCAAAATGCATACCATTTTTTATGTTTTCTTGATTTTTCAGTATGCAATTCTATTACTTATCCTCTATGGAAAATTTCGTTTTCAAATTTCAGCCCGTTAAAAATTGTCGAACACTCTTCTTTTGGCTATTACTCGTAGAACAATCGCTTCTTCAAATTACCTCTGCTTGTATCTTATCTCTTCCAAGGTATTGTTTATGTTTACACTGCGTTTCATATGTATCTTGGTTGTACCACGTGAATGTGAATTAATATTTTAAAAAAACTAATAAAATAAGTAAATTACATCTGACAATTTTATTTGATTGTCTTTTTTGTTCAACATGTTTCTCTTTTAAATTAGCTGTCTTACTACATCATGTAAGTGCATTTTAAGTTGATTTTGCATACGATACGAACACCAGCAATACGAGTGTGTAAGCATTTTGTTACTAAAATTCTAGACAAATCAGTGAAAACCGGTTAACCGGGAAATCGGTACTTGGAGCCCGGTTGAAACCGGACGGTCTAACCGGCTTTAGAAAAAAAACCGGAAAAACCGACAACCGGGTTATGGGCCGGTTTTTGACATCCCTAGTAAGCACTATATATTTCCATTCACATGTACGGAAATTTTGGACCACGCCGAGATGCGATCTCCGGACCTCTATATTACTAGCCTTGTAGACTACGACTCAGCCAAATGAGCCACAGAGCGGTCTTTCACGTTATTAAATCAAAATTTATTTTCTAGCTGAATCATACCAGCAATAAAAGTGGCTTAATTTTACTTTAATAATTAATACTTTGATAAATTTAGAGGAAATCTTATTGAAGCCGTTAACCATATTTCAATCAATAAAGGAATTATAATTATTCTGACGACGCTACTTTGCTAAGACGAAAGTGACAGACGAAACAAACTGATTTTGCAGTCCGAGATGCAAAAAATGCGCTGAAAATAGACAAACTGCCAAAGGCAGATATTGGAGGCCAGTTGAATGTAATCAGAATGCAAAAGAAAATCATTCTCATCTCCATTTTAAAAATTTGACTCTAAAATTAGAAAAAAGGAAATAACATGCGTGGCAGTCCACCAGTAAACTAGGGCCGCAGATTTGTGAGTGACATCCAATTTCCAAGATCTAAACTGCTGTTTTGTTAAGATGTTGAGATCAACAGCACGCCCAGCAATGTTGTTTATCCCCATAAATGGATACTTGTTTAAAATCTGAGCGACATCATAAAACCATAAAATGAATTCGTTCACGGTGAGTCTGGAATCCATGACCCTGTGCACCAATCCAACCACAAGCCAGGCTACTCTGAAATTTGCTAACAATATTTCTGAGACCGGAAATTTCAACTCCTAAGAAAATCATGATGTTGAAAAAATTTTGGACTTGCCACCTCCCCACCCCCTGACCGAAATCCTGGCTACGCCCATGACTATATTATAAGTATAAGTATTCTTGATAAAAATTTTACTCTTCAATAGTATAAAATTGATAAGCAAATTTATACAAACCGCTCGAAAAAAATAAAAATTGTAATAGTGTAGTCGTGTAGTCTTCAAATCCACAATTCTGTTATTTGTAGGCAAGCGCGCACTGAACCAGACAGACTACAAATCAATCGATTTCTAGGTTGAACGGGTTTCTTTCGTTGAAAGTGTAGATTTGATAACATAGTAGGATTGGTTCTACCCTTTTATGTTATAACAACATTCAATGCAATTTATTCTATCCCGAACGGTGTAAAATGTATAATATTAACCCTTAAATGCATGGGGTCAGAACGCATTATCGTAACTGACCTCCTTTTATGTAAAATCGGTCACTGAACACGGAATCAGCCTTTATTTTCCCAGGAAATAGCCCATTTTCCCAGAAAAGCGAAAATAGTAGAATTTGCATTGTGTACCAAATATGGTACGCCATGCATTCAGGCCATATGTTGTAAATGAAAGACATTTTTTAAATTTTATTTAATCTGCCTCTTACTTTAATAGGAACAGTGCAAAAAGAAAGGATCATGTTTATTGAGAGTTTTGATCGAAATTACAGTGGAAACTCGATATAATGAACCCCTCTTCATTAAAAGAAAGGTGGTAATTTCTATAGAAAATCGCAAATATTCAGTTTTTTAAAAGGGAGCTCGGGTAGGTGCGTTACTAGTTTCCTATTCCTTATTGAAATTTGTCTCGATGCCTATTTGTGACATATCCTGGAAATTGATGGAAAGTGGAGTAGGTTTGACTACCCCTACATCCTCTACCAACCTAAATTAAGCCATATCTTTTGATAGAATGTCGTGAAAGACTTCACATGTGTGTCGAGTGGTAGCTGTTGGATGTCCTTATAAAATATTGAAAGTGCGCCAGATCCGACTAATATACCCCTTCATCCCCTACAAAAAAACATGGAAATTATTATTTTGGGCTTTGCGTGCCGTCTAGCTATGTACATGGGTATAGAGTATTGTATGCTATTAGTGCGATTAGAACTCGGTCTCGTTATAAAATAAATATATTATACAATAGTTCGTTATAAACATGTTCTACTGTTAAACGTATATCTCGAGACTTCTTTTGACTTATCATAGCTCATGGGATTCCTTTCTTGAAAAGTAAATGGATTGGATTGACTTTGCTAGGATATGAATATGGAAATGAACTGCTGCCTGTTTTGTAACCCAAATTTGTGCAGGTCCCAGGACATGTCCACAAGAATTACATCCATGTAACTTTTTATTTATCTGATGTGGTACTCCACATAGTCTTCCATATGAAATGGTTGACCCCAGAAGCACATTTTCTGAGGATCCTGACCGTGGACTTAAAACACAATACTTGTCATAATCAAATGGTTTAAGAAAATGGATATCAAGACGCAGCTGCTTGAGTCCTGGTGAAAGTCCAAGTATCTTACTAAGATGTAAAATACGGAAGCTCGGTTTTCTAGTAGCGTGTCCTAAGGACAAAACAAAAGCTGTGAACAATTTTTTCAGTATACCTGCTAGCTAAAAAGACTGGGATTATAAGAAGCAGCTACAGAAACGCTAAGCCCTGACCGGTGTGCTATAGAAAACAAAATGACAACAACGATCCTTCTAAGTCAACTATGACAGCTCCGTTTCCTTGGATCCTGAACAGAACTGATTAACCTAGCTTTCATAAAAAATGGCAGTAAATATCCTGTAAAAATGGATCGGTGTTATAATTTGTATGAAAATTTAGGTTATTTGGACCTGTTCTGGGCCCAATCATGTTGAAAAGCTGATAATTAAAATTTTATGAACATATCCTACTCTACTCAAGACAAAAGGAGAATAATTTCATCAACTAACAACGATCGGAATGTATGTATAGATATTTCTGAATATGCCCCAATGCATGGTGTACCATATATGGTACGTTGCAAAATTGATGCAAACAATACCTTTAGTGACCTTTTTTGGTCAGAATCTCAAAAGAATGTCAAGAACACATTTCAATTTACTCACCAGTATTTTTTCTTTTCCAAATAACGGTGATTTTCGCTAATTTTTTTAGCTCTTAAGAATAGCTTTTAAAATTCCACAAAAAATAACGATCGTCCACTTTGACGACCCACAGACAATTCAAGGGAGGCTTCGGAAAGCCAAAATTGAATTCATGTAAAAGCTTGTTTTGTCTACTTTGGGAAAAAGTAAAAAAAAATCAAAAATTTAAAAATCGCTAGACTTTTACAGGAATCTAGCCATGTACCATATATGGTACGCTATGCATTTAAGGGTTAAAAGGGTATTTGGATAGTTTTATTCTGTAGCGGTTATAATTAATATAATTTTTGAATAAACTAAAATTATTATAAATTGAAAAGGGTAAAATTTGATTCAAGTTTTGGAATAGATATAAAATTTTACACCAAAATTTACAACCGTGGATTGTACTTGTAAAATATTATTCGGCACTTGTTACGATTTTACGAATTCTGTTACTAGATTTTTGACAAAACATACAAAGGTCTCTTTTTCAGTAAATCCTAATTTTGCATTCAAATTTGCTTAATTTTGCCATGGAATTCAAGACCACAATGTCAGCCAAAATTTGTTGTATCAGCTTTTCATCTGTGTTTCTTTCAAAAGTAAGCAGAACCGCCAAAAAGTCGGAATTTGGCCGAAATTTGGCAGAATTTCGGACGATGTATGAAATTTGTCTTCCAAAGAAAAGTGTTCCGTCTGGAATCCGTTTTGTCATATGGAAACAGTCTCTTTGGTCATTGCATTAATTCCATAGCCAATTGAGTACATATTCGTAAAATTCCTTTTCTGCTTCAGACTCCTTCGAACTACACTACGCAAACTTTTTTTAGGCCCTCCGTATTTTGGTTCAGGAAAAGCCAAATAAGCAGTTAATGAGTGTTATTCTAAGATCTGTCAGAAAAACTAAACTTTTGGTGTAATAAACCTGAAATGCAAAGGACTCTCAGGCCCGTATTTATAAACATACCTTAACTCAAGGAGACCTTGAGTCAAGGATGCCGAAATTAAAATAAATATCATTTTCCATACTTTTTCATATAAATCACTTACATTCACGAGTCAATGCATCCTTGATTTAAGGAGAAAATCAAGGAGACCTTGAAATTTTCTATAGTCAACCTCACTTGAAGTCAAGGTAGCTACCCACCTACCTTGAAATATTATATTTCAAGTTTATTGAAATCTTAAGGTCTCCTTGAGTTTCGCCTCAATCAAGGATCAACGATCCCCCAGTCTTGCCAATGGTTTTCCTATGTACCTGCTATCGGGTATCCCCACACCAAAACTTTATGTAACAAATTAGCCCCGTACTCTGTGCCCCCCCCCCCCCCTTTGAGAATTTTCTAAATACGCCACTGACCTGAATGTGATGTGAGTTAACACAGTATGATTCGTCAACATTAGCTTTAACGGAACTGGCTTAAATAGTTCTTTTGGGGTCACGAGTCATACATTTGGAAGTTTTGTTTATTTCTCATTTTGATTTAGGCCAGTCATTTTATGATTTTAGGTTGCGACAAATAGCTCGGCTCTGGTTTTTTGGGATATTGTTAGGGTAGATACCAGAAGTGTACCACCAAGTTTGCAACTTCGAAAAACCTGTGCTAACCCCGTGACCCTCAAAAAACCTCAAAATTTTCGGACTTTTTTCATATTTCGGGCGCGGCCGAAATTTGAATACCCTTCGCTCTCCTTGGGCTAAAAGTTTTTTCGGGCGTACCTATGACTTGTATTTAATTCCCCTCCTCATTCTTTTTCTTCCATCTTGACAAAAGTTTTGGGATTGGTTGAAATAAGTGGGCAAATAAAAATATTTACTCGGAAAATTTTATTGGAGTTGCGGGAGTATGACTTCACACTACGATTCCATTCGATTTTAACTTTTTTGTTGCTTTGGTAAAGACACATTAATTCAAGGTTTTGTGAAATTGGTGCAAAAAATGTTTCTTAGAAGAACCAAAATGGGGGTTGGGTTTGTATGGCCACCCATGACCCCTTGGTCAGATTTGATCAATTCTTAGATATGTTTTGTGTCATCAAGAGAAACACGTTTGTGCGTAATTTTGTTGAAATTGGTGCACAAATAAAAAAGTTTTTCTTAGAAGAACCTAATTTGGGGGGTTAGTTTTGTATGCCAGCCCCATGACCTCATTATCCGATTTGATCCATTCATAGATATGTTATGTGTCATCAAGAGAAACACATTTGTGTGAAATTTGGTTGAAATTGGTGTACAAATAAAAAAGTTTTTCTTAGAAGAACCTAATTTGGGGGGTTAGTTTTGTATGGCAGCCCCATGACCCCATTATCCGATTTGATCCATTCTCAGATATGTTATGTGTCATCAAGAGAAACACATTTGTGTGGAATTTGGTTGAAATCGGTGCTCAAATAAAGAAGTTTTTTTAGAAGAACCTAATTTGGGGGGATAGGTTTGTATGGCAGCCCCATGACCCCATGGTCCGATTTTACCGATTCAAACATACAAACTGCCTGCAGCAAAAAGAAGCATTTGTGCAAAATTTCAGCTTCATAGCTCTTAAATTGGCCGAGTAAAACGCGTAGCAACAGACGGACAGACCGACAGACGGACATCGCCCAATCGACTCCCCATGTTATGCTGATCATATATGTATATGTACTTATTATATGGTCGGAAATGCTTTCTTCAATGCGTTACAAACTTCATGACAAAGTTAATATACCCTTCGTTTACATCTGCATCGTCTCAGGTTACTTAACGTGATAGGTGACAGAAAACGTCTAACTTAACCACTAAAGCAGCATCTTCGAGGCATGCCCATGATGGTTACTCAACGATTAAACCCTATCATGGTTTAGCGATGTGCCGACAACTCATCCTAAGAAAAACTTCAAGTCAAGAAACCTGAAACAAAGGCCTCGGATTGGACGGATACAAAACAACGACGACCCCGCATACGAACAACTGATTACTCTTTCGGATCCTGGAATGTACGCTCCCTGAATAGACCGGGGGACTGAAGGGCCCTCCTGGATCAGGTAGAACAATACAAGCTGAGCATAGTTGCAATCCAGGAAACTAAATGGCTCAAAAGCGAGATTAACGACCTCAATTCGCACACTATTTTTACGAGTGGTAAAGAGGAGGGCAACAAGGAGTTTGGAGTAGCTTTCATCGTGAATAAGCAGCTCAAGGACCACGTTATCGGCTTCAAACCCATCAACGAGCGGTTATGTGCGATCCGCATTAAGACCCGTTTCGTTAATCTCTGGCTCATTAATGCGCATGCCCCTACAGAAGTAAAAGAAGACGCGATTAAGGACGAGTTCTACAACGACCTAGAAACACTCTTCGACTCACTTCCATCAAACGACGTCAAGCTGCTGCTAGGGGACTTTAACGCCAAAGTCGGAAACGAAAGCTGGCATAGGGGAACTACTGGAGGTCATAGCCTCCACGACGAAAACAACAACAACGGTCAGCGACTTATCGACTTCGCGACCGGCAGAAACTTGGTCATAAGCTCTACATGCTTCCCTCATCGACGAATCCATAAGCAGACCTGGAAGTCTCCAGATGAATACACCGTGAACCAGATCGACCACGTACTGATCAGCAAGAGATGGGCTTCTAATGTCCTAGATGTCCGATCCTATCAAGGAGCCAACTGCGACACCGATCACTATTTGGTGAAGACGACCTACAGGTCCAGAATCTCTTCATTGCACCTAACGAGAATCAACCCTGCCAAGTTCTTTGAGGTTGACAATTTGATTGATGATGCCATGGCGGCTGCGTATACTACAGCACTTGAGGAAAAACTGTCGCCCATGCTTGATAACATCAATAATCTAGGCATGCATGAGTTCTGGGAGGAACTCAAAGACAGCATCAAGGGGGTCGCAGAAGAAGTCGTGGGCTATAAAGACCGGCGCAGACGAGCAGACTGGTTCGACGACGAATGCAGGGCCTCGATTGAGGCGAAAAATGAAGCCTATCGCCAATACACACAACGCGCATCCCGATCCAAGAAAGAAAGATACAACGAACTTCGGCGAGTATCTAATAGGTTAATTAGACGTAAGAGACGCAAACATTTTGACAAGCAGTTGCAGCAAATAAACCAAAGATTAGCCAGTAAGAACATTAGACAGGCGTACAAACTTACAAATAATATCAAGAACGGATATCAACCCAGGACAAGCATATGTAAGGAAAAGGCTGCTAACATCATCAGCGACATCGAAAGCGTCAACAAACGATGGTCCTCGCATTTCGAAGAGCTCCTCAATGCATCATCAACATCCCCCGCGGAGCTAGCTCTTGAGCAGTTAGCCGAACCAGGCCCTCCCGTTCTACAACAGTAGAGGAGGTGAGTCTTGCCATACAGTCGCTCCAAAATAATAAAGCGCCCGGCGCTGACGAGATCCCAGCAGAACTGATGAAGCATGGTGGAACGTGCCTGACCAACGCTGTACATGTGCTACTGCTGAAAATATGGAACGACGAGGTAATCCCCGAAGATTGGCGCAAAAGCATAATCTGCCCAATCCACAAAAAGGGTGACAAGCTGAAGTGTGAGAATTACAGGGGCATATCATTAGTTTGTACGGCCTATAAGATATTATCGAAAATCCTTGAAAAGAGAATTCATCCGTACGCAGAACGAATCATTGGCGAGTATCAAGGCGGCTTCAGACCTGGTCGCTCAACGACCGATCAGCTTTTCACAGTGAAGCTACTACTCCAAAAATGCTGGGAATATAACATCGACGTATACCAAATCTTTGTCGACTTCAAGCAGGCATACGACAGTATCGATCGAAGTGTACTGTACAACATTATGCTGAATTTTGGTATACTGGCAAAGTTAGTGCGACTCACAAGGATGACGATGACTAATACCGTCTCGCAGGTCAAAGTGCAGAACCGACTCACTGACCTATTTGAAACTCGTACTGGACTCAAGCAGGGCGACGGGCTGGCGCCGACGCTCTTCAATCAAGCTTTGGAGTATGTAATTCGAGCAATGAATATGGCCAGCATCGGAACGCTACTCATCAAGTCGACTCAATTAGTAGCGTACGCCGACGATATCAGCATCATGTCTCGAAGGTTGGGTGATGCAGAAAGCCTTCTGCATAACCTCAATAACGCCGCAAAGGAAGTTGGACTACATATCAACGAAAGCAAAACAAAGGCCATGATGCAATCGAAAACAAAGACGCCAGCAAATTCAAGCATCACAGTGGGGGACCTTAATATCGGGTATGTAGACAACTTCAACTATCTGGGTTGTAACTTATCAAAGGACGCCAACGAAACCGACGAAATTAAGCGACGGATACAACTAGCCAATAAGACATATTTCTCGGTTCTCCCTATAATTAATTCGAAACTTGCGCACATGAACACGAAGCTGCGCGTGTACAAAACGATCATCCGACCCGTGCTATGTTATGGCTGCGAAACATGGACCCTTACCCAAGCCTCCGAAATTTTGCTAGACCGATTCGAACGAAAGGTCCTTCGGCGAATTTTCGGGGCCGTTCGCGAGCGAGACCAATGGCGTATCCGATACAACCATGAGTTGTATCAATTGAACGATGAGCTGGAAGTATCGAAAATCGTGAAGCTTCAACGTCTGCAATGGGCGGGGCATGTACAACGGATGGACGACAATCGCATGCCAAAGAAAGTTATGAACGCACAACGAATTGACGGAGCGAGGTTGCGTGGACGACCGAGAGCTCGCTGGGAGAACTCCGTAGGTGAAGACGCCCACCAGCTGCTGGGCTTCCGAAACTGGAGGACAAGGTCACGTAACCGCGACAATTGGAGGTCAACGATTCAGGCGGCCAAGGCCCGACGTCGGGCTATCGTGCCACATTGATGATGATGATAATAAGTGTCGCGAAGAGAAGTGATCGCTTGATCAGCATCAAATATGTTATTTGCGGAAGGGTGTGGAATGTAATAAGTGCCTACGCTCCCCAAGTGGGACTGCCACCAGAAGAAAAAGGATCATTTTGGAACGACGTTGACACCCTGATTCAGACTATTCCAGATACCGAATTGGTGTTCTTGGGAGGAGATTTAAATGGCCGTGTGGGTGAATCAAATTATGATTACGATGATTGCCATGGTGGAAAGGGTAGCCCTTCAACGGTCAGAAATGACGAAGGTGAAGCTATTCTGACCATGTGCAGATCGCATGGTTTGGTCATCCTAAATACATCGTTTGTGAAAAACGAGAGACACCTGACCTACAGTAGTGGACACGGAGATAGGAAACACGATTACCACTTCTGCTTCGATTTTATGAGAAGGTGGGTAAAAGACTGCAAGGTGATCTTGGGTGAATCTGTCGTCAGCCAACATCGTTTGCTCCTGTCAGAATTTATTTTGAAAGCAGGAGGAGCAAGAAATAGAAGAACTCTCAAGCCAGTCGAAAAAATCAAGTGGCACAATCTCACAAACGACAACTTTGAACCTGTAGTGACTCCATTCATTGATAAAATGACGGAGTGGTTTCAAAACAAAACCAACTGCATCGAGCACAGTCCAACACAAATGTGGAATAGTTTCGCTGAAATGTCAGTAGGTGAGGAGGAAAAGGTACTTGGAGTTTCGAAAGGTCCACTCCACACGAAGAAAGAAACATGGTGGTGGAACACCGAAACTAAGGAAGCAGTGCAAGCCAAATCGAACGCATTTAACGCATGGACGAAATGTGAGTCAAGCAGTGAAACCGAACGGGTTCAACTTCGCGAAAATTATATGCAATGCCGAAATAACGTAAGGCGCTTGGTAGCTCAAGCAAAGGCGAAGGCAGCTGAGAAATTCTACCAAGAATTTGAAACTCAGACTGCAACCGAAGGACCGTCTTTGCACGAGAGACCTAAGCACGACGCCAGGATATTTAGGGTCGCAGCACAAAGGAGAAGGAACGCTCGGGAAATACAGGCGCCAAAGTACGTGGAGGACTCGCAAGGAATGTTGCTGATTGACGATACGCCAATTTGACGAACTTCTAAATGAAGAATTTCCTCGACCAGCTTTTCGAGATGTTGAGCCGAATACCACAAATATTAAAGATATCTCAGAGGAGGAGGTGATGGAGGCAATGCATCAGATGAAACGCGGAAAGGCAGTCGGACCGGATAAAATTCCCGCGGAATTTTTGATGAAAATTGAAAATGTCGGGCTTAGTTGGCTCACAGTTCTCTTCAACAAAATCAAAGGTGGGCAACCGATGCCTGATGCTTTCAGGGAAAGTTTTCTTCTTCCTTTCTATAAGAACAAGGGAGACTCGCGCAAACTCAACAACTATAGGGCTAGTTAACAACTCATACACTGAAGATCTACGAGCGAGTTGTCTGCAACCGATTGAGAAAGATTGTGCGGTTGAATGACAATCAATGCGGCTTTGTTGAAGGTCGATGTACAGTCGATGCGATTCAGTGCATTCGTATTGCAATGGAAAAGTATAGAGCAGCACGAAGGGACTTGCACTTTGTGTTCATCGATTTGGAAAAGGCATTCGATAGAGTACCTCGTGATCTGATATGGTTGGCCTTGAGAGCACTTAATGTCCCTGAGGCATGTCAGGATGATACGAGACATGTATGATGGAGCTACGACTAAGGTTAGATGCACAGCCGGTGAATCAGAAGAATTTCCGGTGAATGTCGGAGTACACCAGGGCAGTGTATTGAGTCCGTTGCTCTTCAACATCATCATGTGCTACTTATTAACACGTATCTCCGACGCCCTAGAAATATCTCTTCTTTTTGCCGATGATATAGTCCTCAGTAGCCCAAACATCGTTGCCTTGCAAGCTGCGCTTATAAAATGATGTGACATTCTGGAGGGACATGGACTGAGGGTAAGTATAACAAAGCAAAGACCGAGTTCTTATGCTGCCCATTCTCAGACCCAGATGCACCGATACCAGAAATGTACGCCAAAGGAGAGCAGCTTAAGTCTTGTACCAAGTTGAAGTACCTTGGCTCAATGGTGAACAACGGAGCTACATGCGATGATGACATCAAACATCGCACAAAGGTTGGGTGGATAACGTGGCGAGAAAACTCTGGAGTTATCTGCGATAAGAAAATGCCACTGAAGCTAAAGGGCAAGCTGCACAAAACGGTTGTACGTCCCGCACTCAAGTATGGATCAGAATGCTGGACCATGTATGAAGGTTACGCGAAAAAAATGACAGCGACTGAAATGAAAATGTTACGCATGTCAGTTGGTGTAACGAAATGGTAACACATCAAGAGTAGCTACATCCGAGGCAGCTTGTCCATAGACCAACCAAACACCGAAAAGCTCGAAGACCGACAAATGGATTGGTATTGCCACGTTCAACGGTGTCTGCCTGAGAACCCTGCAAAGAAAGCGATATCAACGGAAGTTCCACTTGATGGACCCACGGCCAGAGGCAGACCGAAGAATACCTGGATGTGTCAAATGAAAAAGCAACAACAACGCCTTGGTCTCGGCGATGACACGATCCAAGATAGAGCTGTTGAAAAGCAAATCAAACGCACGGAGTATATTTAAATTTAACACGCTTTATTGGAATAAGATTAACATGATTGGATTCCGTTTCCGTTTTACACGTTTTAAATTTGTGCTTTCTCGCACGACGACTACTTTTCGACTGCCTCGATTCACTCGTCGTTAGTAGCTGCTGTACTCAACATCGCAATTCGTTACAGCGGAGTTTGTTGGTCGCCGCAGTCCGCAACACTCCCCCGCGGTGAAAAAGCTGATTGCTTTCAACCTCTGCGCTATTCACAAGGACTGCCAGGCGACTAACAGGCCTCCGTCGTAAGCCGTCTGCTGTTCGTATTATGGCTTGCCTTATTTTCCCGTCCTTTGCACTTACTGTGGACTTTACGATTCCAAGCGTCCACTTATTCACTGAGCTCTCATCGGCAATCGCTACAACGTCCCCTTCGCAGAGCGGTCGCACGGGATCCCACCACCTCGTGCGGGCTGTACCTACAGCGCGGGTCGAGCAACATGAAACCATGAAGCGGTATAAAGAACGAGGCAAGGAAGAAGAAGGAGAAAGTGTAATAATCATAGCATAACTCAAAAAAAAAGAAAAAACACAAAGCAAATGTCGCGAGGGCCGTAATTTGGATACCCTTCACTCTCTTTCGGGCTTCACTATAACTTGTGTTCCAAATTGGTCCGTTCCTGTACATCATTTTTGTAACTTTGTTTTTTGGATACGGTTTCAATTCCAGCTCCTCCTTTCTTTACCATCTGTTCTTATATAACTTGATAGCTTTAAATTTGGACGAGTAAAAAGCGTCGCATACGGACATCCCCCAATCGGCTTCTCTCGTCTACTGATCATATTTAATTTTTTTATATATTTTAGATAGTGTGAGATGCTTCCTTCAATGCGTTATAAACTTCATGACGAAGTAAAAATTTTTTTCGGGCGTACCTATGACTTGTATTTAATCCCCCTCCTCATTCTTTTTCTTCCGTCTTTACAAAAGTTTTGGGCTTGGTTGAAATAAGTGGGCAAATAAAAATATTTACTCGGAAAATTTTATTGGGGTTGCGGGAGCATGACTCCACAGTACGATTCCATTCGTTTTTAACTTTTTCGTTGCTTTGGTTTGTGAAATTGGTGCAAAAACTGTTTATTAGAAGAACCAAAATGGGGGTTGGGTTTGTATGGCCACCCCATGACCCCATGGTCAGATTTGATCAATTCTTAGATATGTTTTGTGTCATCAAGAGAAACACGTTTGTATGTGTAATTTTGTTGAAATTGGTGCACAAATAAAAAAGTTTTTCTCAGAAGAACCTAATTTGGGGGATTGGGTTTGTATGGCAGCCCCATGACCCCATGGTCCGATTTGATCGATTCTCACATATGTTGTGTGTCATCAATAGAAATACATTTGTGTGGAATTTGGTGGAAATCGGTGCACAAGTAAAAAAGTTTTTCTTAGAAGAACCTAATTTGGGGGGTTAGGTTTGTATGGCAGCCCCATGACCCCATGGTCCGATTTTACCGATTCAAACATACAAACTGCCTGCAGCAAAAAGAAGCATTTTTGCAAAATTTCAGATTCATAGCTTTTAAATTGGCCGAGTAAAACGCGTAGCAACAGACGGACAGACAGACAGACGGACATCGCCCAATCGACTCCCCATGTTATGCTGATCATATATGTGTTTCATGGAGAGAGATAGGTACTATTGAAAATATGACTTTTGTCTTCAGTGACGTTTATTAAGAAACTAACTAATATTAAGTTGGTTACATGTCTTACAAGTATAGTGTTATACGAGTATATAACATCCCCTTTCTCAAGTATTTCTAATTCATAATTATTTGAGTTATATTTATAAAATTAATTAAATAATTTTTAATAATTCATTAAATTTAAAATTGATTAAAAAACATACATACCCCAGCAAACAATTTTATCGTTTTATTCGAAAAATTACAAAAATGATACGAAAACGATATCATTCAAATGAAAAATTTGTCGTAAGCTTGTCTCCCCGACGAAAAATCGCTTTATCGTCATCAATATGTCAGGAATGTGACTCCTATTAACGAAATATCTTCTCATTATTTCAAGGATGATAAAATCGTAATTCTTCCCAACGAGCGAATTACGAAATTGTCAAAATATAAAACGACTAATTTATTCCCATAATTTGTAATCTTAGATAGCTCAGGTGTAGGACGTAGGACTACGAAACGATCCCAGCAAACAATTTTATCGATTTTTTCGAAAAATCACAAAAATGATTCGAAAGCGATATTATTCAAATGAAAAATTTATCGTACACTTGTCTCCCCGACGAAAAATCATTTTATTGTCATCAATATGTCAAGAATGCGACTCCCATTAACGAAATATCGTTTTATTATTGCAAGGATGATAAAATAGTAATCCCTCACAACGAGAGAATGATGAAATTGTCAAAAAGTAAAACGACTAATTTATTCCCATAATTTGTAATCTTAGATAGCTCAGGTGTAGGACGTAGGACTACGAAACGATAGGTGCCCGGTTCGATTCCCAGTAGAAGCAAAGTGTAAAAAGGTAAAGTTAAAATAAGGTAAAAAAAAGGATAAAATAGAAGAAAAAAATTAGAAAAAAGGGAAAAATAAAAAAAATTAAATTTTTTTCACTTTTTCTATGTATTAGTCTATTATCGCCAAATTATCATCCTTGCGAATTAATATCGGTCACTATTCCTTCACGAAGGGAGTGACGCCTTTAATCCGAAAACGATATGAAATTGGAGAAATGTTTTCTATCAGGCGAATTGAATTCGTATCGCGGACGATAGAAATTGTTTGCTGGGGATAGGTGCCCGGTTCGATTCCCAGTAGAAGCAAAGTGTAAAAAGGTAAAGTTTTAATAAGGTAAAAAAAAAGTTAAGGATGAAATAGAAGAAAAAAAATTAGAAAAAAGGGAAAAATAATAAAAAAAATTTTTTTTCACTTTTTCTACGTATTAGTCTATTATCGCCAAATTATCATCCTGGCGAATTAATATCGGTCACTATTCCTTCACGAAGGGAGTGACGCCTTTAATCCGAAAACGATATGAAATTCGAGAAATGTTTTCTATCAGGCGAATTGAATTCGTATCGCGGACGATAGAAACTGTTTGCTGGGATACATACATACATATGTATGTATATCTTGACAATTTTATTTAAGTTCAAATTTGCTGTTTGAAAATATTATGAGTTATAATTTAATCTATCTGGCTTCTTTATAAATCTACCAAATTTAGTTCTATAAAATCCATCAGTATTTTGATTTACTTCCTCTTGATTGTCATTTCTATTTATGCGATTTGTATCATGAGACGAGTTTGTTTCAACAGGCAACGGTGAATTGGATTGCGTGTTAAAATCATATTTATGACAACTATCATTATTTCTAAATTTTAAGTGAACTCTGTTTCTACGGTACTCAGAGCCATTTAAGTCTTTTTATATAGGATCTTTTACATTTACTTCGTTTCTTGACAATTTCTGGTAACCAAATTGAATTCGGATTTTTCTTATAATATATGTGATCCCCTGGATGTAGAACAGACAGTTCTTTTTTAGTCCTATTGTAATAATTTGAGGTCTGATTTTGTGATTTTTGTATACCCCTCTTATATTCTAAAAACTTAACAACGTTAGGCTTAAGATTCCTTTTTGTGACCGGTATATTTATTCTAAGACTTCTAGACATCAATAGCTGTGCCGGAGATGGCAAGTTCGCCTTTGGCGTATTTCTATAGTGCAAAAGTGCAACATATGGATCTTTATTTAATTCTTGGCTCTTCTTCAACAAATTTTTTATTATCTTCACAGAACTTTCGGCCTGACCATTTGATCGTGCATGATAAGGACTTGTCACGATATGCTCAATATCCCAATCATGTAAAAATGATTTAAATTCAACTGAAACGGCGGTCCACCATCAGAAACAAGCGACATTGGTATACCATGACGAGCAAATATTGATTTAAGATTTATGATTACATTCTATGCCGTGTAATTTTGATTTAACAAAGCGATTTCTATATAGAATAATAATCTGTGACGAGCAAGTAGTTTTGTTTATTAAAATAAAGAAAATCTATGCTTACTTGTTGCCAAGGAAGACTTAATATGCTGTAGTTTCTAAGTGGTTCAGTCGTATTAGAAGAAGCAAATTTAGCACAAACAGAACATTGCTCTATTAAGTTTTTTAACTCCCCTGTCATATTCGGCCAATAAAAATGTTCTCTGGCTAGAGCTAAGCATTTGTTTATTCCTTGATGGCCTTCATGAATCCTTTTTAGCATTTCTGAACGCATTGACATTGGAATAATTAACTTATTGCCATTAAAAAGTAGTTTGTTCACGACATGTATTTCTGCATGAAAATTCCAGTATACTTTTACTGGTTCTTCTAGTTTGCTCTTGCTACTTGGCCAACCATTTAAGTAATAAGACTTCAATGTTCGTAATACTTTGTCCGACTCGGTTGCTTGAGACAGTTTTTGCCGATACTCCTCACTAACAGCTAAGTTAGAGTACAAAGAATTAATGTACGTGCATCAAGTTAGCGGAACAACTTTTGAAAATCGACTCGGCGACTTTACAGTAATTTGCCGCTAATTTGTTGTGAATTAGTTGTGGAAAAATTAATTTTGTCGCTCTTCATTTTCACTGAGAAAATGGGTGTTCCGCTAACTTGACGTCAAGTTAGCGGAACAACTTTCACGGATCAAGTCGGAACTTATACCGTTCCCTTCCGCTATTTTGTTGTGAATTAGTTGTGAAAGAAAAAAATTTGTCGCTCTTCACCATCAGCGGGAAATTGTAGTTTCCTGTTTGTGACGTCACGATGGAACAGCCCCACTTTACCCGCTCGAATCAAGTCGCGGAGTATATCATAATTTGCTGCAAGGATAATACGAATGAGATGTTAAAAAAACGATTTTGTCGCTCCTCGCCATTAACGGTAAAATGCACTTTTCCATATTACGTTGACGTCACTATCTCAAACAACCTACTTTTCCTCCTCGCACCGTGTCGGGGAGTATGTCAAAATTTGTCTCTTGGCTAATTACAATTAGTCGTGAAAAGAATGATTTTGTCGCTCTCTTCTATACGCGGGAAAACGCGGTTTTCCAAATTATGACGTCACTATGGGAGAAAACCCACTTTTCTTGATCGGATCGACTTGGTGAGTATGGCATAATTTGCCGCTTGGCTAATACGAATTAGTGGTGAAAAGAATGATTTTGTCGCTCTTCGCTATCGGTGAGAAAACGCGGTTTTCCATTTTATGACGTCACTACGGGAGAAAACCCACTTTTCCTGATCGGATCGACTTGGTGAGTATGGCATAATTTGCCACTTGGCTAATACGAATTAGCTGTGAAAAGAATGATTTTGTCGCTCTTCGCCATCGGCGAGAAAACGCGGTTTTCCATTTTATGACGTCACTATGGGAGAAAACCCACTTTTCCTGATCGGATCGACTTGGGGAGTATGGGATAATTTGCCGCTTGGCTAATACGAATTAGTTGTGAAAAGAATGATTTTGTCGCTCCCTTCTATCCGCGGAAAAACGCGGTTTTCCATTTTATGACGTCACTATGGGAGAAAACCCACTTTTCCTTATCGGATCGACTTGGTGAGTATGGCATAATTTGCCGCTTGGCTAATACGAATTAGTTGTGAAAAGAATGATTTTGTCGCTCTTCGCTATCGGTAAGAAAACGCGGTTTTCCCTATTATGACGTCACTATGGGAGAAAACACACATTTACTGATCGGATCGACTTGGTGAGTATGGCATAATTGCCGCTTGGCTAATACGAATTAGTTGAGAAAAGAATGATTTTGTCGCTCCCTTCTATCCGCGGGAAAACGCGGTTTTCCATTTTATGACGTCACTATGGGAAAAAACCCACTTTTCCTCATCGGATCGACTTGGTGAGTATGGCATAATTTGCCGCTTGGCTAATACGAATTAGTTGTGAGAAGAATGATTTTGTCGCCATTCGCCATCGGCAAGAAAACGCGGTTTTCCATTTTATGACGTCACTATGGGAGAAAACCCACTTTTCCTGATCGGATCGACTTGGGGAGTATGGCCTAATTTGCCGCTTGGCTAATACGAATTAGTTGCGAAAAGAATGATTTTGTCCCTCCCTTCTATCCGCGGGAAAACGCGGTTTTCCATTTTATGACGTCACTATGGGAGAAAACACACTTTTCCTGATCGGATCGACTTGGTGAGTATGGCATAATTTGCCGCTTGGCTAATGCGAATTAGTTGTGAAAAGAATGATTTTGTCGCTCTTCGCCATCGGCGAGAAAACGCGGTTTTCCATTTTATGACGTCACTATGGGAGAAAACCCACTTTTCCTGATCGGCTCGACTTGGTGAGTATGGCATAATTTGCCGCTTGGCTAATACGAATTAGTTGTGAAAAGAATGATTTTGTCCCTCCCTTCTATCCGCGGGAAAACGCGGTTTTCCATTTTATGACGTCACTATGGGAGAAAACACACTTTTCCTGATCGGATCGACTTGGTGAGTATGGCATAATTTGCCGCTTCGCTAATACGAATTAGTTGTGAAAAGAATGATTTTGTCGCTCTTCGCTATCGGTGAGAAAACGCGGTTTTTTCCTATTATGACGTCACTATGGGAGAAAACCCACTTTTCCTGATCGGATCGACTTGGTGAGTATGGCATAATTTGCCGCTTGGCTAATACGAATTAGTTGTGAAAAGAATGATTTTGTCGCTCTTCGCTATCGGTAAGAAAACGCGGTTTTCCCTATTATGACGTCACTATCGGAGAAAACCCACTTTTCCTGATCGGATCGACTTGGGGAGCATGGCATAATTTACCGCTTGGCTAATACGAATTAGTTGTGAAAAGAATGATTTTGTCGCTCCCATCTATCCGCGGGAAAACGCGGTTTTCCTTTTTATGACGTCACTATGGGAGAAACCCCACTTTTCCTGATCGGATCGACTTGGGGAGCATGGCATAATTTGCCGCTTGCCTAATACGAATTAGTTGTGAAAAGAATGATTTTGTCGCTCCCTTCTATCCGCGGGAAAACGCGGTTTTCCATTTTATGACGTCACTATGGGAGAAGACACACTTTTCCTGATCGGATCGACTTGGGGAGCATGGCATAATTTACCGCTTGGCTAATACGAATTAGTTGTGAAAAGAATGATTTTGTCGCTCTTCGCTATCAGTAAGAAAACGCGGTTTTCTCTATTATGACGTCACTATGGGAGAAAACCCACATTTCCTGATCGGATCGACTTGGTGAGAATGGCATAATTTGCCGCTTGGCTAATACGAATTAGTTGTGAAAAGAATGATTTTGTCGCTCCCTTCTATCCGCGGAAAAACGTGGTTTTCCCTATTATGAAGTCACTATGGGAGAAAACCCACTTTTCCTGATCGGATCGACTTGGGGAGCATGGCATAATTTGCCGCTTGGCTAATACGAATTAGTTGTGAAAAGAATGATTTTGTCGCTCTCTTCTATCCGCGGGAAAACGCGGTTTTCCATTTTATGACGTCACTATGGGAGAAAACCCACTTTTCCTGATCGGATCGACTTGGTGAGTATGGCATAATTTGCCGCTTCGCTAATACGAATTAGTTGTGAAAAGAATGATTTTGTCGCTCTTCGCTATCGGTGAGAAAACGCGGTTTTTTCCTATTATGACGTCACTATGGGAGAAAACCCACTTTTCCTGATCGGATCGACTTGGTGAGTATGGCATAATTTGCCGCTTGGCTAATACGAATTAGTTGTGAAAAGAATGATTTTGTCGCTCTTCGCTATCGGTAAGAAAACGCGGTTTTCCCTATTATGACGTCACTATGGGAGAAAACCCACTTTTCCTGATCGGATCGACTTGGTGAGAATGGCATAATTTGCCGCTTGGCTAATACGAATTAGTTGTGAAAAGAATGATTTTGTCGCTCCCTTCTATCCGCGGAAAAACGTGGTTTTCCCTATTATGAAGTCACTATGGGAGAAAACCCACTTTTCCTGATCGGATCGACTTGGGGAGCATGGCATAATTTGCCGCTTGGCTAATACGAATTAGTTGTGAAAAGAATGATTTTGTCGCTCTCTTCTATCCGCGGGAAAACGCGGTTTTCCATTTTATGACGTCACTATGGGAGAAAACCCACTTTTCCTGATCGGATCGACTTGGTGAGTATGGCATAATTTGCCGCTTCGCTAATACGAATTAGTTGTGAAAAGAATGATTTTGTCGCTCTTCGCTATCGGTGAGAAAACGCGGTTTTTTCCTATTATGACGTCACTATGGGAGAAAACCCACTTTTCCTGATCGGATCGACTTGGTGAGTATGGCATAATTTGCCGCTTGGCTAATACGAATTAGTTGTGAAAAGAATGATTTTGTCGCTCTTCGCTATCGGTAAGAAAACGCGGTTTTCCCTATTATGACGTCACTATGGGAGAAAACCCACTTTTCCTGATCGGATCGACTTGGGGAGCATGGCATAATTTACCGCTTGGCTAATACGAATTAGTTGTGAAAAGAATGATTTTGTCGCTCCCTTCTATCCGCGGGAAAACGCGGTTTTCCATTTTATGACGTCACTATGGGAGAAGACACACTTTTCCTGATCGGATCGACTTGATAAATATGGCATAATTTGCCGCTTGGCTAATGCGAATTAGTTGTGAAAAGAATGATTTTGTCGCTCCCTTCTATCCGCGGGAAAACGCGGTTTTCCATTTTATGACGTCACTATGGGAGAAAACCCACTTTTCCTGATCGGATCGACTTGGGGAGCATGGCATAATTTACCGCTTGGCTAATACGAATTAGTTGTGAAAAGAATGATTTTGTCGCTCTTCGCTATCAGTAAGAAAACGCGGTTTTCTCTATTATGACGTCACTATGGGAGAAAACCCACATTTCCTGATCGGATCGACTTGGTGAGAATGGCATAATTTGCCGCTTGGCTAATACGAATTAGTTGTGAAAAGAATGATTTTGTCGCTCCCTTCTATCCGCGGAAAAACGTGGTTTTCCCTATTATGAAGTCACTATGGGAGAAAACCCACTTTCCCTAATCGGCTCGACTTGGGAAGTATGGCATAATTTGCCCCTTGGCTAATACGAATTAGTTGTGAAAAGAATGATTTTGTCGCTCCCTTCTATCCGCGGAAAAACGTGGTTTTCCCTATTATGAAGTCACTATGGGAGAAAACCCACTTTTCCTGATCGGATCGACTTGGTGAGTATGGCATAATTTGCCGTTTGGCTAATACGAATTAGTTGTGAAAAGAATGATTTTGTCGCTCTTCGCTGTCAGTAAGAAAACGCGGTTTTCTCTATTCTGACGTCACTATGGGAGAAAACCCACATTTCCTTATCGGATCGACTTGTTGAGTATGGCATAATTTGAGTTATATGAAGTTTGGAAACTCACCATCTCGAACACCGAGAAGAAGGAAGGAGATGGCATACGTAAAATGAGACGGGACAAGTTTGCTTGTTTAATGGGAGAGGAAAACAACGGTACATTAATTGATGAGTGAATCATAAACAACCCGTCGATAACACACTACGTTTGCATTTTATGACATAAAACAGCTCCTAACAACCACAAATTACCCGAGCAACGTAATGTTGTAGTCAATAACGTAACTATTTCGCGCAATCGAATTAAATCAAACGAGATTCGCGGCGAGGATCGTTTTCCGCGTTCACCGAATTTGACAATAGAGAATGCGCGCGTGCTACAGAACTAGCAGAACCGGATGACTTTGTCGGTGTGTGTATTGATGTGAGTGGCTGAACTAGTCGATTTTGTCGCTGTGTGCGGCAAAACTGGTCGCATTTGACGTAAGTGTACCGTGAACCGCTGAACGAGAGAGCCCATGGACAAGATTTTTCGTCCCATGTAGTGTTGTTGTTTTTACATGCAGTTTCATCATTATGTCTACTCCATATCTACTCCATGATCTCGAATGTGGATTTTTTTTATTTAGATCGATATGAAATCGTTTGTCGGTGATTGTCGGTCAATTAAAAAGATTTGTCGGTCCTTAATTAATTAATTAGGGTCTAACAAAGTTTGACATATGAAATGTAATTAACTGATTTCCTATCGATCTAAATAAAAAAATCCACATTCGAGATGGTGAGTTTCCAAACTTCAGACTTTTCATGCAATTTTCATTTGCGTTTATTTAGGTAATTAAGGACCGTCAATCGTGCGGAAGTGACCGACAAACACCGACAAACGACGAGGAATCGATAAAAGTAAAAAAAAAAAACAAGATACATCCCGTTTTAATACCTTTTTAACAGTTAATTACATTTCATATGTCAAACTTTGTTAGACCCTAATTAATTAATTAAGGACCGACAAATCTTTTTAATTGACCGACAATCACCGACAAACGATTTCATATCGATCTAAATAAAAAAAATCCACATTCGAGATGGTGAGTTTCCAAACTTCATATAACTCAAATTATGCCATACTCACCAAGTCGATCCGATAAGGAAATGTGGGTTTTCTGCAATAGTGACGTCATAATAGGGAAAACCGCGTTTTCTTACTGATAGCGAAGAGCGACAAAATCATTCTTTTCACAACTAATTCGTATTAGCCAAACGGCAAATTATGCCATACTCACCAAGTCGATCCGATCAGGAAAAGTGGGTTTTCTCCCATAGTGACGTCATAATAGGGAAAACCGCGTTTTTCGGCGGATAGAAGGGAGCGACAAAATCATTCTTTCCACAACTAATTCGTATTAGCCAAGCGGCAAATTATGCCATTCTCACCAAGTCGATCCGATCAGGAAAAGTGGGTTTTCTCCCATAGTGACGTCATAAAATGGAAAATCGCGTTTTCTCGCCGATGGCGAAGAGCGACAAAATCATTCTTTTCACAACTAATTCGTATTAGCCAAACGGCAAATTATGCCATACTCACCAAGTCGATCCGATCAGGAAAAGTGGGTTTTCTCCAATAGTGACGTCATAATAGGGAAAACCGCGTTTTTCCGCGGATAGAAGGGAGCGACAAAATCATTCTTTTCACAACTAATTCGTATTAGCCAAGCGGCAAATTATGCCATACTCACCAAGTCGATCCGATCAGGAAATGTGGGTTTTCTCCCATAGTGACGTCATAAAATGGAAAACCGCGTTTTTTCGCCGATGGCGAAAAGCGACAAAATCATTCTTTTCACAACTAATTCGTATTAGCCAAGCGGCAAATTATGCCATACTCCCCAAGTCGATCCGATCAGGAAAAGTGGGTTTTCTCCCATAGTGACGTCATAAAATGGAAAACCGCGTTTTCTCGCCGATGGCGAAGAGCGACAAAATCATTCTTTTCACAACTAATTCGTATTAGCTAAGCGGCAAATTATGCCATACTCACCAAGTCGATCCGATCAAGAAAAGTGGGTTTTCTCCCATAGTGACGTCATAAAATGGAAAACCGCGTTTTCTCGCCGATGGCGAAGAGCGACAAAATCATTCTTTTCACAACTAATTCGTATTAGCCAAGCGGCAAATTATGCCATACTCACCAAGTCGATCCGATCAGGAAAAGTGGGTTTCCTCCCATAGTGACGTCATAAAATGGAAAACCGCGTTTTCTCGCCGATGGCGAAGAGCGACAAAATCATTCTTTTCACAACAAATTCGTATTAGCCAAGCGGCAAATTATGCCATACTCACCAAGTCGATCCGATCAGGAAAAGTGGGTTTTCTCCAATAGTGACGTCATAATAGGGAAAACCGCGTTTTTCCGCGGATAGAAGGGAGCGACAAAATCATTCTTTCCACAACTAATTCGTATTAGCCAAGCGGCAAATTATGCCATTCTCACCAAGTCGATCCGATCAGGAAAAGTGGGTTTTCTCCCATAGTGACGTCATAAAATGGAAAATCGCGTTTTCTCGCCGATGGCGAAGAGCGACAAAATCATTCTTTTCACAACTAATTCGTATTAGCCAAACGGCAAATTATGCCATACTCACCAAGTCGATCCGATCAGGAAAAGTGGGTTTTCTCCAATAGTGACGTCATAATAGGGAAAACCGCGTTTTTCCGCGGATAGAAGGGAGCGACAAAATCATTCTTTCCACAACTAATTCGTATTAGCCAAGCGGCAAATTATGCCATTCTCACCAAGTCGATCCGATCAGGAAAAGTGGGTTTTCTCCCATAGTGACGTCATAAAATGGAAAATCGCGTTTTCTCGCCGATGGCGAAGAGCGACAAAATCATTCTTTTCACAACTAATTCGTATTAGCCAAACGGCAAATTATGCCATACTCACCAAGTCGATCCGATCAGGAAAAGTGGGTTTTCTCCAATAGTGACGTCATAATAGGGAAAACCGCGTTTTTCCGCGGATAGAAGGGAGCGACAAAATCATTCTTTTCACAACTAATTCGTATTAGCCAAGCGGCAAATTATGCCATACTCACCAAGTCGATCCGATCAGGAAATGTGGGTTTTCTCCCATAGTGACGTCATAAAATGGAAAACCGCGTTTTTTCGCCGATGGCGAAAAGCGACAAAATCATTCTTTTCACAACTAATTCGTATTAGCCAAGCGGCAAATTATGCCATACTCCCCAAGTCGATCCGATCACGAAAAGTGGGTTTTTTCCCATCGTGACGTCATAATATGGATAACCGCGTTTTCTCGCCGATGGCGAAGAGCGACAAAATCATTCTTTTCACAAATAATTCGTACTAGCCAAGCGGCAAATTATGCCATACTCCCCAAGTCGATCCGATCGGGAAAAGTGGGTTTTCTCCCATAGTGACGTCATAAAATGGAAAACCGCGTTTTCTCGCCGATGGCGAAGAGCGACAAAATCATTCTTTTCACAACTAATTCGTATTAGCCAAGCGGCAAATTATGCCATACTCACCAAGTCGATCCGATCAGGAAAAGTGGGTTTCCTCCCATAGTGACGTCATAAAATGGAAAACCGCGTTTTCTCGCCGATGGCGAAGAGCGACAAAATCATTCTTTTCACAACAAATTCGTATTAGCCAAGCGGCAAATTATGCCATACTCACCAAGTCGATCCGATCAGGAGAAGTGGGTTTTCTCCCATAGTGACGTCATAAAATGGAAAACCGCGTTTTCCCGCGGATAGAAGGGAGCGACAAAATCATTCTTTTCACAACTAATTCGTATTAGCCAAGCGGCAAATTATGCCATACTCACCAAGTCGATCCGATCAGGAAATGTGGGTTTTCTCCCATAGTGACGTCATAAAATGGAAAACCGCGTTTTTTCGCCGATGGCGAAAAGCGACAAAATCATTCTTTTCACAACTAATTCGTATTAGCCAAGCGGCAAATTATGCCATACTCCCCAAGTCGATCCGATCAGGAAAAGTGGGTTTTCTCCCATAGTGACGTCATAAAATGGAAAACCGCGTTTTCTCGCCGATGGCGAAGAGCGACAAAATCATTCTTTTCACAACTAATTCGTATTAGCCAAGCGGCAAATTATGCCATACTCACCAAGTCGATCCGATCAAGAAAAGTGGGTTTTCTCCCATAGTGACTTTATAATTTGGAAAACCGCGTTTTCTCACCGATAGCGAAGAGCGACAAAATCATTCTTTTCACAACTAATTCGTATTAGCCAAGCGGCAAATTATGCCATACTCACCAAGTCGATCCGATCAAGAAAAGTGGGTTTTCTCCCATAGTGACGTCATAATTTGGAAAACCGCGTTTTCCCGCGTAAAAAAGAGAGCGACAAAATCATTCTTTCTTCTAAATAAAAAAAATCCACATTCGAGATGGTGAGTTTCCAAACTTCAGACTTTTCATGCAATTTTCATTTGCGTTTATTTAGGTAATTAAGGACCGTCAATCGTGCGGAAGTGACCGACAAACACCGACAAACGACGAGGAATCGATAAAAGTAAAAAAAAAACAAGATACATCCCGTTTTAATACCTTTTTAACAGTTAATTACATTTCATATGTCAAACTTTGTTAGACCCTAATTAATTAATTAAGGACCGACAAATCTTTTTAATTGACCGACAATCACCGACAAACGATTTCATATCGATCTAAATAAAAAAATCCACATTCGAGATGGTGAGTTTCCAAACTTCATATAACTCAAATTATGCCATACTCACCAAGTCGATCCGATAAGGAAATGTGGGTTTTCTGCAATAGTGACGTCATAATAGGGAAAACCGCGTTTTCTTACTGATAGCGAAGAGCGACAAAATCATTCTTTTCACAACTAATTCGTATTAGCCAAACGGCAAATTATGCCATACTCACCAAGTCGATCCGATCAGGAAAAGTGGGTTTTCTCCCATAGTGACGTCATAATAGGGAAAACCGCGTTTTTCCGCGGATAGAAGGGAGCGACAAAATCATTCTTTCCACAACTAATTCGTATTAGCCAAGCGGCAAATTATGCCATTCTCACCAAGTCGATCCGATCAGGAAAAGTGGGTTTTCTCCCATAGTGACGTCATAAAATGGAAAATCGCGTTTTCTCGCCGATGGCGAAGAGCGACAAAATCATTCTTTTCACAACTAATTCGTATTAGCCAAGCGGCAAATTATGCCATACTCCCCAAGTCGATCCGATCAGGAAAAGTGGGTTTTCTCCCATCGTGACGTCATAATATGGATAACCGCGTTTTCTCGCCGATGGCGAAGAGCGACAAAATCATTCTTTTCACAACTAATTCGTACTAGCCAAGCGGCAAATTATGCCATACTCTCCAAGTCGATCCGATCAGGAAAAGTGGGTTTTCTCCCATAGTGACGTCATAAAATGGAAAACCGCGTTTTCTCGCCGATGGCGAAGAGCGACAAAATCATTCTTTTCACAACTAATTCGTATTAGCCAAGCGGCAAATTATGCCATACTCCCCAAGTCGATCCGATCAGGAAAAGTGGGTTTCCTCCCATAGTGACGTCATAAAATGGAAAACCGCGTTTTCTCGCCGATAGCGAAGAGCGACAAAATCATTCTTTTCACAACAAATTCGTATTAGCCAAGCGGCAAATTATGCGATACTCACCAAGTCGATCCGATCAGGAGAAGTGGGTTTTCTCCCATAGTGACGTCATAAAATGGAAAACCGCGTTTTCCCGCGGATAGAAGGGAGCGACAAAATCATTCTTTTCACAACTAATTCGTATTAGCCAAGCGGCAAATTATGCCATACTCACCAAGTCGATCCGATCAGGAAATGTGGGTTTTCTCCCATAGTGACGTCATAAAATGGAAAACCGCGTTTTTTCGCCGATGGCGAAAAGCGACAAAATCATTCTTTTCACAACTAATTCGTATTAGCCAAGCGGCAAATTATGCCATACTCCCCAAGTCGATCCGATCAGGAAAAGTGGGTTTTCTCCCATAGTGACGTCATAAAATGGAAAACCGCGTTTTCTCGCCGATGGCGAAGAGCGACAAAATCATTCTTTTCACAACTAATTTGTATAAGCCAAGCGGCAAATTATGCCATACTCACCAAGTCGATCCGATCACTATGGGAGAAAACCCACTTTTCTTGGGTTTTCTCCCATAGTGACTTTATAATTTGGAAAACCGCGTTTTCTCACCGATAGCGAAGAGCGACAAAATCATTCTTTTCACAACTAATTCGTATTAGCCAAGCGGCAAATTATGCCATACTCACCAAGTCGATCCGATCAAGAAAAGTGGGTTTTCTCCCATAGTGACGTCATAATTTGGAAAACCGCGTTTTCCCGCGTAAAAAAGAGAGCGACAAAATCATTCTTTTCACAACTAATTGTAATTAGCCAAGAGACAAATTTTGACATACTCGCCGACACGGTGTGATCAGGAAAAGTAGGTTGTTTGAGATAGTGACGTCAACGTAATATGGAAAAGTGCATTTTACCGTTAATGGCGAGGAGCGACAAAATCGTTTTTTAACATCTCATTCGTATTATCCTTGCAGCAAATTATGACATACTCCGCGACTTGATTCGAGCGGGTAAAGTGGGCCTGTTTCATCGTGACGTCACAAACAGGAAACTACAATTTCCCGCTGATGGTGAAGAGGGACATATTTTTTTCTTTCAGAACTAATTCACAACAAAATAGCGGAAGGGAACGGTATAAGTTCCGACTTGATCCGTGAAAGTTGTTCCGCTAACTTGACGTCAAGTTAGCGGAACACCCATTTTCTCAGTGAAAATGAAGAGCGACAAAATTAATTTTTCCACAACTAATTCACAACTAATTAGCGGCAAATTACTGTAAAGTCGCCGAGTCGATTTTCAAAAGTTGTTCCGCTAACTTGATGCACGTAATTAATGTGATATTCTAAGTCGGACTCATAATCGGGAATATAATTTTCTTTAAGAGCAGCTCGTGACAAAGTATCTGATATATACATTTGTTTACCTGGTAAATGTATAACATTTAGATCATAATGCTTGCAATGCAAGCATCATACGCTGCAATCTGGCAGGGACTTCATATAAGGGCTTTTTGAATAAATAGACTAAGGGTTTATGATCTGTACATAGAAATACTACTACTGGAACGGGTTTTCACACGTTTATGTGCGTATGTGACTGAGACCGAAGCAAATTCCCCCTATGCACACCTCACTCCCTCTGAAACAACGTGTGTCTAGAAGCAAACTGCATCTTGTCATCGTGACAACTGTCCATTGTGAAAGTGTAAACAAGTGCTATTGGCCATTAAAATTTTTGCAAGAGTTTGTGCGTCGTAATTAAAATATCGGTGCGTGATTTTTCGTCACAAAGTGTTTTTCTTATTTGTAGTTTCCTTCTTATTCGTAGTGTCCTTAAATTTTTGATTTTAACCCTCTATAGAATTCTACAGACAAAAAAATGAAGTGCCTGGTGTTTGGTTGTCCCAACGATACGAAATTTAACATAACCCGCGTATCTTTTCATAGCTAAATAAGAAGTTTTATTCTGCCAGTGATGTCCTAATACTTAAAAAGGAGAAATGACTGTGACATTTATTTCGTGAAGTGTTCAATTTGGAAATTTGTCCACTTGGTTGCGTTTGGCGGAAGACTTGCAATCTTGTTTACTTTCATTTTGACAACCAGCAACCCAGATGTTTTGGAAAGCATAGGCGTTGTCGGAAATATCGTTTTGTGGACCCAGTAGTTTTTCTCTTATTATTTAAAGAAATATTATGTGCTTTGTAAATAAACTTCATTAAAGAAAATTATAGTAGCTATGTATTATATTATAATTAAATGAATGAAATTATTTTTCGTTTCAGATTTCCATCGGACCCTTTGAGAAGGTCTGAATGGTTGAGTCGTTTGAATATTCGAACAGCAAAAAAATGTTCTGTTGTTTGCTCGGATCATTTCCGGCCGGAAAATATATTCAAACTACCTAGACGTGCCGTACTAAGGGAAGATGCGCTTCCAGAACTGCGAATGAGTGATTCACTGCCTTCAACTATTTTTACCGACAGAGATTTTGGTTTATCCCAAGGGATGGTGAGTATTAATTTTTAAAATAAACTATACTCAAAATAAAAAAAAATAAAAACTTGATTTTCGTTTTAGATAACCACGAGCTACATTGGAGAAATGACGAATGCATCGAGTCTTTAGTCGGTCGATACAGCGAGGAATGCCAATACAGTGAAAGCTCTCTTTGCGGACAGCTCCGATAAGCGGACATCTCTAATAAACGGACAAATTATTTGGAACATAGGTTTTTCCAGTGCTTTGTGTGTAACTTTCATTCTAATAAGCGGACACTCCAAAGAACGGACACGGACAGTAGTTTGTGGAACATTTCGTCGACACATATCTCCAATAAACGGACGCGACGCTCTCATATCCGGACAAGTTTGTTTTATACGGACGTTGATATTCTCAGAAATGTCTGTTAATGAGAACTCCGCGTCCGCTTGTTGGAGATGTTCCCAAGAAATTGTTCTACTGGCAGACGTTTTCGATTGAAAAAAGGCTACCCTTGCATTTTCTGCTAAATTGTAAGTTTAGGTTTGTTTTCATAAGGGTTCATGTTTTGAAAATCATTCAAGATGGCATCAAACAAAAGAAAGTTACCTATTGCGACCAAGATATTAAGTCATTTATAAATACCGGCAGTAATTTGTTGAATTGGAATTAGGCGAAGAATGTGATAATAGTGAATAAGTTGCCCCCGATGTAAAAAAACACGGCCATACATGATTAACTTTTCAAAAATTAACGAATACATATATGTATGCAAAAATGTTGAGATGTTAGCAACTGAATTAATAAAAATACAAATGAATTAAATTTGGTTTATTTTTTTTTATCCCGCAATATTTTTTTCACTCTATCCAATAACCGGACATCTCTCTTAAGCGGACAAAAATACGGGGACCGTGACTGTCCGCTTATGAGAGCTTTCACTGTATATCAATGGTAAAGCCCTTACATATTTTTTACGATTGCTATCTTCTGAACTCGTTCTGATCAGTGTTAAGGCACGATTTCAGTATCTGCAGCGCCAAATTTCGATGATGGCATTTCATTAACAAATAATGTTTATTTTTATTCAAATGTTTGACTTACAAATTTAACCATATCAGCACCTCAATCTTCACTCTTTCAGCCACTCTCTTCATTAATTTTTTCTTCTCAGTACCGTATAGCCCCACGTGGGGCCATGGTGCGTTAACTCAGCCGTTTATAGGCAATTTCGAGTCAACGTTACATTGCATATAATTTCGGAGTGTATATAATGTTGCAAGCACTATATATTTCCTATCCGCACATGTACGGAAATTTTGGACCACGCCGAGATTCGATCTCCGGACCTCTAGATTACTAGCATCGTAGAGTACGACTCAACTAAGTGAGCCACAGAGCGGGTCACTAACTGGACTCGTCAATTACATCAACAGCTCAACATGATCGTCAACGGCGATCGAAGCTCCACCGTTAACCACCCCAAAACAACTTGTACAGCTTGGCCAACTTCTCGCCACATGCGTCCAAAATTTTGAAAGATTGTAAGGTTAACTAATATTTGGCCTCTCGTAAGTAAATACTATTTGTTTCATTTACAATTTATTCAATTCAATTCAACACAAAAATTATTCTAATTACAAAATAGAATAAAAGAGATATGTCATGTCATATGGCCACTGAAATATTTAATTTGAAGGTACTTCATTCTTGATGGTCTAAAAAAAGACTCCAGACTATACGAGTACTATTTGCCTCGGTCACAATTAGACAGAGACCTATTAAAATTTACTCAATTCGATGTCGTTTCGAGCAAATGTGATTACTAATATTTGTAAATTTTAATAAAATTTGAAATATTTCCCGCCATTACTGCGCTCCCAACCATGACCAGCATCCACGCCACTGCTACCTGTGCTGGTGTTAGTGATTCACTCACACTATCATGACGCGGCTTCAATTATTTTGCCAAAGGGCCTTTCCAGTAGTACAGTTCTATTGATCTGTATGGACAGTAATTTTACGACCATACGTATATTGATGAATAGTGCAGTCAAAATATCCCAATTCAGGCCTCCAAATAGAAAAAAATAGAGTAAGGCTAATTCTTGTTGTTTTTGAATCAGTGGGCTCCCAAGAATCTACAACTGATTTTGCAAAAAAAAATTGTCATCGGAAAGGTCCCAAAAAGGATAAAAAAGGATATTCTTTAATCCTTGACCGGAGGTCCGCATGCGGGGTATCATATCAAAGGGGACGTCGAGTAAATTACAAATCCGGTGTTTGTTTCCGGTTTCAAGGACCCTCAAAGGAATAAATCGAGCTTAAATGGAAAATTTTCGAGTTTCCCGTGTATCTTTCCAAAGCCATAACTACGAGAATAATTCAAGTTGTCCCTACTTTTATCACTTTTCAGAATCTATAATAGCTGGAGATTCTACCATTAAATTTGCTAAGAAAAAAGTTGATCGGAAAGCTCTGAAAAAGGACATAAAAGGACACTAATTTCACACCTTGATCGAACGTGGGCATGTGGGGTGTCATATCAAAGAGGACGTCGAGTGCATTGCATATCCGGTGCTTGTTTCCTGTCTCAATGACACTAAATGGAATAAGTCGGGCTTAAATGGAAAATTACGGCTTTAGAAAGATACGGGAAACACAAAAATTTTTAAGTTGAGCCCAATTTTCTCCTTTGCCGGATATGGAATGTACTTGACATCCTCTTTGATATGACACTCCATATGCCCCTGTTCGACTAAGGTGTGGAATTAGTGTCCTTTTATGTCCTTTTTCAGAGCTTTCAGATCATCTTTTTTCCTAGCAAATTTAATGGTAGTGAGCTATTATAGATTCTGGAAAGTGGTAAAAGTAGTGACAACTTGAATTATTGTCGAAGTTATAGCTTTGAAAAGATACACGGGAAACGGGAAAATTTTCCATTTAAGCTCGATTTATTCCGTTGAGAGTCCTTGAAACAGGAAACAAACACCAGATATGTAATGTTCTCGATGTCCCCTTTGATATGACACCCCGCATGCCGACCTCCGGTCAAGGATTAAAGAGTATCCTTTTTTGTCCTTTTCGGGACCTTTCCGATCAAAATTTGTTTAGCAAAATCAGTTTTATAATCCTGGGAGCCCACTGATTCAAAAACAACAAAAATTAGCCTTACTCTATTTTTTTCTATTTGAAATGCTAATATGACTGCACTAGAAATTTTATGCATCCGAACTGATTTGCGAAGAGTTCTTTTTCAATTTGGGCATAATTTGTTTGTGCTGCCGTTAAAGTCTTTGAACTATAAGCAATCGGACGATTATTTTGCATAATTACTGCTCCTATTGTTGCCGACTGAGAAGAATCTACTTGAAGAACTAATGGTAAATTACAATCATAGTGAGCTAAAACTGGAGCCTGTGTGATAGTCTTTTTCAAACAATTAAAGCTTTGCTCACAATTTGAATCCCATAACCACGTAGAATCAGACTTCAGTAAATTCCTCAAAATGTTTGTCTTCTCCGATAAGTTTTCTATGAATGGACCCAAATACATAGTTCACCATACCTAGGAATCGTTGCAATTCTTTCACATTTTTTGGAGTAGGCATTTCTGTAATTGCTTTAACTTTTTCTTCATCGACTTTAACACCATCTTTGCTAAATACATAACCTAAAAAACAGACTTCAGTGACTAAAAATTTGCACTTTTTGCAACCGACAATTGTGGATTTCTTCAGTTTCTCCGTATACCAGGAAATCATCAATAAAAATAAGAACACCTTCGATATCACCAAAGAGATCCATCATAATTCTGTGGAAGTGGAAGATTTCAGATGAAGCACTGACGCCATACGGTAATCTGAGATATTTGAACCTACCAAATGGAGTTTGGAACGTACACAGATTCGAGCTTTCATCGTCCATCTTTAGCATCCAGAAGCCTGAGAATGCATCTAAGTGAGAAAAATATGCGGCACCTTTCAATTTCGAACGAATTTCATCGATATTTTTCAAAGGATAATGCTCACGTATGATATTATTATTTAAATTCCGCGGATCAAGACAAATTCTTAATTGGCCAGACTTTTTCACCGTAATGACTACAGAGTTAACCCATGGAGTAGGCTTAGTTACTTTTCAATCACTTTCATTCTCTCCATCCGATCCAATTCATCGCGTAAACTATCATATAACGCGAAAGGTACTTTTCTTGGGGGATCTACACACGGTATAGCAATTGCGCGTAATTTAAGTTGACAAACATGAGAAAGACATCCTAACCCTTGAAATACATCTTCATATTTTCTTAAAATATCACTACAATTTTTTGTTCTAATTGAAAATACCCTTTATAGTACACCGATTTTTTTACAAGTTGGAAGTCCTAACACAGTTGGACAGTCTATTTCTGCTACAATAAATGAGATGACTTCACTGGAATTATTGAATAAACACTTTAATGAACATTGACCAACTATTGGTATTAGCTTTCCACCAAAACCAGTTACTTTAGCTTTACATTCTTTTAACTCCGATTCAGGTAAATTTAACTTTTTATATGAAATCAAAGATAATATATTTGTGTCGGCTCCCGAATCTAATATACAATTCAAGTTCACATTATTAACTTTAATAATGTAAATACCAACACTGATCCGACTGTTTTGAATGATTTACCGAATAATTATAACTCTCGAGTGTACCTACAAAGAATTTTTCACTAGCACTAGCACTATGAGATTCTACATTCCTGAAATTGTTGTTACTAAAACAAAATTTTGCAAAGTGACCCTTCTTATGACAAATTTTACAATTTACGTTTGTGGCCGGACACTTGAAGCAATGCTTTTGGCCACATCTGCCACAGACTTTATTTGAAGATTGTTGTTGTTTGTATGTTTTACTCGTATCATGCTTTGATTGAGACTTCGACCTGTACTTGTACTTTTGACTATTCTGACGAGTGACGTGTAAAACAGATTCGACCAGAGGACTTGACTTGGACATTTTTCCAGCATTAGCTTGGGCAATTACGACAGTTTTGGATATTTCAATAGCTTTTTGTAAGGTTGGATCCGTCTCTTGCAAAAGACGCTGGCGTACATTACTGAATTCGGCTGACATGTTTGCGGATGAAAATATCTCGGACAAGCGACTTACGTAGATCACCAAATTCACACACAATGCTCTTGTTTTCAAGATCTGTAAGAAATTCGTCTATACTCTCACCTGGACTTTGTGTTCTTGTAAAGACTAGATGACGGGTGACAGTGAGATTTTTCTGGGGCATGAAATATGAATCGAATTTGGATTTGACTTCTTGGAATGAAGATTTATTCATGTTCACAGCAAATGAATTAAAAATATTCACGCCTTTTGGACCCATACTATGGAGCATTATGGCAATTTTTCGTTTTTCCGATGCACCATCCAAACCAGTTGCCAGTAAATATAGCTCGAAATGCTGCCACAATTTCTTACAGTTCGCTTCAACATTATCGGACCCGGAAAAATCAAATTTTGGAATTGCACTCATACCCTGACTCATCGTTTGCTTCTTCGCTGGGCTTAAACTCATCTTCTGCTCCTTCACTAGACTTGAACTCGGCATGAACATCTTCTTAACCTCACCTGGCAATTTTTCATCTTCCGACATCGCCCCAATCCAGCGTTAAAATACTGTATGCACAGCCGATCCGTGAAATCCAATTAATAAATTTCAATAAATAAGATGAATTTTTGTCGATTTCTTTAGAGTTAAACTTCTGACACCATGTTTCGTGGAGAGAGATAGGTACTATTGAAAGAATGACTTTTGTCTTCAGTGACGTTTATTAAGAAACTAACTAATATTAAGTTGGTTACATGTCTTACAAGTATAGTGTTATACGAGTATATAACAATATGTATATAATAAGTATGGTCGGAGATGTTTCCTTCAATGCGTTACAAACTTCATGACAAAGTTAATATACCCTTCGTTGACTCTACGAGCGAAGGGTATGAAAATTCTTAGAAAAATAAATCAGCAGAAACTGTAAATATACAGCGCGCAGGAGCACGGTCGGAGACATAATATTTTCATAATTTACACCTTTGTCAAATATTCTCATTAGCGGAAAATTCTAGTAGGCGGAAGAAATTCCATCGCCCAATGCGATGTTCGTCTCTGACAAGCTCGACTGTAACGCAGTTAGCACGCACAAGTTAAACGCAGTTTAACGATTTCGGTGAGCGAGGTAATTGCTGATTGGTTGATCAATCAGCTCGCTCAATCGTAAACAACCAAAAAACACACCTTATGTCATACTGCTATTTTTTAGTTCAACCTTCTAATTAAAATCCCATGCAGAAAATATTTGTATTTTGCTCTGCCTATTAATTTGTATTGTTATGGTTGAATTACATCACCCGCGTCAGCATCAGCATCGGCAGAGTCATTTTTCTGCTTCTGCCGCTGCTGTCATTGTGGGTCATCAAAGGCAAATGCGTGTGTTCTAAATTTAAATTTTTCTGCTGATGCCGATGCTTCTGTCGATGCTGATGCTGACGCGGGATATGTAATTCAACCATAACAATACAAATTAATAGGCAGAGCAAAATACAAATATTTTCTGCATGGGATTTTAATTAGAAGGTTGAACTAAAAAATAGCAGTATGACATAAGGTGTGTTTTTTTGGTTATCCCGTGTAGGTTTGGGTAGCGAAACTTCATATAAAAAAAATGACAGGTGGATCAGCTGGCATTTTTTTTATATGGAGTTTCGTTACCCAAACCTGCACGGGATAACTAATAAAACACACCTATAGTTGTTTTTCAGTTAATATTGTTTTTAAATTATGACCTGTTTCGTAAGTAATTATTAATTCGCTTCTGTTCATGCAAGGAATATTGTTCACAGTCCCAATAATATTGAAAATTGGCGAATTGTGCACAGTTTTCTGCTGCATTTTCTTTTCTTTGAATTAGGACAAAGAGTTTGATTTCACGGCTCGACCAAAATGGATAAGGATGCCCCCTCTACAAAATGACCCATTAAGGGTTCTTTCAGTGCGTTTTATTAATCTACCCGTACTGTCGAACATAATGTCGTGAGCGTCATTTTTTATGAAAAGGACCTTAGTTTGATTGAGCTGATTTTGGTGGCAAGTATTGGCGCCCTTTCAAGCACAGGCTTGTGCAAAATACGCGCCTTACTGTATCAATTTCAAACTTTAATGAAATGTTTTGTATGACTGAAGTTAAACGTTCGTAAAGCTCAAAGATCGAAGCTGGATTTAAGTTTTTCTGCTTATTTTTTATATACCTACATACCTACATACTACCAACTGTGCAAATAAACCTAAAGAAAGAAAGTGTCGGGTTCTTGCTTTCTATCTCTCTATTCAAAAAACTAACTTAACCTGGGTTAACCACCCCATCAGCCCATTATAGAGTTTTAAGCTCCCGTAATGAGGTTAGGTATAAAAAACATTTCAATGTGCTCACTCATCGCAAATTGTTATATCGAAAAGCATTATAAAAATGTTCCTACATCCTGTCCAGTTTTAAATTTGTCGACTTTTGCAAATATCAATAGTTTAAAATTTGCGATTATAAATATTTGCGAAGGAGAGGGACATTGAAAATTGACTCATATGTGCCTAGATCGGGCCATTACATGGTGTCCAAGTAACAGTGAATGTTTGCATCGTCAAAAATGTTTCTCATTAGCGGTAAAAAAAAATTGTGTAAGCCTCGTAAAAATCAGTTTGACACCCCTGAGCACCTAACTTTCAAAGAAAAGGTATGAAGTATGTATATACTATACATCTCAACACAAAGAAAGTTTTATGTAGATTATTTTGTTCTCAGACTACTTTGCGGTACATATTACCGATTTTGAAACAATCCAAAACTGAAAAAATTTCACCTCTCTACATTTTACCCTCATATTGCGGGCCCCCTAATGGTCAGATTTTTTTTTTCTATAATCAGAGGGCTACCCAAACCTACACGGGATAACCAAAAAAACACACCTTATGTCATACTGCTATTTTTTAGTTCAACCTTCTAATTAAAATCCCATGCAGAAAATATTTGTATTTTGCTCTGCCTATTAATTTGTATTGTTATGGTTGAATTACATATCCCGCGTCAGCATCAGCATCGACTCCAGCAAAAATTCAGAAATTCATTATCTTTGTCGCCCAATGGCCTTATTTCGGTTTATTTTTCTTGGGCTAGAAATCATTAGTTAAACGGTCAACCACGACCGTTTAATTTTTCACGTTGAACTGCAGTTTAAATTCAATTCCCTTAAACGGAGTTTAGTTAAACTGACAATCATTAGTTAAATCAAGAATTTTCATCTGGCTCATTTCATTTTAAAATCAAAAATTAATAGCTAACATCCGGAAATATCCAGGGGCTAATGGAAACAATGATTTAAAAAAAATATATGTAAGTTGCTGCTTAGCCAGGAATTTTAATTATTGCGTAGTGTATGATTGTACATACGGCCCTAACTGACATATTTTCACCTTGAAATTATTACATATCACCGGCACTTTGCCTAAAAAGTCATGAATGTTGCAAAAACATGTGTGCATTAATTTAACATATCGAATCTAGCGGTAAATGTGCATTAATTTAACATATCGAATCTAGCGGTAAATCGAAGTTGGGTACAGGTGTACCCATGTCGGTAGAAATAAGAATAAACTTTTGTAATCTTCTCAAGCCCATGATTGCCTGTCAAAGTGTATGAGAGTTTTCTAGTTCCTGGCTTTGAATAGAGGAACAGAAGCAAAATTGTAATAGAGCTCTTCGGCATGTAACGTAACGGAAGTGTGTGTGTTTCGCACTTAGCTCTCAATTGACCTTTTAAGAGGAATATATAGCAAAATATGTTGATTCGCTTTACCGTTGATGCATTATTCGAAGAAGGATTCGGTACGGGATGGGCATTATTGTTTGCATCTACTTCATCTCCAGAAAATGTTTCATTACACACTAAACTGTGAAAAGAGCAAGTTGAAATAATTTATTAGTTTTGTTTGTTGTATAAAAATGCATATTATGTATATATGTAGTACTAACCTGCAGTTTCCAGACTTTAAAACCAACGGTAAGACCGTTATAACAATTGGAAATATATTATTGGTCGAATTATCGAAAGCGATTGACCGAAAATTACACATTGAATTATTGAAATGAGCAAATTGGTTAAACTTTCATTAACTTATGGTTGTCTCATCAACTGAATGAAAAGTAATCGAAAGATTGCTACCAGAGCAATTGACACTACATTATATCGAAATCGAGTAACCAACAGACATATTTTTTCGCAGATTAGATTAGATAATTCCATATAGTGTATACATTACATAGTACATTTGCACATGTCCATCTAACTACAACAATAAATGCAGGGGCGGAGCATAAGGGCCCGCGTGGCGGGAGGGCCCAAAAGCCAAAACGACACGAATGACTTTTTTAACCGTAAAAAAAATATGACTACAAAAATTTAAAAAAAAAATCCGGCGTCGGTAATTTTTTGTAGATAACGAGTGATGTTCCTCTTCTCCCTAGCTAACCCTTTACGTCCGAAGAACATAATTTTAGCCCAAAATACTTATAATCTCATGGAAAAAACCTTAACTTGTTCCAAAAAGTTGAAGGATTTGACATAAGCCCTTATCTCCGAAATTTGAGAAGGGTCATAATACACGAAAAATAGAAGAATAATCAATTTAATCGAAAATTGACCAGACTAGCTTCACAAAACCATGGTTAGCTAAGCGATGATAACGAATATTGTCGCACGAAGAAGAATGTTCATCGATGTGCTCATGATTTAGATTTTTAATCATTAAACGAAAAAATTTTCTTTAGTTTGAACTATCGTGAGGTGGGGGATCTGTTTCCTACCCGTTGCCACTTAAGCCGGTTGCGTTGTCCCAGTCCCGTTATAATCTAACATAACAAATTGATGCTCTCTAACCTCTCTCTAACAACCTTTTTTTTTAAATCGTCAAAAGAGTATGAGTTATATTAGGGGCCCACTCGAGAAGATGGCGGGAGGGCCCCGAATCAAGTTGTTCCGCTACTGAATATATGTATATATAACTGTGTTATATCTTGTATATTGATAAATACGCTGCTTTATATCGGTTATCGGGCGAAAAAGGTTAATCCATTATCCATTAGTTGAATGCGTTAATAGATTTTAGTGTTGACATACACTGTTGATCGTGAATCGATTGTACAATTTTTTTGATCACATAAATTGGATGGTGTATGTGAAATGTGACCATCCAATCCAATTTTTTTTAATGACGTGTGGAACATATTGCCATACCATTTTTCGTACAATCGATAATATGATTAGTTGACAATCATGTGTGTTCACTTCATACAAATGTGCTTTTTCGATGCCACAAAACATATGTAAGAAGAAATGGTATCGGACTATGGGGTCATGTGGCTCATACAAACCCAATCCCCAATTAGGTTCTTCTAAGAAAAGCTTTTTTATTTGAGCACCAATAAACCAAACCTTACAGAATGTGTTTCTTTTGATGCAGCAAAACAAAAATTAATGAAGTCGGACCATAGGGTTATGGGGTTATACAAACCCAGCCCTTTAAATTAGGTCCTTATACAAAAAACTTTCACTTCTAAGCATATTTCATATAAATGCGCTTCTATTGATGGCACAAAACATGCAAAATGAATAGAATCGGACCATGTGATCATGGTGCAACAACAACCCAAACCCTCCAAATAAGGCTCCTCTAAGATTTAGTTTTTGCATAAATTCCAATAAAATCTTACATTAACGTGTCTTTATCGAAAATACAGAAAATATGTAAAAACAAATATATTCGTACTATGGGGCTATGACTCCTCCCACTAAAAAAGTTATCTAAGAATTTAATTTTTTTGTTTCTGCAGTTGTTTTAATCGAACCTCACACAAATGTTTTATTGAGATAACGAAACTTATGAAAAGAAGGGGGGCTGCAGTTAATTACCAACATAGGTGCGCGGAAAAAAACTATTAGTCCGGCCGCGCTCGAAATTAGCCTCGATGTCGTTTCAGACTATACTGTATAGTGTATGTGCTGTACGGGCGTCAGATTGATTGCGCAATCCATCGTCAGATTGCACAATCCGTTTGACAGTGTATGGCGACTCTAACTGAAATGTACTTCTGATTATAATGGTGTCTTATCATTACTATTATATTACTAACGTAAAGTACAAACGGTTAGATAAACTTTTTATGCTTTAAATATAACCTCAACGGTAAATTGTTTGATTTTATTATTATTATTATTAATTATTATTTCCGTTAAAATAATAAACTACAAATTGTGAAAAAAAAGTATTTCTATGGTTACGTTTCCAAAACAGGAGCTGTTTGGCTACTACGAAGTTGCGGTCATTTTGCTTCTACCCAGTGGCGTAGATAAGGGGTGATCAAGGGGATCAAGGGGATCCCCTTCGGTCGCACATTTTTTATTGTTACGTACGTAAAACAAATTATTCAAAGTGTGTAGTGTTCGATAAAAACGTGAAATCACTTTGAGAACTGGAATAGAAAATTTAGCACTTCCTCAGATTTCAATTGCATATAAGAATCGTATCGATAAAATAAAAACACTACAGCATAGTTCATCCTACTTTTTCACATTGGATCTGGAGTTTCGCACTACTCACGTAATCTAGAAGTAATGGTAGAAAAATTAAATGTATACAATGAGTGAAAATTTGTTGCAGGAAAATATTTATGTTTCGGCTCAAAAATGTAAAAATAATGTGGAACACGGAGTGCTCTTCCACAGAAGCGCAATTTCCTATGGGGAAATATACAGTACATAAGATTATAAAGATTTCTTCAAGAGAGTGAAAGCTGATGCAAATGAAGAGAAAACGCTGCAAAACTGCTTTCAATTTTTTAGCATCCTTTATTGTTTGAGTTTATCAATATTCTTTTTTCTTCGAAGTCGTGTTGTGTTGCCTCGATAGCTGAACCTAAATGAAAAAGCCCAAAATTGTAGTCTAACCAATATATTTCGGGCAACAGCCCATCTTCAGGGTCTAGTTTTCTATAAAAACAATAAAAAATTTTGGGCAAATAAAACAAAATTACATAATAATAAATCAAATTACCAATTAATATTCAAAAAGTGGACAAATTACAGAAGTTGTGACAATGATGGAAGACAAAGAACTAATTACCATGTCAAAGTTTGCATATGTTATGTGTCAATTGATTATAAAAAATATCACAGGGTGTTGTTGTGTCAAGCAAATTATAAAAACTAGGGGCCTTCGCCCCCTGCTCGCTACGCTCGCCAACCCCCGGGGGCCGAGGCTAATTTCGGGCGCAGCCGAAATTTGGATACCCTTCGCTCTCCTTGGGCTAAAAGTTTCTTCGGGCGTAGTCATACTTGTATTTAATCCCCCTCCTCATTCTTTTTCTTCCGTCTTGACAAAAGTTTTGGGCTTGGTTGAAATAAGTGGGGAAATAAAAATATTTACTCGGAATTTTATTGGGGTTGCGGGAGCATGACTCCACAGTACGATTCTTTTTTGATAACTTTTTTGTTGCTTTGGTAAAGACACATTAATTCAAGGTTTTGTGAAATTGGTGTAAAAAAATTTTCTTAGAAGAACCAAAATGGGGGTTGGGTTTGTATGGCCACCCCATGACCCCATGGTCAGATTTGATCTATTCTTAGATATGTTTTGTGTCATCAAGAGAAACACGTTTGTGTGTAATTTTATTGAAATTGGTGCACAAATAAAAAAGTTTTTCTTAGAAGAACCTAATTTGGGGGGGTTAGGTTTGTATGGCAGCCCCATGACCCCATTATCCGATTTGATCCATTCTTAGATATGCTATGTGTCATCGAGAGAAACACATTTCTATGAAATTTGGTAGAAATTAGTGCACAAATAAAAAAGTTTTTTTTAGAAGAACTTGGGGGGGGGGGGTAGGTTTGTATGGCAGCCCCATGACCCCATTATCCAATTTGATCAATTCTTAGATATATTTTGTGGCATCAAGAGAAAAACGTGTGTGAAATTTGGTTTAATTCGATGCACAAACAAAAAAGTTTTTTCAGAAGAACCTAATTTGGGGGTTGGGTTTGTATGGCAGCCCCATGACTCCATGGTCCGATTTGATCGATTTTCACATATGTTGTGTGTCATCAATAGAAATACATTTGTGTGGAATTTGGTTGAAATCGCTGCACAAATAAAAAAGTTTTTCTTGGAAGAACCTAATTTGGGGGGTTAGGTTTGTATGGCAGCCCCATGACCCCATGGTCCGATTTTACCGTCGTGCTCTGTGGTCGTGATGGTTCGGTCGCCACTCTGTGAAATAGACACTCATAGAGAAACGAGTTTCCAAACTCGGCACGACTCGTCGCAAGTTTATTATTCAGAAGAAGATGATAAGAAATATTCTTATCGTAGAATAATAAACTAACAATGCGACTAGGAAGTGGTATGGCTGACAACCGTATCACACTCCGAATTCAGTTGTCTTTGTAACGTTGATGACTACACACGGTAGTCATCAACGCACCATGCTCCACTAGGAGTTACGGTAATCAAGAGAGAGAGAGATGCTTCCTTCAATGCGTTACAAACTTCATGATAAAGTTAATATACCCTTCGTTGACTCTTCGAGCGAAGGGTATAAATATGGGCTGTTGCCCGAAATATATTGGTTAGACTACAATTTGGGGCTTTTTCATTTGGGTTCAGCTATCGAGGCAACACAACACGACTTCGAAGAATAGCAACGTTCCCGGCAAAACAAAACCGTTGTGTAACAACAACATTCATCAAAAAATTATTTTTTCTTTTTATACCCTTCGCTCATGAGTGAAAGGGTATATTAACTTTGTCATGAAGTTTGTAACGCATTGAAGGAAGCATCTTCGACCATATAAAAAGTATACATATACAGTGCTGGAAAAAAAAGTTGCTCAAGCCCTTTTTTAGCCAGACAGTTAATGATAAAAGTTGGTAGGTAATTTTTGTTATTTGATTTATTGTTTCAGTTGAAACAATATTAAGACAAATTTTTACTAAAAAAAGTTATATTTGTGATTCCGAGAGAGAAATTAGATAAAGTGGAAATAGAGATTTTTTACCTATTAAAAGATCGTTTCGTAATAATAAAGTAAATTTTTTTTGGTGTGTTTTTATATTTTTATTGGTTCTTAAGACATAATAGTTTAACATTAATATTTTGTTGGACCACTTCTGGCGTCGATTACTGCCCCCACCTCCGATTCATCGACTCCAATCAGTTTTTCCAGTTTTTTTCTGAGAATCGCTTGCAAAGTGACTATTATTAACCTTTTCAAGGTCTGAATGGAGTCCGGGCGTTTCTTGGCCACTTCAGGTTTTATGCTGGACCCGTATTTTCGATAAGATTCAAGTCGAGGCTACACGGGGGCCAATCTAAAACGTCAACATTCCTTTCTTCGAAGTACCTCTTGACGTTTTAATATAAAAAAAAAAATTTGTAATATTTTATGATACGGTTATTAAAGTCTGAACTTTTTGTACTTATTACTTACTTCTTTAGCAGTGTGACATGGCGCATTATCCTGCTGGAACACAAATCTTCCGGTATCACCAAATAGCTTTTACACGCAAGGCTCTAGCTCGCCTTATAGGACGTTAAGGTAGACCGAAGCTGTTATTTTTGAATGAATAAAGCATATCAAGACAAGAGGGACCGTCTCCCGAAAAACAGCCCCACATTATAACTCCTTCTAACTTAACAGTTAGCGCTTCCATGTATTCATCACTAAGCCTTTCCCGAGGATCCCGCTTAACTAGAATTCTCCCGTCGCCTTAATAAAGCTTAGATTTGGACTCGTCTGAAAAAATGGCTTCATCCAATATCTCCTGAGTCTATTGAATTTGCTTCTCAGCCCACCGTAAACGTTTTCGCTTGACTTTTAATCGAAATTCTGGTTTATGCACGGGTTTAAGCGCAAGTAATCTAGCTTTTACGAGCCTATTACTTACCATCCTCGCCGAAATTCGACTCCTAGTTGCTCAAACTAGATTATTTCTAATGTCCGACGATGTGTTAAATCGATTTCGATAGCTTAGTAAAATGATAAAGCGATTTTCCAAAGGCACAGTTTTCTTAGGTCGTCCGGAGCCTTTTTTTTCGGTTTAGAGGTGCCCCCTCCCCCAATTTTTTTAAAAGCCGTGCCACAATGCGTTGAGGAATATCCATCCTTTGACCTATTTAACGAGTGATTAGATTTTCTTTCACCAAAACCAAAATATTACTCTATAAAGTGTTTCATTTTTCCATTAAATTTAGCCTCTTTGTGATAACCCCCTAATTTCACCAAGTGAATCAACCTCATTCATAAAATTCAAACTATTAATAGACCGTTTATATGTCCTTTGTTTTTATCTGGCCCACTGAAAAGTTGTAATTCCAATAACATTTAATAATATTAGGAAAAATGGCCATTAAAAGGCTTGAGCAACTTTTTTCTTCCAGCACTGTATGATCAGCATGACGAGATGAGTCGATTGGACGATGTCCGTCTGTCTGTCTGTAGCGCGTTTTTCTCGGCCACTATGAAAGCTACGGAGCCGAAATTTTAAACACGTGCTTACTATTGTTGCAGGCTGTTTGTATGTTTGAATCACCGAAATTGGATCACTGGGTCATGGAGCTGCCATACAAACGAAGCCGCCCAATTTACGAAAAACGTTTTTGCTTGTGCACCAATTTAAACCAAATTTTACACAAAGGTTTTTCTCTTGATGGCACAAAACATATGTAAGAATGGATCAAATCGGACATGGGTTCATGGGGCTGCCATACAAAGCTAACCCCCCAAATTAAGTTCCTCTAAGAAAAACTTTTTTATTTGTGCACAAATTTCAATTTCAACCAAATTTAACACAAATGTGTTTCTCTTGATGGCACAAAACATATGTAAGAATGAATCAAATCGGACCATGTGGTCATGGGGCTGCCATACAACCCAGCAACCCCAAATTCGGTTCTTCTAAGAAAAACTTTCTTATTTGCGCTCCAATTTCAACTAAATTTCACTTAAATGTATTTATATTGATGACACCACAAAGCATATGCAAGAATGGATCAAATCTGACCATGGGGTCATGGGGTGGCCATACAAACCCAACCCCCCATTTTGCTTCTTCTTGCACCAATTTCACAAAACCTTTACCACCTGAGCCCTTTCGGAACCATTACTCGATCAGACTTTCATCTTGCTTCTGCTATTTTCAGATCTTTTGTGATGTTGCGTTTAATTCCTAAGCGCCTTCGCGCGGAGTATAAATTTATTCATGTCCTTATGCGAACTATGATTTTTGGGATCATGGTTCCCAACAACATTTTACTTACATATCAGAAAATGTTAAAAAATTGTATCCAAAATTACTTCAAATGGCAGCATCGCAAGCTGGCAGCCAGTGTGGATACAGTTTAGGGGGCTACAATAAAACTAACCTATGAAAATATTAAATGGATATACAAATGCAAATGTATGCTTCAGAATGAAAATTCCCCTTTCGGGGATTCAAAAAAGAGGTTCGACCGGTTTCGACTGGCGGTAACGGTTCTTCTCATTAGATGCCATCTCAGTAGAGCCGTGTACCGCCACGAATGGCATAACCGGGTGTGACCAGGCAGATGGATGATGCATACTTATATCATATACAAATAATACATATATGTCCAAAGCTCACTCAAAATCGGGTACACATTTTTTTGGCCATGTCGTCTGATCTTGCACCCAATGTCACAAATACGACCATACAGATACACGTATACAGGCTATTAAAGCTATTTGCTCTTTTGCTACACAGTCCAAGTTGAAGGGCAAGTGCAGTCTGATCAGTCAGTCAGGGGGTTGAGTATGATGTTGTTGCCTTGACCCCTAAAGAAGTAGTGGCGCGACGCGATTTAGTGCAGGACAAGGCAACACAACTTCCATAGATATTTCAAAAAAGATATATTTCTATACAGAACATCAACTGAAAATTTGTATGCAAAAAAAGTGTCATCTATTGAGCTTTCATTACGAGTTTGTTTTGGCCGCCGCTTTTTAACCTTTATTATCGCTTATTTACGCTGCATAGTCGTGTAAACCTGGTTGCGAGTTCTTCGCATCATCCATCGCGAGTGACACAATTGGAGTGAAGTGCCTGTGTGTCTTATAAACGCAAAAACAATGCTAAAATCCTGAGTAGTGCAAGACTTTTCTTCTTCGCCCATAGTGCTCTCCGTTATATCAGGTGTTATTAGTGCCGAGCTTTAATTTTGTAAACAACAATTTGCCTACCTACCGGCACTCCTACCCGTGATTCTGCATCGGGTTTGTGTCCTTGCTACATAGTCTATGTGCTTTTGACTTTTTATACACGGAAAGAAATAAGTTGTGAAATTTTTACAAAATCGGGTTGTGTTCAAATGCGCTAACTGAACTTTTTTGCACCCTGAACTGAGCAGTACCAACTAGCATATAATCAATTTAAACTTTGCATCGAAAACTTGTTGTCTTCAAATAATAACTTATAACATTTAAAAAATTGCTTGAAGGCTAATACATAATCATGAACATTTGTGCCTGCAATGCACCCTCCTGTAAGGATACGGAAAACAAATCTCCCTTCATCGTGTGTGCTGGGTCTTGCGAAAAATCGTTCCACAGCAAGTGCGTGGGAATTTTTACGAAAACAGCAGACCAAGTCACCGCAGCTGATACGGGTCTCTATTGGTTCTGTTCAAATTGTAGACCTGTTTCTACGGCTGTCCTGTTAACAAAACTTAAATCCGTAACGAAGATTGTATCGAGTCTTTCCTCTGATCTTGAAGTATTTCATACCAAGTTCTCCACGGCATCGGACTTACTTTCATCCATCACCGCCTATACGAACACACCGAATGCTCCTGATGATGCTTCCACCAAGGAGGTACCTGGCGTCTCTACCCGTCAACGTACGAAGCAACAGGACTTACCAGAACACCAATCTCTGCGACTTGTCGTCACTGAACATTCTTCCGATACTGCGAATATTAATTTACGACCGCTTCTTCTTGCCCAGAATATGCATCGTGACCAGCTGCCTTCGCCGAATTTATCACCTAATTTGGCGTCTAATTTGTTGTTTTCGCCGCACTCGTCTGGTTCCCAATGTAATTGGCCGAATACGCTAAATAACAATCAACTACTTACGCTGAACTCATTTGTGCCTCAGCAAAATTCTCGTCATCCATCTCCGCTGCATGTTAATCAGTTAACTCAATCGTCTACGGCGCTGCCATCTATCAATTCGCCTGCAGCAGACTCATGTCCATCGCTGACCGTTGTGAAACCGCCTCTGCAAATTTTTCTTTCTCGTGTGGCTTATAACACTTCTGCGGAGCTTGTGGATCAATATATCTGTGCTAAGTTGGGTCATAGACCTGACTGGCTTAGCTGCGTTAAGCTCACGCCGAACGACATTAAGGACCGCATCATTGCATCGTTTAAAATCTCTATATCTCCTCAATACCAAAACTTACTTAAAAATGATTTCTGGCCCACAGGGGCACTTGTTAAAATATTTCAACATGTACAACGGAAGCCCTTTCAAAACAGTTCCCGGCGTTTGCGCCGTAACCACCAACAACAATAAAATGTCTGTCTATTATCAAAATGTACGTGGGCTTAGGACGAAGTTGTATGAACTTAAACTTTCTTGCATCTTACATAATGATGACATTGTCTGTCTGTCTGAAACGTGGTTAAATGAAAGTATCCTCAGTGGCGAAATCTTTCCGAACTATTACGTTTATCGTAGTGATCGTAACCTTAGTCTATTTGACAAAAAAGACGGCGGTGGTGTCCTAATTGCTGTTAAAAGTACTTTCTCCAGTTCGCTCTGCGCAAACTTCTCACCGTCTCATCCTGTAGAGTGCGTACTTTCCTTAATTAAACCGTCCCCTTCAACTACTTTGCTTGTGACATGTGTATATGTACCCTGTAGCTCTCCTCTCAGTGTTTATGAAACCTTCTTTGCCGAATTTTCCGCTTTTGTCACAACATTCTTTCCTCTGTCTAGCATCCTTGTTTGTGGCGATTTTAACCTGCCCTCTGTCCTTTGGACTGCAACTGATATTGGCTTAGATATTATGCCTTCTAATTCCTTTTCTCTTGCCCTTTCATCCTTTTTGTCTATCTGTAACTTAACTCAAATTAACTTTGTCAGAAATCCGAGTGGTCGTCTTTTGGATCTGACCATGCATAATCTTCCGCCATCATGTGCATGCCTGTCGCCATCCCCTTATAATTACGTGAATCCTGACCCGCACCACCCTCCCCTATGCATTGAGCTTGATCTTCGTATATTCTAAGAACGTCTCTAATGTTCGCAGATTTAATTTTCGCAGAGCGGATTATAATTCAATTTCCACTGAGTTAGACTCAGTTGACTGGTTTTCCTTTTTTGCTAATCTTAGCTGTGATAAAGCCGTGGATAAGTTTTATAGTTATTTGAACTCTTTGATTGCTCGCTTCACTCCTCTTTTTTCGCCAAAAAAAAGTAAAATTTCCCCATGGTTTACTGAAGCGGTTGCTATGGCATTGCGCAAGAAAGATGTAGACCGTAGCAAATGGAAACGCAATCCTTCTCCTGCTAATCTCTCAATCTTTAAACGTTCAAGAGCAGAGGCTAAACAAATTGTTAAAAATGCAATGAGAAGCTACTATAACAACATTGAAATATCTATTGCGGCTAACCATCTGAAACCATTCTGGTCTTATATTCGATCACTGAAGTCTTCTTCCAGCTTGCCAGAAAACTTACAGCTCGATGACTCTATAGCGATGACTACTCCAGAAGCCTGTGAGCTGTTTGCCAAATTTTTTGCCTCCACCTTTTCTTCAACTAATCTTTCTCCTAATAACTTTCCCACTACACCTTCCTCAGTGCCTCAAATCCCCATCTTCACAACAGACCCCCTTGAAGTGGCTTCTATTGTCGAATCATTAAAGGATGATGGTGGCTCCGGTCCTGACGACTTGCCTAATATGTTTGTTAAGTCTTTGTCATCCTCTTTAAGTGTTCCCCTGTCCATTTTGTTTAATGAAAGCTTAAATTGTGGTGTATTCCCCAAACAATGGAAAGCGGCTAATGTCCTCCCAATTCCTAAAACATCCAATACATCCTCTATATCTAACTACCGTCCCATTTCCCTTTTATCCTGCTTCCCAAAAATTCTCGAGCGCCTCATCCACACCAAGATTTATCCCGCAATTTCTACGCTTTTTGCTGAGCAGCAACACGGCTTTGTAAAAGGTCGTTCCACTTACACCAATCTTTTAACATTTACTAACATGGTAGCCCGAACCATAGACAATCACTCTCAAGTCGATGCTGTATACACCGACTTTTCGAAGGCATTTGACACTGTTAGCCACAGCATCTTACTTGCTAAGATTCAAAAGTTTGGTGTTAGTGGAAATCTTCTCGCTTGGTTCTCCTCATATTTAACTAACCGTGAGTGCCGAGTTACTTATAACGGCTCCTATTCTTCTCCCTTCTGCCCTACATCTGGTGTTCCGCAAGGGTCAATCTTAGGACCTCTTTTATTTAATATTTTTATTAACGATTTACCGTTGCATTTATCGTCCTCCTGCCTTTTATATGCTGATGATCTCAAAGTTTATAGAGCTATACAGTCAATTGATGATTGCTTATCCCTTCAGGACGACCTATATGCATTAGAAAATTGGTGTGAAACCAACCAACTTAATTTAAACGTTAAAAAGTGTCACGCGATGACCTTCTCATTAAAGAAGAATTCATTGATATTTAGTTATTACCTCAGAGCTACTCCTTTAAGTAAAGTCGAATCTTTCAAGGATCTGGGTGTCTTATTTGACAGCAAGCTCAACTTTGATCTACACATATTTGATATATGTACTAGAGCATCCAGAACGGCTGGCTTCGTCCTCCGTACTTCTCATGTTTTCAACAATACATCTACTTGTCTTCTCCTTTTTAATTCCCTTGTCCGTAGTCTTCTGGAGTATTGTTCACCTGTCTGGTCCCCGCACTTTGATTACCTGAAAGCTCTAATTGAAGCGGTTCAGCGCAAATTTACTAGAATCCTTATCTACAAATTTCGAATCCCTTACTGCAATTACGCAGATCGCCTTGTACTATTAAACGTCCCCCTTCTCGAGAAACGCAGAGTGTTTCTAGATGAGTGCTTTCTATTCAATATCTGCAACAGTCCACCATCGTCGACTTTAATGAACGAAATTAATGTTCGCGTTCCTAACAGATCTACCAGGCTGACATCATTATTCGTAATACCTTTCGCCCGCACTGAATTATACTTTCATTCACCGCTGTTACGCCTACCAAGAAACCACGACATTCTCCAACTGGGTCCTTTTCCCTCGTCGCTATATTTATTCAAGGTTGCAGTTGGGAACATTGTTTTTGAAAGGGAATCACGTTCTTAGTTTTTTTTTTCCTTCACACTTACATTTATTTGTTAATTTTTTCTTTAATCATAATTTTTTTTAATAGTTGGTTCTCCTTTTTCTTTCATTTTTTTTTATTCTAATTCCAATTATTCAATCTTTAATTGTTAATTTCTTAATATATTTTCGAATATTGTTCCATAATTGGGGCCTATAAGCTCTGTCGACCATTTTTCAAATAAATAAATAAATAAATAAGTTGTTCTGTCCTGTTCTGTACTCGATTCAATTGGAGGGATATGAGTACGAGAGTGAGTTGTAGAGTATTGATAAAAAAATACGATATTTGATCAGCAAAAATCCTATATCGCTGTATTTTTGCAGGATGGTTGGTGATGCTGATGGCGTTTTGATTATGGAAAAAAAGTCCCCAACGATTGGAGGGCAACCTTGAAAAAAGGGGATAAGGGAGTATTTTTTTTTTTTACTTTTTAGCAAACATTTCAAAACCGACCAAATATACAGAAAAATGGTCTGAGAACGAAAAAAAAATACATAAAATTACCCTTGTAATTGTATATTGTATATAATACATTAGGATTTTAGTGAAAAATTTGGCGCTAGACTAAAAAATAAATTAGAATATTTTCATTTTAGACTCTTTTAAAAACCTCCATAGCTCTGAAAACGCAAGTACCCCTCCTCCCTTTTCAAGGCTGCAAACCTCTAATCTATTGGGACTTTTTTCCCATAATCAGAAGGCCATCCCTAAAAATCCTGCAAAAATCCATCGATGTAAGATTTTTGTCGTTCGATGACCATATTTTTTTTCTTCGGCTATAATAAAATCATATTGATTTAATTGTTTGAAACAAATGAGAATGCCCACTTTTGTATGAAAGTTGGTTAACGAAATTTGTATCAGAAGTCTCAAAACGCAAAAGTCTCTATTAGAGAGCAACGAATATATGAGTTTCAATTTTGGATCGATTTTGATATAATTTGAATAAATTTTACCAAATTGCAGATCTTTAGGGGCAGTTTTAGTTGAATTGAATTGAAATAGAGCTAAAATTAACCACAGTTTTCTGTACTTAAGGCATTAAAACTGTAAGAAATACGGAAGATAGAATAAAATGATGTAAGAAAGAAATGATCTTGATCGCCAATTTTGTGAAGAATCGTACGAACACCTCACCTTGGCAGAAGTTGCAGAAAATTGAGCTGGAAAAATATTTTGTTTTTGGGTCAAATCACAAAAATTTGACTTTGAAGTTCTGTAAAAACCAAACCTCTTATCCGATTTTAGTGCGGTTAATTTTATTTTTTGGATAAATTTGTTGGCTTTAATAATCATTTTGTTTTGCTATTCTAGCTAGTATAGCTTTTGAGATAATGACGTTTTAGTCGTCAAAGAAAATTTTTTTTTTTTAATTTTCAAATGCCTGTGGCAGCTAAAGGGTTAAGCTTTTTTTTACTAAAAATCAATGAGGAATCACAATCCGGTGCGTTTATGCGGCAGACACCCTGTATATTTTCCTAACTAAAGGCCTGAATAGAGATCGGGCGGAATGAAAATGAAATTTTTGTCCGCGGCGATTTTCTCAATGAAAATGCATACTTACTGCCGTGGAATATGTGGTAAATGATGGGGTATTCCATAAACTAAAATCCGAGAATGGTTTCACAATTTGTCTCTGCCATTTTATGTGTTATTTTTCGATTCCCCGGTCATTAGATAATTTCCGCGATGAACTCGTCGTGGACAGTGAATCGGTTTGACGTTTGCAAAACTCACCACGCCCGACGGAGAATATGCTACAGAGTCGACTCATTTTCACGTTGAAAATGCATTCGGACAATGGGGAAATTATTTTTTTTAGTTATTTTTAAGATTATTTAGGACGTAAAACGCCTTTGTATCAATTTTCGAAGCTAAAATTTTAAATTCACCACGGTTTTTATGCCGGTTCATTACCGTTTCATTTTCATTCCGCTCGAACTCTATCCGGGGCTTTACGACTAATGAAAAATAAAACTATCGGAAAATTGGTTTTGATACCGAAATTTATACTTTTAGGCCCGTATTTATAAACATAGCTTAACTCAAGGCGACCTTTAGTCAAGTATACCGAAATTCAAAAAAATGTATGTAATTTCCAGTAGTTTATATTACAAGTCAATTAAGTCATTTAAGGCGAAACTCAAGGAGACCTTAAGCTGTTAACACAATTGTAATATAATAATAACTCAAGGTAGGTAACTAGCTACATTGACTTCAAGTGAGGTGGACTATTGCAAAATTTCAAAGTTTCCTTGAAATCGCCTTAAGTCAAGGATGCATTGACTCGAGAAATTAAATTATTTCAATGAAAAACTACTGGAAATGGCATTTATATTTGAAGGTAAGGTATGTTTAAAAATACGGGCGTTAGTTTTGGCTAATTTTTGCTATGATTGTTGCCACGGCCGGTCAAGAAACAATACTATGTATACTATAAATTAAAAAATCTACAGCTGTCTAGACGGGAATGCATAAATGCAAATTTAGAGGAAGTATTGAATAAATTGGTCGCAGCATGCAGGAAGAGCTTCTTACAAAAATCATATGTGCAAAATTTGAACTTCCTTTATTCTGTCAGAAGTTATGGAGTGAGTAAAATGCCCGAACTGAATAACAAAGAAGGTATTTTTTCAGAAACTCCATGTCTATGACCCTAAAACTCATACCTACATTTATATTAATTATTATCGTCTCCATTAGAGACTTTTCTTTTTGACACCAAAGCCTTCATAGCCTGCTAAATATCTCCCTTTTCTGATTATATAAAAAATATTGATATGTATGTGCTAATATTTTTGTAATTTCTGATTATTTACTTTTTATTTTAATAGTTTATTGAACAGAGTTAAATGTAATAATTAATGCATATTTCACTAAAATAAGGTAAATTTAAGAATAGACTTCTCCTCACGCAGTGTATAAAAAGAGGAGAAGGCAGACAATTTTTCTGTAACTCTTACCTTTTTTTAAGGTTGCAGATCACTAATCGGTTGGGACTTTTATTGCCATAATCTGGGGACCATCTCCAACCATAATTCAAAAAAATTTCCATCTAGGATTTTTGCCGACCAAATATGCCATTTTTCTTAGACTTGTCGCATCGCTTGGGTTGCTTGGAATTGACTCTCAAATATCATATTTAAATATCGGCTCAGATAATCTGAACCTCAAAATATAGATACACACGCCACAGACGAATTATAAATTTCGTAGGCGCATGCACAACGTGTTCTCGTGTCGTTTCCTTCGCGCTGCGCGCGCCGCGGTGCCATACATCGCACACCACACAAGAAGCGGGCGGGACGTGGCAGTGAATGAATTTCATAATCATTTCTGTGTTCATAACATAACATATTGTCCGCAACGGCAACTTGCTCTCTTCCTCGGACCCACTCGGTCCACTTGTCATGCGTCACGGAGTACGGAGATATCCATCTCCATCACACACCACGGAAGTCGCAGGCAATGGCAAGCGATGAGTGATTCTTAAAAGATACTATAAAAAGAGTCTCTTGACTCTCTTGAACTGGAAAACGTTCTCTCAAATTGACACGCACACAGGCTCATGTGATTCGCTTGAAAGCTCTACGAAATTTCAGATAGATTTTCATAGGAACAACATTTTGTACCAATTTGGACATATATGTCTTATTTGTATATGCTTATATAGTGTGGCCAAATCTCTCTGCTAGCGAATCATCAAAAAGTAAAAAAAGTAAAGTAAAAAAGTAAAAGTTCCACTAACCCGCTACTCAAAGCACACTTTTTTTGGCCATGACACATTTAAAACGTGAATGCTTTGTGTGACACAGCCACCGCACACCAAACCACTTGTATAGGGCCACCACGCTGTCGTCACGATTTATCCATAAGCGTGGATATCGCGATCAAATGCAAAAAAAATGCAAATGCTTGCTTCAGAATGAAAAAAAGTGTGCTTTGAGTAGCGGGTTAGTGGAACTGCAGCCTGCAAGTGGCAGTTTACTTTTTGATGATTCGCTAGCAGAGAAATTTGGCCACACTATATAAGTGTGCATCATCCATCTGCCTGGTCATTCCCGGTTATGCCATTCGTGGCGGTACACGGCTCTACTGAGATGGCATCTGATGAGAAGAGCCGTGTACCGCCAGTCGAAACCGGTCGAATCTCTTTTTTGAATCCCCGAAGGGGGAATTTTCATTCTAAAGCATACATTTGCATTTTTTTTTGCATTTGATCGCGATATCCACGCTTATGGATAAATCGTGACGACAGCGTGGTTGCCCCATACAAGTGGTGTGGTGTGCGGTGGCTGTGTCACACAAAGCATTCACGTTTTAAATGTGTCATTGGTGCATAGCTAAAAAAAGTGTGCTTTGAGTAGCGGGTTAGTGGAACTGCAAGTGGCAGTTTACTTTTTGATGATTCGCTAGCAGAGAGATTTGGCCACACTTTATAAGTGTGCATCATCCATCTGCCTGGTCATTCCCGGTTATGCCATTCGTGGCGGTACACGGCTCTACTGAGATGGCATCTGATGAGAAGAGAGCCGAGTACCGCCAGTCGAAACCGGTCGATCTCTTTTTTGAATCCCCGAAAGGGGAATTTTCATTCTGAAGCATACATTTGCATTTTTTTTGCATTTGATCGCGATATCCACGCTTATGGATAAATCGTGACGACAGCGTGGTGGCCCCATACAAGTGGTGTGATGTGCGGTGGCTGTGTCACACAAAGCATTCACGGATATACAAACTTTTTTCCCCAAAAGTATACATATGTTGATTTATTTAATTTATTGAATTTTTGGTAACTGTTCAATTTATCTTGAAATTTATACATATTTACAATTTTTACATTTGGACATTAGGATATTAGGCACACTGAGGAGACTGGGACGTGGGGATATTGGAACATCGGGATATTGGGACATCAGGATATTAGGTTATTGGTACATTGGAACATTAGGATATTGGGACATGGGAACATTTGGATATTGGGACATTAGGACACTGGGAGACTGGGACGTTGGGGCATTGGGATACTAGGACATTGGAACATTAGGTGTGTTTTTTTGGTTATCCCGTGCAGGTTTGGGTAACGAAACTTCATATAAAAAAAATGACAGGTGCGTCAGCTGTCATTTTTTTTATATGGAGTTTCGTTACCCAAACCTGCACGGGATAACCAAAAAAACACACCTATTATCACCTTGGGACAATAGGACAATCGTACATTGGGACATTGGGACACTGGTACATGGGGACATTGAGATATCGGGCCACTGAGATATTGGGACATTGGGACATCGGGATATTGGCTCATTTGGACATTGGGGCACTGCGATCTTAGGACATTGGAACATTGGGATATTGGAAATTGGGGCATTGGGACATTAGAATATTGGGATATTGGGACATTAGGACATTGTGACGCTGGGGCATTTTGATACTGGGATATTAGGTACTTTTGGGAAATTGGGACGTGGGGTCATTGGGACAGTGGTACATTCGGATATTAGGTTATTGGGACGTTGGGACACTTGGTATACTGCGACATTGGGACACTGGCCACTAGGATATTGGGCCATCGGGATATTATCACATTAGTATACTGGGACATTGGGGAACTGATGTATTAGGAAATTGGGACATTAGGACAATTGGACATTGGGATATTAGGACATTAAGTGGGACACTGGGCCACAGGGAGACTGGGACATTGGGATATTGCGATACTGGGACATTGGGACACTAGGGTATTGGAATATTCGGACATTAGGCCATTGGGACACTGTGATATTTGAACATTGAGACATTAGAAAATTGGGACATCAGAATCCCAAAACAAAAATATTATTTGGCTATTTAAGTATGCAAAAGTATATGATATCTGACCAAAAACAACAAAGTTGTAAAAGTTACCCCGCCAAAGAAAAATTCATCTGCCACAAAAAGAATACATATCCCTCCAATCCGCCGCTCATATGTAATTTTGTTACGCGCGTTTGTGATTATCTTGCAATTTTCAGTACGATATAGACTAATATCAAGATAATCAAGTTTTCCATCATTTTCGACCTCGTATGTAAAGCGAATGTTCGGATGATAAGCATGTAGTGCCTCTAACATAGCTGGTATTTTGTCCTCAGGTATTGCGGTGATGACCACATGATGGAAAACTTGATTATCTTGATATTAGTCTATATCGTACTGAAAATTGCAAGATAATCACAAATTGGTACTATAAGCCAATTGCGTCGAATCGATTGCTAAATTTCTATTCTAACCATCCAATCAAAATGAAAACCAATACGGTAAAATCATTCATCCGAAAGGTTTTCAGGATAAGCCACAAATTATTCTGGAATGATAACTTGATAAGGATTCATAATATCTTGCGAAAAAAACAACTATCCAGCCAAGATGATTAATAGATTGGTGAATGAAGTCAGAAATAGTAGAAACACTTCCAATTCAACAAGCTATGCGTTCCTGTCCTTTGAAGGCAACACGACTACGGCAGAAAATACGGAGAATACCACCACTCAACACTATTCGTCTCTCACATACATTCCAGGGCTTAGCAGTTCCATCTCCAGATCTTGCAAATATTTCATACCGGATTTAAAACTAGCAATGCGTCCTCATCAAAAAAACGGAGAAATGTTTGCAAACTTGAAAGATAAAATCCCGAAAGAAGATAAGTCCGGGGTCGTATATAAAATCGACTGTGAAATGTGTGATAGAACGTACATCGGAGAAACTATCCAGAAATTAGGTACTCGTATCAGTCAACACCAAAATGATACGAAAAAAACGCTCAACAATAATTTATCTGCTCTTGCAAAGCACGCGATACTTAACCAGCATACATTTAACTTCGCTGATGCCCAAATTTTAAGAAATGAGCGCAATAAGGGCAAACTTCAAATCCACGAAGTTAACCAAAGCGACGTTTTTTTCGTATCGCGTGTAAGTCTGACTCGAAAAAAACGATCGCGGGTAACATCCCGGTTAAGACCAAACAGCTGACATTTGACAGTTTTTGTGTATCTTTGACTCGCTTTCGTCGTCTTATTTTTTAGATGTGGTGGATTTTATCAGAAAAGATGATTATTTCTTTGCAAAATCTTTTCTCGTGATTAGAAAAACTCTCACATTTGGTTTGAAAAAACAAATTCCCTCATATTTCCCCTATGCGTCCGCCATCTACATTTGAGCTCTATCCCGTGTAGGGTAGTTGCACGGGTTAGCTTTACCTGGGTAAGTGTCATTTTTTTATATGAAGTTCTACCCAAACCTGCACGGGATAAACACAATAAAACGTCCCTCAAATCATCAAATATGAGGAAAAAACGTGCAATGAAAAGAGCGATAAAAAACACTATTCTAGCACATACATTAACTTAATTAAAAATAATTTACTTTGAATCTATTTATTTATTTATTATGTAAGTGTAAATGTACCTTTATTTCTGCAATCCAACACCTGTGATATTTTTACATCTGTATCCAATAATATGTACATATATGTATATCTGTTTGACATCATGAAAAATCTGTGATATTTATGTCAATCTGACAACCATTGTTGTAAACGTAATTTTTTGTGTTTTGCGCGTTTTTTACAATTTTTGTTTTATGGTGTAATCTTTCCGTGATAGTTAGGTAAAAATTACTTTTCGGTCATTTAACAATACATTATTATAATTTGTTAATGTTTTTAGATTACGATCCTGATGATGGGCGAAGCCCGAAATATATTGATTATATGAAACATTAACCCTCATTTTTAATTTTTCGTGGATCAATTGGAGGCAACACAACACCAGCACCTTAATGTTTTTCGATCCCGGCAACTACAAAATCCGTAGTTTATTATAATTTTAATAAACTGCACGAATATAACTCCTTTTGGTTTACGCGAAAATTACTCGACCGAACTTCTCGAGCTGGACGGACATATGCGGACCGATGCGTACGCAATCATCGGGAGGCGCACGTTATTTTGTTACTTTTATAGACGATTATAGCAGACTATGCATCGTATATTTTCTGAAACACAAAAGTGAAGCCATTCAGAAATTCAAAGACTATAAAAATCTTGTCGAAAATCAACTTGAATGTAAAATTAAAGCGATTCAGTCCGATAACGGAGGAGAATTTGTCAATAAAGAAATGACAGATTTTCTAAAAGCTTCAGGCATTCAACAGCGTTTAACAGCACCCCACACGCCGCAACAAAATGGTATAGCTGAGCGGAAAAATCGCACTTTGGTCGAAACCGCGCGTTGCATGCAAATTATACGAGAAATCGGTGCCCTACAAAGGCGTTACCAGACGGGATAACCCCAATTCAAAGATGGACCGGGAAAAAGCCGAATCTCTCACATCTTCGCTCGTGTTCGTACTCGACAAGTTCCCGGGAAGAGGGAAGTTTGAACCAAAGGGGATTCCCGGATTCATTGTTGGATATGACGATAATTCCAAAGCATATCGCATTTGGATACCCGAGGATCGAAAGATTAGAATATCTCGAGATGTTAGATTCTTGAATGAATTTGAATCAAGGTCATCCAAAGATCGAAACGAACATTCGGAACAGAAACCAGAAAAACACACCACCAGGGAAATAATATTGGACGCCAGCATCATCCATCCTATTCAAGAATCTCAACCTGAATATGTGGAGATCGACAACGAGGCTGAGGTTGCAAGACCGAAGAGGCTCGCTGGCAGACCAAAATTAATAAGAACTGGCAAGAGAGGTCGCCCAAGGAAGCAATATAATGAGCAAGTCGATGACGAAGTCTCAAGTGACGCAGACGCAAGAAACAAAGAGGAACAACAAGAACCCCTCCAGTTTCCAGTCAATGAAGTCCTTGAAAACACTGCTGAAGAAGATTGCACAGTGATGACCGCCATTGAAGTTTCTCTTGACGACGCCCTAAAGAGTGAAGAAAAAGAAGAGTGGCTTAAAGCAATCTGCACCGAAACAAAGTGCTTGGTGGCAAATGATACCTGGGAGATAGTCGAACGGCCAGACAATCACCATGTCATATCATGTCGTACCGTCCTGTGCAACAAATTCAATCCGGATGGGAGTTTGGATCGACGTAAGGCCCGAATTGTTGCCATATCATCTACGTTTAACCGTGTATATTCTTCACTGCATTTACCTGATCTAATAGACTCTACGAGCGAAGGGTATAAAAACCGTGGTAAATAAAAGAAAATAATACGAATAATTAATTTTCAAATATGATTTGGCTCCATATACGTTTATGTATTTTCAATTCACTATTGAAAAATCCACTTTTTTTTACATTGTAACATGAAAATAATTTAACTTTAAAAGTGGGTTAATCTAGATTAGACTGAACTCGTTCTGTTTTAAATATTTCTCAATTGGTCTCCATGTTTTAACTAACTTTAAAAAGACGTTGCAAATTTATAAACGATTTTCCCTATGAATCATTATGATTTTTCAAAATGTTCAACGTTTTGATTTTATAATTTTTAAGTTAAATTTCACACTTTGAAATGTGAATGAATGTTGCAACTTTAAATTTTTTTTAAATTAAAACTTACAGTGAAATTAAAGATTTAATCAAAAAAAGGCGAAGTTTCTCCCACTGGAATCGGTAACCGAGCTTGCATAAATTCTAGGAAATTATGTTTCACATAGAACGTTAAACAGACTTGCCTCAATATACAAATAGTACAGATATTAAAATTAAAGAGAATGCAAAACGTCACAAATAAAGGCATTACCGCATTCAATAAAACAATTTAATTCAGGAGCCCCAGGAGCCCGATTATAGTAACAAATAAAATACAAAAAATTATCTAGTAGTATGAATCGCAAAATTAATAAGGAATCTCTTAAGGTTTCCGTTAAGTATAAGTATAAGGACTATGAATTCCGCCCTCAAAACTGAATTGATTTATTATTTTTATTCTTATTAGAAAGAATAATTCGTTGTTATTGGGTGAGGTTATAAAACACAACGTTCGCGCAACGTTTCGCGCAACGTTTCAAATCAACCGGCCGTTACGGATCAGAAACTTCTCCCTACAAACAGATCCCCTAAGCGCCCCCTTGCGATGCATAGCTTGATTGATTGACAGAAATTTACAATCTGCCTTCGAACCGTGCATTTCCGCCCTCATTTATTTATTAAACTATTTATAATCAAAATAAAATGTATCTCCATCTCGTTTAAAACTGCAAATTTTAATTTTCGAGCAAAACCTATCAGCTGTGATGTGTCAATTGTCCCATTTGTCACTTTCCGAGAGATGGCGATGGTAACACCAAGTCTGATCCGGATCTATGCGTTTACAGAACACAATAGGAAACGTTTCGGAAAACGCGACACGTTACGCAAACGTTGTGTTTTATAACCTCACCCATTGACACCAACAACACGCACTTTCACCCGGTGATGCTTTGACAAGCAGTTGCAGTTGCGTCGTTATTGATCTGAGTGAATGCTTCCAAACGAGCGAATGGAATAACGACCTAACTGAATTTTAACAGTTTTTTTTACAGAATTTTAAAATCAAAATTATTGTTATTGAAAATATAGCCAATTTCAAACTTAGTGGTATATTTAACTCAAAAACGATATTTTTTGCACTTACGTCATTATTCTTCTGGATGTGCGATATAATAATAACTCAAGGTAGGTAACTAGCTTCATTGACTTCAAGTGAGGTTGACTATTTCAAAGTTTCAAGGTTTCCTTGAAATCGCCTTAAGTCAAGGATGCATTGACTCGACAAAATAAATTATTTCAATGAAAAACTACTGGAAATGGCATTTATTTTAAGGTAAGGTATGTGTTTCGTAATCGTCTTCGCCTGCTGTAGCCGGATCTTTCGTCATCGCCTGCTGTAGCCGGATGTTTTTTAACCGCCTGCTGGTCTGTCGAGTCGTTTTGGAATCACCTGCAAACAAGAAAGAAAAGGACCACAAAGTATCTCTACTATTTTGAATAAAAACAAGGCTATACTTATCTGACACTGCTGCTTTCGATGCCGTCTGAAAATCTCGCCGCCGCCGCCGTCCATTGAAATTCGATGTTTACATCACATCTAGCCGTCACCGTAAACAGCTGACAGAGTTGAAACGTATTGAGCATTAGAATCCTGTAACATTGAATTGAATTATATTGTTATAAGTACATTAACACTCAAAAGTAATTTATAATACATGAATTTTGGTACCGTTTTTGAATGCGCATTTCCAAAGGTGACAAGTTAAGTAGCTAACAAAGAATGTAATGACTCTTATTTGAAACGTCTGCGATCAAAGTGAAATAATAAAATGTTGAATTGTTTTAAAAAGTGGTGTTAATTATTTAATCGGAAAGGAAAGGATTTAGTTGAAGTCGCCATATAATTGCCGAATTTGGAGATCAAGGAATACGAGTATTCATGGAATTGCCGCAATGGGTAAAATCATCTACAGTATGTTTAAAAATACTGGTGTTAGTTTTGGCTAATTTATGCTTGTTGCCACGGCCGGTCAAGAAACAATACTATGTATACTATAAATTGAGAAATCTACAGTTGTCTATACGGGATCGCATAAATGCAAATTTAGACAAGGTATTGAATAAATTGGTCGCAACATGCAGGAAGAGCTTCTTACAAAAATCATATGTGCAAAATTTGAACTTACTTTATTCTATCGCAAGTTATGGAGTGAGTAAAATGCCCGAACGGACTAACAAAGAAGGTCTTTTTTCAGAAACTCCATGTCTATGACCCTAAAACTCATACCTACATTTATATTAATTATCGTCTCCAATAGAGACTTTTCATTTTCACACTAAAGCCTTCATAGCCTGAAGGCTACGAAAGGGGTATATTTTTCTGATTATATAAAAATTATTATTGATAATACATATGTACTAATTTTTGTAATTTCTGATTATTTACTTTTTATTTTAATAGTTTATGGAACAGAGTTAAATGTAATCTAAATGCATATCTCACTAAAATAAGGTAAATTTAAGAATAGACTTCTCCTCACGCAGTGTTTAAAAAAAGGAGAAAGCAAAAAATAATTATTCTCTGTTGTTGTTGTTCTTATAATAATAAGCGATATTAACGCTTATTATATTCAATGTAACTACTGAAATTATTAATACTCGAGACTAGTGCAATTATGTTACAAAACGTTTATTATGTATATTTAGTGCACATAGTACGGTGGCTGATGTTCAACTGAAGAACAGGTTTTTATTTTATTCAAGTACAGTCTTATTACACGCTTTTTTTTTTTTTTTTTTGTTTTTTTTTTTTTATAGTGGACCAAATATTTTTCAAAAATGTTACATAATAATGATTTATAATAAATAATTCAAACGCAGCCATATCGTTCAGGTGGCTTAACTACTCTTCCGCTACGTGTTCTAATTGCACCACTGGGTAATGGACTTATTTCTAAGTTCGAATATGGCATGACCTGTTCGCCAGCTACTGACTTATGTTCTGTATCAGTGTTATTTAATTCCGGATTACCCAATATTATCACAAACCGTCTTAATGCCATCAATAATATGCCCGCAAGATTTGTTCTTAAGATTAACAACACTTAAATAATTTGAGTATGAGTCAAACAGTATCAAGTAAACTCTTCCCGCATACTCAAATAAATCCATGCCAACGACATGAAAGGGGTAATCAGGATGCTCTTCAATTTTCAAAGGTTCTTTCTGGTTATTTCGTTTAAAGTTTTCACAGATAGAGCAGGCTTTTACCATTTCTTTGATTTGACTATTCATTCCAGGCCAATAATAAAGCATTCTGGCTCGTGAAAGTGTTTTCTCAACACCTAAATGCGGTTGATGAACCCACTTTGCCAGTTTGGGTTGTAGTTCGCTTGGAATTACCAGTCGATCATTTAAGAATAGAAGCTGGTTCTCTACATGAAGCTCTGATTTGTATTTGTGAAATTTTTGACTAAAATCATCAAGTTGATGATAATTTGGCCAGCCTTGTTCTACATATTTGCAGAAGAAGAAGCTTTTAGACAAGTTGCAATGGTTTTGACATCCATTCGCTTAATGAGATTAAGTCGAATACAAGTCTCTAGACCTAAAACCGGCTCAAAATGGTCATCAACAATAACAAATTCCACTAAATGTTTTAAATGTAAATCCATATCAATACATACCAATTTAACTACTCCGTGAATATTAATTTTATTACTACTGTAGTCGAATACTGCAAAATCACGTTGCTGATCTCTCATTTTAATATTTTGATTTTTTATAATACACAATGGTATACAATTCACATCAGCTCCCGTATCAATTTTAAAAGATATTATTTTTGTGCCTATTTTATATACTTTGGTCCACTTTTGATTGATTGAATTTATTCTAGAAGAACAATTACTTAATTTATAATCAAACTTGTGTTGTTGAACCTGATTACCTGATATTTCAGCCCAGTTGAGCCCCGAAACGTTTTTCCTTGTACTTTCCGTGTTTTCAGATGAATTTATTTTAGACTTGCGGCACATTGATTGAAAATGACCCTTCTTCGCGCAAGTTCGGCATGTCGCGTTCTTCGCCCGGCACTCCTGCACATGTTTTGGGGTCCACGCTGCACCGCATTTGAAACACGTTCGATTGTATGATGACACGACCGATATGGTTTTTTGTTTGGACTCCAAAATATCCTTATTAATATTGGCAGATTCGAATGTTTTACACACTTCAAGTACATGTTCCAATTTTTCGTCACGACTATCTAATAATTTAAGCTGCAGTTTCTTGTCAAAAACGCCCATAATTATCTGATCTCGCAGCATTCGATTCTCGTACGAAATTCCGCAGGCGCATTTATATTCACAACGTTCTACTTGAGTTCGCAGTTCCGTTAGATATTCACTGAATGTTTGCAGCTCTTGTTGCTTCAAATTATTGAATTTAAATGCCTCCATCGATATGTTTTTCTGCGGCAGGCAATGCTCATCGAATTTGGAAAGCACGTCACATAACTTGCGTTGATGAATTTTCCGTTCAATTTTTGCGGGCTGGTCTTTTGTGGCTGGGAGCTCATTTGTAATGGTGGCTCTGCCCAGAAGTTGATCTTCGGATCCATCATTTGGGAATAATGTATTGTATATATTAGCTCCTCTGCTTCCCACCAACCACAAAAACATGGCGATTTTGGTATCTTCCGGCAAGCAATTTTTATTGTAGACCATGAAATTGCGCTTCCAATTCTTCCACTCTGCTCCAAGATTCGAGCAATCCAACTCCTCCAATTCCTTTCGGTGTTCGGCCATTTTGAAATGTTGAGAATCGTGAAAACTAGTAGCACAAAATTATGCACAAATTTCAGTTCGAATAATAAACACCACTTCTGACACCATGTAATAAGCGATATTAACGCTTATTATATTCAATGTAACTACTGAAATTATTAATACTCGAGACTAGTGCAATTATGTTACAAAACGTTTATTATGTATATTTAGTGCACATAGTACGGTGGCTGATGTTCAACTGAAGAACAGGTTTTTATTTTATTCAAGTACAGTCTTATTACAAACTAAGTATGTATGCAACTTAGATTAAAAATATCAACGAATCTATTCTCATAGTCTAAGAAAATTGGGCCAAAATATGGCCATCGAACGGCAAAAATCCTACATCGGAAATTTGTTTGGATTATGGTTGGGGATGGTCCCCAGATTATGGCATCAAAAGTCCCAACCGATTGGGGGCCCGCAACCTTAAAAAAAAGGGGAATGGGGGACTTTTTATGTGTTTTGCGATTATTTCAAAAACGGTAAGAGATACAGAAAAATAGTCTGAGGACCAAAAAAACTACATAAAATTATCTTTTCAATGATATATAACACATTAGAGTCTAATTGAATATTTCCGCGTTAGACTAGAAAATAAATTAGAATATTTTCATTTTAGACCTTTTTTAAAAGCTCCATAACTTTTGAAAGAATGCTAGTTTAGCCGTAAAATTTTGTATAAGCATTAACAATAAGTTCAAAATCATTTCAAGATAAACATTGAGTCGCTCCGGTCAAGAACCCCCATTATCCCCCCATTTGAACTTATCAAAACGGCATGTCCATAACTACCCCCAAAATTAGAGCAGAGTGCTAAATTGGCTTATTGCGATTGGAGGTCATATTCACCCACCCATCAGCTCATTCGGATAAAAACTAAGGGTACCTCCCATACAAAGTGACCCAAGTCAACTTTGTTCTACAGTTTATAAAATGAGTAGTACGTAGAACAAACTCCTGATTGGTCACTTTGTATGGCAGATACCATTAGTTTTTATCCGAATAAGCCGATTTTTGGTGGGTGGGGTGACTATGACCTCCAATCACAACAAACCAAAATTTACGACTCTGCTCCAATTTTGGGGGAGTTATGGACATGCCGTTTTGACAAATTCAAATGAGGGGATAATTGGAGTCCTTGACCGGAGCGACTCAATGTTTACCCTAAAATGATCTTGAACTTATTGTGAATGCTTTTAAAAAAATTTACGGTTGAGCTAGCATTCTTTCAAAAGTTATGAAGCTTTTAAAAAAGGTCTAAAATAAAAATATTCTAACTTATTTTCTAGTCTAACGCCGAAATATTCAATTAAACTGTAATGTGTTATATATCATCAAGGTACTTTTATGTAGTTTTTTTCGTCCTCAGACCATTTTTCTGTATCTCTTACCGTTTTTGAAATAATGAGTATTAGTTTTAGGGTCATACACATGGAGTTTCTGAAAAAAGACCTTCTTTGTTAGTCCGTTCGGGCATTTTACTCACTCCATAACTTGTGACAGTATAAAGGAAGTTCAAATTTTGCACATATGATTTTTGTAAGAAGCTCTTCCTGCATGTTGCGACCAATTTATTCAATACCTTGTCTAAATTTGCATTTATGCCATCCTGTCTAGACAGCTGTAGATTTCTCAATTTATAGTATACATAGTATTGTTTCTTGACCGGCCGTGGCAACAAGCATAACAAAAATTAGCCAAAACTAACGCCCGTATTTTTAAACATACCTTATAATAAATGCCATTTCCAGTAGTTTTTCATTGAAATAACTTATTTTCTCGGGTGAATGCATCCTTGACTTAAGGCGATTTCAAGGAAACCTTGAAATTTTGCGACAGTCAACCTCACTTGAAGTCAATGTAGCTTACCTACCTTGAGTTATTATTATATTACAATTGTGTTAACAACTTAAGGTCTCCTTGAGTTTCGCCTTAAATGAAGGATGCATTGACTTCTAAATATGTTGTGGTTGTTGTAGCGATTCAAGAGATTTTTTTTTCTCTTGAATCGAAGGGGATCTTGGCAGCTCTTGGCCGTTTTTTTTTTAACAACGGGTAGCTCCGGGACGATTTACATCGAAGAACCGGCTGCCGTAGGAGCATTTTATGGACAACACAAACATCCATGGGCCATAGTGGGATTCGAACCCACGCACCGGCAACTCAGAGATAGAGAGAGTGACATCTCTGCCACTGAGCCACCGAATGCCCCAATATAAATATAAATTATTTCAATGAAAAACTACTGGAAATGACATCTAATTTTTGAATTTCGGCATACTTGACTAAAGGTCACCTTAAGTTAAGGTATGTTTATAAATACGGGCCTAAAAGTATAAATTTCGGTATCAAAACCAATTTTCCGATAGTTTTTTTTATTAGTTATAAGTTAGGAAAATATACAGGGTGCCCGGAAACTGCCACATAAACGAACCGGATTGTGCTTCCTCATGTGATTTCCAGCAAAAAAGTTGTAGTGAACATACCCTCTTAGCTTAAGCCTTTAGCTACCACAGGCATTTGAAAATTTTTGAAAAAATCATTTTCTTTTACGACTAAAACGTCATTATCTCAAAAGCTAGACTAGGTAGAATAGCAAAACAAAATGATTATTACAGCCAACAAATTTACCCAAAAAATAAAACTAACGGCACTAAAATCGGATAAGAGGTTCGTTTTTTACAGAACTTCAAAGTCAAATTTTTGTGATTTGACCCAAAAACAAAATATTTTTCCATTTCAATTTTCTGCAACTTTTGCCAAGGTGAGGTGCTCGTACGATTCTTTCCAAAATTGGCGCATAGTCCAAAGATTATTTCTTTTTTACATCATTTTATTCTAGCTTCCTTATTTCTAACAGTTTTAATGCCTTAAGTGCAGAAAACTATGGTTATTTTAACTCTATTTCAATTCAATTCAATTAAAACTGCCCTTAAAGATCTGCAAATTGGTAAAATTTATTCAAATTATATCAAAATCGATGCAAAATTGAAACTCATATGTTCGTTACTCTCTAATAGAGACTCTTGCGTTTTGAGACTTCTGATACAAATTCGTTAACCAACTTTCATACAAAAGTGGGCATTCTCATTTGTTTCAAACAATTAAATCAATATGATTTTATTATAGCCGAAGAAAAAAATATGGTCGTCAAACGACAAAAATCTTACATCGATGGATTTTTGCAGAATTTTAGGGGATGGCCTCCTGATTATGGGGAAAAAGTCCCAACAGATTAGAGGTTTGCAGCCTTGAAAAGGGAGGAGGAGTACTTGCGTTTTCAGAGCTATGGAGGTTTTTAAAAGAGTCTGAAACGAAAATTTATTTATATTTTAGTCTAGCGCCAAATTTTTCACTAAAATCCTAATGTATTATAGATAATATACAATTACAAGGGTAATTTTATGTAATTTTGTCGTTTTCATACCATTTTTCTGTATATTTTGTCGGTTTTGAAATGTTTGCTAAAAAGTAAAAAAATACTCCTTCGTGACTTTTTTTTCCATAGTCAGGACACCATCAGCATCACCAACCATCCTGCAAAAATCCAGCGATATAGGATTTTTGCTGATCAAATATCGTAATTTTATTTGATCAATACTCTACAACTCATTCTCGTACTCATATCCCTCCAATTGAATCGAGTACAGAACAGGACAGCAACTTGCATACAAATTTTCAGTTGATGTTCTGTATAGAAATATCACTTTTTTCAAATATGTATGGAAGTTGTGTGGCCTTGTCCTGCACTAAATCCACTCACTCTACCGCATGCTACCACTATATTGCATTAACAGCGCGGCATGCACCTTACGAAATGCACTAATGAGGCCAATGAACGCATGGCAACCTGTTCCGCAACCTCAAGAAATGCATTGTGATCAAATCATCTTTCATGTTTTTTCAATACGCAGTTTTAGCAGGCGCAGATACTTTTGCGTAAACCACCCCGACCCATGCCATGGGTCGGTGGAAGAAGATACACTCATGAAGTCGACAAATGCACGAAAACCTGCTCTGGCAGAGTATCTAAACTCTCTTCAACTTGAACTGTGTAGCAAACGAGCAAATAGCTTAATAGCCTGTATACGTGTGTCTGTTTGGTCGTATTTGTGACATCAGGTGCAGATCAGGAGTTTGGGTCAAAACAAAGTGGACTCGATTTTGAGTAAGCTTTGGACATATATGTATGATTTGTATATGGTTAAAGGTTGTGATAATCGGAACACCGATTATCCTAACGCTCGATTAACGGAGCCGAGGCATCAAATTGAAAAAAAAAATTAAGTGACTTGACGAAGCTAATTATCATCTGGATCACCGAATTGGTTTCGACCTCCTTGATTTGCTCAGTTATAGTCCTTTTTTAGCTTGCCAACAAACGGATTGTCTTAAACCTTCATCTAAATTTTCATCTTGAAAAAAGTAAAAATAAGTTTTTTTGCCAATTCAGGTTACGGTTCATGTTACAAAGCACTAATCTAATTTTGAATGATTTTTATAGTTAAAAATTTAAAATATATATAAGTTATGAAATAAAATAAATACAGATTAAATTTAATTTTATTTTGAGTGATAACATAATAAAGATCAATACTTTGATGAATGATGTAATCATGATTGCTGTAATCAGGCATGCAATCGTCTTCCATCCATCGTACATGTCCCACCCATTGCAATCGCAACAGTTTCCCGATGTTGGACAAATGTAGCTCATCTCATAAGGAAGCTGATACAACTCGGGGCTGTACCGGATGCGCCATCTCGCTCGCCAACCGCCCCGAAGATTCTTCGCAGGACTTTCCGCTCGAATATTGGCTTTCGTCAATCGCTGCAAAAAAAAAACTTTATAAATAAATGAATAATTGTTTAATAACGGTTTTTAATTCCTAAAAGCAAAGTGGACAGTATTTTTCCAAATCATTCCTAAGCAATTATGCAAAAAAAGACTTCACAAATGATTCATATAACATACACATTTCGCTTTCGATTCGCATCGTTTATAAAAAAAAAATCGACCAGTGCTATGCTGCGAAGCATGAACCCTCATCCAATCCTCCGAAAATCTTTAAGCCACTTTCGAACGAAAGGTCCTTCGACGAATTTTCGGGGTTTTTCGTGAACGAGGTGTATGGCGCATCCGGTACAACCATGGGATGTATCAACTCTACGATGAGCTGGAAGCCTTGAAACTCGTGAAACTACAACGACTGCAATGGGCGGGGCATGTTCAATAAATGGAAGGCAATCGCATACCTGAAAAAGTGATGAATGCTGGACAAGTAGACGGTGCCAGTGTACCAGGACGACCGAGAGCTCGCTGGGAGTACTCAGTAGGAGACGGCACCCACCAGCTGCTGGGATTCCGAAATTGGTGAAAAAGATTGATACATGGATATGGTTGGGTAAAAGGTTTATTCAAAATTCAATATTTAATATAAAATTACAAATGTAGTTTACAAACCAGTTTGAGGCATGATATAGCCGTCTGCGTAAAAATATTGAAAACCTAAACAGACAACCGTGAAAACAAACTCTAGTACTTTAGTAATTGGAGAACAAACTAGTGTGACCGCGACAATTGGAGATTTTCAATACAGGGGGTCAAGGCCCGACGTCGGGCTATCCTGCCACATTGATGATGATGCTTTTGTATGTTCACTATGCACATTACTTTTTTGATGCACCTTACAAACCTCTTACGTTCAAGATTTGGTTGCATGAGAAAAACATTAAATCTTTACACAACATGCCTGATTTGTTCTTTTGTGGTCGCGTGCTCGTATTTTTTCATAGACGAAATCTTTGGCTGCGAATTATACGGAGGGAGGACCTAATCGACTCAACAGCAACAAAGCGCTTGTGTGAGGACCATTTCAAGCCAGAGATGTTCGCAGGTCCAAAAAGACTGACGAGCTCGGCGATACCATTTGCAGGAGAAGTTACTACTTTTAGCGACAATATACGAATACCAGAGACTATGACTAGGACTATGACATTGAAGCCATCTAGCATTAGTATACCACCGAAAACGTCCTGTAACGCTTCCACGCAAACGGAAGACATGCTTCCACAATTTAACAATATTGGAACACAGACGGAAGTATGTCTCGAAGGTGTGTAGGGCAAAAGACAAAAAAAAAAAATAATAAAGAGGATGTAGAGAGGGCAATTGTCGTGCTCTGTGGCCGTGATCGTTCGGTCGCCACTCTGTGAAATAGACACTCATAGAGAAACGAGTTTCCAAACTCGGCACGACTCGTCGCAAGTTTATTATTCAGAAGAAGATGATAAGAAATATTCTTATCGTAGAATAATAAACTAACAATGCGACTAGGAAGTGGTATGGCTGACAACCGTATCACACTCCGAATTCAATTGTCTTTGTAACGTTGATCTACACACGGTAGTCATCAACGCAGAATGCTCCACTAGGAGTTACGGTAATCGAGAGAGAGAGAGGGCAATCAGTACACTGAAAGAATATCTATCTCCGGAGCTCACTGCTCTTGTTGAAAATAGTGTACAAATTCATGATAAAAAGAAAGAGGGACTTCGATATTCGGACGAAGTAAAACAATTTAGTCTATCTACCTACATAATGTCACCAGTCACATTTAGATCTCTTCGTGATCCGTTGAAGCTTCCAGAAAAATCAACACTCAACAGGATCATAAGAAAGTGGCCAAGTGAGCCTGGAGTCCACCGTGTTTACTTTGACAGTTTAAAATTGAAAGCGGAACTTTTACCGCATATAGGACAAAATTGCATTATTTGTATAGATGAAATGTCTATACAAACTCATCTAGAATATGACAAAGGAACGGACATGATAGTAGTACGCAATAATCTCATGAAATACCAATTTAAATTTCATGGGGATAAAACTGCGCAGTGGCAGGATATTGTTGAGTTTTATGAAAAAGACTCAACACGAACATATAAGCTAGCACCAAAGCTGACATACTACCACGTACATCCCACATTATTCAAAAAAATGCGAGTGAAGCTAGGGACCCTGGTACTTAGTTGGACAGTAGCGATGGGCATTATGACAATGGTCAGGTGTCAAGAACTACCATTCCGTTGCTTAGATACAGCCGAATTAATGGAAGATGTCGATAAACTATTCGATATTTTCAATTCGAGAAGAAAAAGCGATGCCAAAATGCTAAGGCGCCCATATATAGGCAACGAAGAACAAGTGGCTCATTTGGAAAAAATGAAGGAAATGTTCGATGGAAGTAATTCACAATGAAAAAAATGTTACTTCATCGATGAATTTCATAAAAGGCTGGTTAATTTCAATTAACAGTTTGCAGCAATTATATGAAACAGTTAATTCTGAAGGTATTTTTCATATTTGCTGACTAGGAATCTCAACCAAGATAGCCTTGAAAATACCTTCGCCTACATAAGGAGAAAAGGTGGGGATAATAGGAATCCCACGCCCATGCAGTTCTCGGCGATTTAAAAAAAAAATGTGTGCTAAGTTCACAGAATTGGTGAAAAATGCCAACTGTGAAACTCAAGAAGAAGTTCCTTTGCCACTTATTAACATTACAAGGGTAATTAACGTATTGCCAGGGCAAATTATAAACATTAGGTATGAGGATTTAAAATTCGAAATAGATATGGGAGAGGAAAACGCCTTTCAGTACACAGCTGGGTACATATTGATGCGTCACAGGGAACAACATAATTGCACCCAATCTTTACCTGCAAATGAGAGTCAAGAGACTACATTCATTAGGTTAAAAGAATATAGGGGAGCAACTCTACACTGTCCAACGCCCCAGTTCGTGCAATATTTAAAAGCTTTAGAAAAACATTTCTTAGCCAATTTTGATACCCTTCTTATTGATAACCAGCTAATTATTAGATTATCGGAGGACATGAAAACAGTTGAATATGAAGCTTGCTGTGAAAACGCTGATGTCGACTTCATAATCAAGTTGTTTATATTTATCAGCGTGAGGCATATATTGAGAGTATTTAATAAAAGTCGAGATAAAAGTATAACTCATCTAATTCAGGCGAAATAGTTTAAAAAATTTCTTTGGGAATGATGTGATATTGAGTTAGTTGATAGAAGATGCTAGATGGTTATCAGAGTATTTAAATTAATAGAAATTAGATTTTATAAATTTGATTGAAACCTTTATTAATAAAAGTTAATTGCCATTATGTATGTTCACAATCACATGTCAAAGTAGCTTTAGCTAAGATAGTGTTTAGTATTAGCAGAAAGAGGTACTGAATTGTAGAAAGTATTTTTTGTAGTTTTTTTTAGATAGATGGGACCAGGCCAATAGGCGTCAGATGAAATTGATGATTAATTATAAGCTAGCCACTTCAATTTAGGGTGAATATGCAGGCAGACAATTAGAACAGGCTAGTCATAACGGAGCTATGAAGTGTTTTAATTAGGGAATGTTTAGGCATAGAATAGGAACTTTCATAAAAGGTAAAGGTAGCTTGTATACAATTTATAGGTAGTTTAGGGTTCGGAGGAGGAGGAGGACTAAAAGCACATTGAAACTTCTAAAAGTAGGAGCATTAGTATGACAATTTAGTTTTTTTTTCAAATAGGCTATATAAGTTTTAGGAACATATTTCTTTGGGAGCGATGTGATATTGAGCTAGTTGATAGAAGATGCTAGATGGCTATCAGATTATTTCAATTAATAAAAATTAGATTTTAAAAATTTGACAGAAACCTTAATTAGGAAAAATTAATTGAAATTATGTTCATGATCACAGGTCAAAGTACCTTTAGGTAAGATAGTGCTTAGCATTAGCAGAAAAAGGTAGTGTATTAAAGAAAGTTTTTTTGGTAGTTTTTTTTAGATAAACGGGGCCAGGCCCATAGGCGTCAGATGAAATTGGTGATTAATTCAAGGCTTAATTGGCTGTATATAGTGGAATAGGCCTCACGGGGATACCACGTTAATAAAAACGCGCCACAAGCTATACCCCTTGGGTGGTGTGGAAATTGGCTTAAACTAGACACTACATTTATTCGCGTTACCTTCCGCCCTCCAATATCTGTCGCGCCATCAAAATCCACTCCAACCACTCCATTAACATTGCGATCGCACTAACCAGAGCGCTAAAATAAAGAAATTACAATTATATTCTCCACCATTATGAATAAGGATTTTAAGATGAATCTTACTAATAAATTCTCCTGTGTTCCAACAAAGGCTTGGTTCCTGATGTCACCGCTGCTGAGCAGAAGTCTACAGGTGAGGCTAATTCTGCCCAAAATTGATCCCGCCTGGGGGATTTTTGATGAACAGCTACAATTAAACAGTTACGCAAAAACTGCGATTTTCGATGAGTCATCAATCGTCACTTCATATCGAGAAAAAAAACGATAACCTTGACCTAAAATGATAAATTAAGATATTCTTTTAGTGTTGATGGTAAGAACCATGTAAATTTGTTATAGGTATACTAAAACCCGACAAAATAGATAATGCTGCAGTTAGAATCAAAAGTCAATTCAGGAATGTCCGCAATTGATCCCCTTCAATTTCACGGATCAAAATTTCGTCATTCCCGCAACTCCCATATTCTTTTTTTAAATTAACAGTAATATAATATAAATAGACCATATCAAAGATAAATAAATTATATAAAAAGGTTCACTATTGCTAGAAAATAGCACCCTTTGCATGAGCATACTTACTTATATGAAATAAGTTGCCATTTGACAGCCCCAATCACCGCGGATTTCAAGGCAATTTTTTTTACCACTTCTTGTACTTACTTGGCTTGCAGCTTGATTAATGTGCATGTTCAAATTATTCTTTCTGAAAATGAATACCTGAAAACGTCGCGCAATTACCAGGAACGACCAAAATTTGAAAATTATTTTTCCAACCTATCACAATATGTCACCAGATTTTGCGGCAAAGTTCTCACTTATTACTTCCACACAGCACTTTTCCATCACTTAATTTGCCAAACTTTCCCTTCAGCAGTTGCACAACGAAAAATTCGCTTTTCGAGTTTATTTTTTTCACTAAATATTACAATGCTATGTTGCTCTGTTTATTTACATAACAAACTTTTTTTTTTTTCTCCTTGATCAGCTTCTAATTGCTGATCGGGGTGGCTTAATCCATCAACGGATTGTATAGCCAGCGGGAACCCTTTTCCGTAATGTGAGTATGTTGTATTCTGCTGATACCGGCGATGCTTCCTCAACGCGGACTAAGTACAAGTCCAGCCCAGGAACATGTATAATTTATAACAAAATCAACGGGTAAACGAAACGAATTCATTTAGCACGTTCGGTTTTGCGGTTCAATCAAACAGCGTCTTAAGACTCTTCAAAAAAAAAATTATCGGATATAACTAATCTCCAGAGGAAAAACCATCATATCAAACATAACCACCTCCAAATTATATTATATTATTTAATGCCAAGTCATTAACAGTTAACAAAGAACGAACAACAAAAAAAAAACTAATACCATGGTTGAGAAAATTCTGCCGTGAGTTTCATCCAATTTCACATTTTAATTTTAAGCCTCTCTATTTGCTTCGCTATTTTAATCCAATACTCCGGACCTATTCTTTTTAATATCACGTTCCACTCCAAATTACTCATCGTCGTTAATAGAGGACAATTAGCTCTAAGGCTGTAGTACTTCGGGCATTTCATAATCATGTGTTCGTTATCTTGCACCACGTTACATGTAGTGCACAACGGGGAGGTCACCTTCATAATCCTTGCTAGATATTTCCTATTATAACTGTGATTTAAAATCATCCTATTCACACTTTTAATGATTTTGGGCCTATGAAATTTATATTTTTTGTTTTGGAACCAGCAAGCCTCTTTGACATTGTTGACGATATTGAAAAAGAAAATACCCTTTTCCTGCGACCTTTCCTCAAAACGACGTTGCCACATATCGTCGATTTTACTCTTAATTAACCCGAGCGATTGTTTCATGGTTGCCACCGGTATGTAGGGCATTCCATCCACCCTTGCTTGGTTTGCTAGTGCATCCGCTCTTTCGTTCATTGCAATCCCACAATGAGCCGGCACCCATACTATGGTAACTCTTTGAATCGATTCTGACTCAATCACGTTTATAATCTCATTTACTAGCGCCGATTCTGTCTCGTTTTTTAATAGTAGTTGACATGCAACATTGCTGTCTGTAAAGATAGTAATGCGATTCACCTCATGGTTTTTCACCCAGACAATGGTTTGAAGAATCGCTACTAGCTCGGCCGTTACTATGGACGTAACATCCGGCAGCTTGAACTTCATGCTGAACGAATCATCATGTACCACAAATGCCGCTCCAACCGACTCCGCTGTTTTCGAAGCATCTGTGAAAATTAACTTTTCATCGGTGCTGTATTCAATCCCCGTTAATGATTTTAACCCTTCAATCGACAAGTCCGACGTCCTCGAGATTCCCAGATTTGTATTTTTGTCAAATACCCTTAGTTTATCCGTAGTCACCTTTCGGTCACACGTTTGTAATTCCCTCAGGATATCCCCGAAAGAATCCCAGCATTTCCCATAACTCGATTTTTTGGGGTCACCAACGGTCTGATTCTTCCAATAATTTGCAAAAGACATATCCAGGGTCATTCTTTTCGCCATTTCTTTAGCCGTCAGCCATAATGACCTCAAGTCGGGCGGTAATTCCTTAGCCAAAGCATATAAAGTATGAACTGGAGACGACGGAGTTGCTCCCAGGCACCTCCTTAAGAAGGGATTGGTAAAGGTCGTAACACTCTTTTTGGCTGTTTTGTTCATGTGGGCCGTGGTAGATCTCCCGTACTCGATTTTCGGTCTGATTCTCGACCTGTACAGCATTAATGCTTTCTTCGGGTGAAGTCCTTCGGTTTGTTTATTTAATATGTTAAAAGTTAACCTGTTTACATTACTCTTCCTACATATTTCTTTGTAATGTGGAACAACCGAAAGGTTCCATGACAGCACTATCCCAAGGTATTTTAGTTTCTCCACATTATTATATGTCGTACCCTGATCCTGATAGACCTCAATGTACAATTGGATTTTGCAAAAATGAAAAACTTTGTTTTTTCCGGGTTAATTTTTAGGTTCAATGCTTCCAAAGCGTCAATAAACCGGTTTGCGACCTCTTCTAGATTTTTTACGGCCTCTTCTGTGTTTGCACCTTCAGCCAACAACAAAAAGTCGTCCGCAAATTGAAATATTCTTTTGGACTCGTCCGCTAGGCTATGGATCTTGTTTGTATACACATTAAATAAGGTCGGGCTCAGGCAACTCCCCTGTGGGAGACCGTTCCCCACTTCCAGGTGGACCTCGTCGAGTTTCAATATTCTGTTCCCTAAAAACGCCATTACCCACTGAACTAAGTCCGCTGGAATTCCGTATTCCTCTAAGGACTGAACGAGTGCCCCAATGTCCACATTGTCGTATGCGGATATAACATCAAACGTGATGCATACCGCGATTTTTTTCCGTTCTTTAATAACTGACACCTGACTGATTACATCATTAATACATTGAGCTGACGATTTACCGACTCTAAATGCGTAAGATCTCTCGTGTAGGACATTGTTTACTTTGATACAATCGTTCAGTCTGTTAAGGATCATTTTGTTAATTATTTTTAAGGGGACGTTAATTAGGGAAATTGGTCTGAAACTTGTTAATAAGTTCAGATCCTTTCCTTGTTTGGGGATTGGTATGATTTTAATTTCTCTCCAGGTTTCAGGGATTTCCTTCTTGGACCATACCTCATTCAAAATTTTTAGAAATGCCTCTCTTTTCTCAGGATCTAGAAGTTTTATGAATTTATAGGAAATTCCATCTGTTCCCGGGGCCGAATTTTTGCTCTTTTTTCCCAGGACTTCCTCGAGTTCTTTCCCCTCAAAAGGCTTGCTATCCCCATCAAGTTCAATTGCAATCGGGCTGGCCCCAACTTCGTTGCCTTTTGACAATTCAAGAAACTGTCGTTTCCTGTTGGAACTCCAGTCTCCGTAATCTACCTGTGCAAAGAAAGTTCTCTGAACGTTTCCAAATAGTGTGTGAATTTCGAGTGGATCCTTTGAGTTATTAATTCGGTTAGTCGATTCCCGCCATTTAATATTCTTCGCTCTCCTGACCGCTTTTTTCCATGCTCGTTTCGCTTCTTGTAGTAGGGTAAGGTTATCAGAATTGCTATTTGCCTTAAATTTGGCTGCCAGAATCTTCATTTCAGAGAAAAGTTCTCCCAGTTTTGGATTCCACCAATATTTGGGGTTATAGGACTTATTGTTTGCTACAAAGGTAGCACTTCTAATAGCCTTACCCGATGCTTTACTGAAGCTACTCACGTTTGTGTCAAAATTCAAATTTTTAATGTTCATGGCTAGAATTCCATAGTTAATAATTTTGGTTTTCCTAACCTGCCGTGTGCTGGTATTAACGAAAAAGAAGATAGGGTAATGTCTTGACCCGAATATCCTGAGCTTGTAAATGTACCAGTTTTGCACAATGTCTGGTCTGTTTGTGAATGTAACATCCAGGACTGATGGGTTCCCACTGGTGTTTTGGAAGGTTGATTCCCCATTGTTCAAGATTATAAGCCCGTTGTGCGACGTGGCAGCTTCAACAACCGCCCCTCTCATGTCATCCTTATGACTGCCCCAATCTTTCCTATGAGCGTTAAAATCGCCTGTCACAATGATGTTATCATTAGCCAAATCTTGCAGTTCATTAAACACTTTGTTTAGTTCCGTGCGGAACCATTCCTCCTCCTCTCTCTCCCGCGCCGGAGGGATGTAACAGTTAATAATGACAAAATTTTGCTCAAGATTGGTCGTCACAATAGCTATCATGTTTAGTGGTGTATCGATCACCACTTTCCTACATCTGATGTGTTTTGCTACTAATATAGCTACCCCCCCATACCCATCCGGTCTATTATCAAAAAAACTAAAATAATTTGTAAAGTATGGCAGTCGCTTATTCTCATTCACAAAAGTTTCTTGAATTGCTGCCACATCAACCTTTTGGTCAGCACAAAAGGATTCCAACAAATCCTTGTTGCCGCTTCCCAAACCCTGGACGTTCAGTTGTAGACACTTCATGACTGGTAATTAATAATATTTCTTCCCTGATCGTAGTTCCTATCCATGGGCTTAAGCGTCTTAAAGTTCTCTTTCACATTGGTAATAAATTCCTCGATTTCTTTGCTATTATTTCCCCAATTGTTGCTAATGAATTCAATTAATTGACCACAAATCGCCTCATAGCTATTTCCCTCGTTTGGCACACTGTACCCGCCTTGCATTACCCTCAACTCTACGTTACCTCCTAGGCTCTTATTCCCATTGGGGTACATGAACGCTAATTTCCTCGGGGTCGGATTCGACTCTTGACTATTTCGAGCCACGTTCGCAAACGTTCTCTTTCGTATTTGGAGGTTATTTGTGTCCTCAATCCTGTTTCTCATGTTATTACTATTATGAGCCACTGTTTTCCTCTTTGTGTTCGATTCCTCGACCTCCGGAAATTCTTCTACGTACTCCCTAGATCCTAAAATACTATAGTAGTTTCCGTAATTACCCTCATCCACCTCCTTTCTGGTTTTGTTAGTTACTGTCATAATGTTCAAGATTTCTTGCTCCCGCTGTCTTTTCGGACAACTATAGCTAAAAAAATCGTGATCTTTTGCCCCACATAAAATGCAGTGTTTTTCCTTGCATTGATTATTACAAGCCTCAAAAGCTTCCCCACATTTCAAGCACTTGCGTGTCTTTGTTTTGCAAAACTTGGTCACGTGCCCAACTCTTCCACAGTTGAAACACACCCTGACTTTCGGGACATAATAATCCACTTTCAAGATCACATACCCAAACATAACCGTCTTTGGTATTTCCTTCCCCTCAAAATCAACCTTTATAGATCTCGTTGGCACAAAGTTGCCTTCCTCATTTTTCCTGTTCATACGCTGAGCGTTTAGTACTCGCGCCGGGGACTCCAGTTTGGTTTTTATGTCAAGTTCGGAAATGTTTAAAGGGATGTCCCTAATGACTCCCGTAGTTGCAACACAGTTGTGCGGAATGTACGCCCTGTACCCGTTACTCATGAGAGTTGTGTTTCCCGCAAGGTTGTTGGCGTCTCGTGAATTATCCAAAACCACTTTCACCGATCTAAAGTTTACATTCTTAATACTTACGATGCCCCTTAACTTGCAATGATCTAATAGATTGTTAACTTCAATGCCGTTAATCCTTTTTTTCCTCTATCGTCTGAATTAGGACAACAAATTCTTTCACGTTCGACTTTTCACTATACTTATAACATGGCCTCTCAGATGCGCCATTGTTCTCCACCCTAACCTCACTTTCACGACCCTGACCGTCGCTACCCTTACTCCCTTTGCGGGGCATTTCCAACGCTTCACCACTACTGTTACTCCTGATTGGGGACCTCTCCCTCGAACTATCCGGTCTATTTCGCTTCTTTCGCGAACTTTCCGCTATGTCAGGAGCAGTGTTGCCAATTTAGCCGTTTTCCGGCCAAATTTAGCCGGAAACCGTGCTGTTTAGCCGGAAGAAATTTCTAATTCCGGCCGGCCGGATTTTTAGCCGGAATTGATTTTCTTCGACCGTTTTTCCGGCTAAAATTATTTTGTGATTTTTTTTTTTTAAACTAGAATCAATTTTTCAATATTCACAAACAAAATAATTAATCGCCGTGAAATTATTCATTATTTTATTTATCCTTGAGTCAAGGATGCCGAAATTCAAAAAATAAAATGTCATTTCCCATACATTTTCATAGAAATCATATATGTATATGAAGGAGTCAATGCATCCTTGATTTAAGGCGAAACTCAAGGAGACCTTAAGTTTTCCATAGACTTGAAATATAATATTTCAAGGTAAGAGGGTAGCTACCTTGACTTCAAGTGAGGTTGACTATAGAAAATTTCAAGGTCTCCTTGAGTTTCTCCTTAAATCAAGGATGCTTTGACTGGTGAATATAAGTGATTTCTATGAAAAAGTATGGAACATTACATTTAAGTTTTTTAATTTAAGCATCCTTCACAGAGAAAAAAAAAATAGAATGGCTATCTAAAGAAATAGTCGAATTCATCTAAAGTTCGCGTTGATTTTCAGCTTATGATTCTATGTAGTTGAAACAGTTACGAAGATATGGATAATTTTTCTATTCGTCATTAGTTGAAACATCTACTATATTTGCAAATTCAATTAATTCATTTGTAAAGACAGCTATTCATTATCTATAAATTGTTAAATGTTGGATAGCTAAATTGTGTTGCAGAAAAAAGAACGATTGTTTGTAGTTAAATTTTATATTTGAATAGTACAATCAACAACTTTTGTGGAAGAATTGACTAAACTTTTTCTTCTAATCTTGCGTGGTTAAATGAACGAATTGAATAGTATTTTCAGCTACGAAGATTAGAGAAATCAGCTATTTCTTTGGTAAAACTATCTAAATTTAAGTCAACTACTTCACTTTAGATAAAAAGTCTAAAACATTTTTTTCAGTGTTGACTCAAAGTCTCCTCAATTCTTCACCACAGATAACGTAATCATGCCAGATTAAGTGCAAGAGTGAAAACCTTTTAGCGCGATTCATAGATATTGATAATATGGCCGGAACTTTGTAGTTTTCAACACTAACGTTGGGCAAGTAGCTTGCCCAGTAAACTACAAAAATTAAATTTAAGTGTGTCTATATTTCTTCAGCACAAAAGCTAAGTGCTGAAGAAAGAGGTAAGTTTTGCCCCCGAAATATATACTCACTTAAATCTAATTTTTGTAGTTTACTGGTCAAGCTACTTGCACAACGTCTGATGAACATTTTCGTAGATGCATTACATTTTGTTGTGGGGTTTGTAGCAACAAATTTATCAAAAATCTATACCATTTTTCGGCCAAGCTCAATTTTGGCACATCAATTTCGTATCTTTGGAGCTTCAAACTCGTAATTGGTGGAATATCAACAATGGAACATCAATTTCGTAACTATGGAAAATAAAATAAAATTTGGAGGGCTCAAATTCAAAAATGAATAACAAGCTTGACACACATATTTTCGAATGACGCAAACGTATCATCATTAGCACGAGTTCCAGATTACGCATTTGGACTATCATTTGGTCAATAATGACTTTTCATTTCTATTCAAATTCTTTAAGAAAAGTGTGTCCTCAAATTATTGAACTGAATATTCATCAAAATATCGCAATTGTGAGAGACATTTTACACAAACGTCAAAAGTAAATGACGAATTCTAATGACGAAAGCATATGTATCGCCCCAATTTCGAGCTCTCATCATAATGATGATTTGGATATGTGTCCTGGGCCTAACATGGTTAAATTTTAAGCAAAATATAAAATTATTCAGGTGCGATGATTGTAAGATATCCAAACATAAATGCGGTTGCCCTTGCCCATAGTTACGCATTGGACGATCCTTTTACGAATTATATTTTTTTTCGTAATGTGGCTGTTTTGTATGATTTAGCCGATTTTTTGGCCGTTTTTCTGGCAGAAATTTATTTAGCCGGATTTTTAGCCGTTTTTGAAAAAACCATAGCCGGTTTTCCGGCTAAATTTAGCCGTTTTCTGAATTTCCAGTTGGCAACACTGGTCAGGAGGCTCCACGACCTCCATCATAGCAAGATTTCTCTCAACAAAATTTTCCCAACCAGGGTTCGATATTGAAAATTCCGTTTTTCCAGGAAATACAAAACAAATTTACCGAAAACTTCTTCAAAAAAACAATTCCTAATTGGAGGAAATTATAATTGATAATTGAAAAATGGAAATTCCTCACCAATAATGAGATTCCAAATGTTCAAAAAACAAACGACACAAAATGGCCGCCACGCCGGTTGATTCACCACACTCCCGAAACACAAGACTGTCGCACTGAAAATCCAATCAGTAGAGTAATACTTGAACACGTCCACGTCCTGAGCCAGAATCGTTACATAACAAACTCAGAATGATGGTGTTGACATTGTTGACATCTTCTTCGTTGCTGTCAATGCTTCGTCTAGATTAGTCGCCGAACGGCGACACGTGCAGCCAAATGGCTGTTGTCATTTGTAATAATTTTGGTCGTCTCGAGCGGCAACGAGGTAGACGGAGCGTGGTTTCCGCTCATGTTCCTATGAAGGAGCAGCTCAACGAGCGTTAACTCCTTAGGTCGAAGCGGAGCAGCTGTAGCTTTAACTCCAGAGAGAACGCAGGAGCAGCAGTAAAGCTTTAACTCCTAATTCGAGGAGCAGCTGTGAAGCTTTAACTCCTGGGGTTGAAGCGGAGCAGCTGATAAGCTTTAACTCCTGAAGTTGAAGCGGAGCAGCTGATAAGCTTTAACTCCTGAGGGATGACCGAGTAAAAGGACGACTCAAATTATAATGTATTTATTGTTCACTTAACTTCCTTATTTATATAATTCAACTATCTTAAAATTAGCTTACCTAAGCATGGGAATTCCATAAAGCGAACTTTACTTCACTTGATGGAATTCCCATATACACAATTGCAGATCTCGTATTTCGTCTGCATATTGTGTGGGAAATGTCGCGCGTAAGAATAAGATACAATGTACGCGAACAATTGCAGATCTCGTATTTCGTCTGCGTATTGTGTGGGAAATGTTCTAGTGTCTATTTGTAAAATTATGTATGCGTAAATTATTTTGCATACGACACCTCCCCCCTAAGAAAAAATTGATCGGTAGGTTCATTTTTGTTGTATTTCTATTTGTAATTTTACGAATTTTTTTTTTTGATAGTTTTTATTTTTATGTATATTTTTATATTTAGCCTAATTAATTTATATATGTATATATTTTTTCTTTTGTCTCTTAGTAGGGTGTTGGATTCCCAGTTATTGTTTTTGATTGATGACTTACGTATTCTATGCATTAGTTTTATTGGGTTTTTCTCAGTCTATTCTTGTGTATTGTTATTATTTTTCCTTGATTGTTTTTAAGAAGGCAATTAACGTTGTCGATTTTGAATATCTCGAAAGGCCCTAGATAAAGGGGATCTAGTTTTTTGGGGTTTTCGTTTCTAACTAGGACTTTATCTCCTGGCTCTAGCTTCTTCTAATAGCTGCTGTGCTCTATGTATAGATTTTTGTAAACGAAATTTCATTTCGCGGCTATAAAGTTCGTAGTTATATAATGGGTCTGGGTTTTGTAAGGACAGTTGAGTGGGTAGGAATGTCTTTTTGCCGAAGACAAGTTCGAACGGGGTGTATCCATGAACTGTATTCGGGGTTGTGTTAAAACAAAACGAATAATAGGGTGACCAGTAATCCCAATCATCCCTGTTTTCATTGACGAAGCATCTTAGAAATTAATTTAAGCATTTGTGATTTCTTTCTAGCGAACCAATCGTCTTTGGGTGGGCTGCTGTAGCAAAAATTTGTTTAATGTTTAGTATACTGCATATTTCAGAGAAAACTTGATTCTTATATTCGGTTCCTAAGTCTGTTTTAATTTTTTTCATAGGCCCGTAAATCAATATGAACGAATCAACGATGGCTCTAGCGATGGTATTTGCTTCTTTATCAGTAGTGGGAATGACAACTACATACTTGCTAAGGTCACATTGGATAGTTACTGCATACCTATTACCTTTTTCGGTTCTTGTGAAAGGTCCTACTGTGTCAATTGAAACTATATCGAACACTTTAACTGGAGTGGTAGTAATCTCCAGTGGCTCTTTAATTTTCTTTTGGTTCTTATTTTTAGCACATAACTCACAGTTTTTAACATAATTGGAGATTGTTTTCTTTATGTTGTTCCAATAATAGATTTCCTTAATTTTTCTGTACATTCTGTTTTGCCCAAGATGTCCTCCAGTCGGTATTGTGTGGAAGTTGCGAAGGATTTCCCTAATTTTGTTCTCATCTTTTATAGAAATTGGATTTCTAAATATTTTGATACTCAAATGTTTAAGTATTTTATTGCCTAAGACTTTAAAGGCGGTTAGATTAATTATCGTAAATAATTCACAATCGGCCGATTGTTTCAGAGTCGAGGTCTGAATATTTTTAGTACGTGTATAATTATCCAATTCTTTGAGTTCCTGCACTAATACTGGTTCAATTGATTGGTATATGTTTATATTAAGATTCCGCTTGATTACTTTACTTTTGTCGTGAACTTCTATAATCAACGTGTGGCCAGCAACGTTGAATTTTATTTCCGGCAGATTCCTCACCTCGGATGGTGACAATACTTCCCAAACATGCAGTTGATCAGGCTGCTGTTCTGGGAGTTGTGTTTGGATATCTGCGGCATTTTCGGGATTATTTTCTTGTAGTTCTCGCTTGGACATAGCTCGTGTTTTGACTTGCAAGACGTTTATTTCTTTCAGGTTTCCAATGTCCAGTTGTACTCTGGACAATGCGTCTGGGCCGACGTTTTCTTTTCCCTTCGTGTATTCGACTGAGAAATCGAATTCTTCTAAGTCTAAACGCATTCTCGTTAATTTAGAGGAAGGGTTTTTCATTCCAAATAAGTAGACTAAGGGTCTGTGGTCAGTTTTGACTGTAAACTTTCTTCCATATACATACGGCTTGAAGTAGGTAATCGCCCAATGTATGGCGGTTAACTCCTTCTCTATATTGGATTTGTTTTTTTCTCCTTTTGTAAAGGATTTACATGCAAACGCAACTGGGAGATCGATTCCGTCATAGTTTTGAGATAATATCGCGCCACAAGCGATGTTGGAAGCATCAGTAGATATAATAAATGGTTTCTTAAAATCTGGGTACTTCAGTATTATTGGGGATAGTAAAAGGGATTTAAGTTTATTAAAACCTATATTTTGTTCTTCGGCCCAAGTAAATTTCACATTTTTTCGCAAAAGATTGTTTAATGGCGAGGCTAGCTCGGCGAAATTTGGGACGAAACGGCGATAGTAGTTACAAAAAGCAACAAATCGTCGAACATCGTCAACATTTTTAGGGACTGGATATTCCTTTATTAGTTTATATTTCGAAGAATCTGGTTTAACACCTTCAGCTGAAATTTGGTGTCCTAAGAAGTTTACTTCGGCTTGGAAAAATTTACATTTTTCTGGATTTAGTTTAAGGTTTTTGGCTAAGGGGCGATTCAGACTATCGACAAGATTTACTAAATCCTTGATTTAGTTGACAGTTGTACCATATTGTACTGCAATTTGAATAATGCAAGTACATTCTACGATGCATTTTGAATTTAGTGACATATGGTTCGATCTAGTATCCAGAGTTTTTACTGGATTAATTTAATCTACACCAGGATTTGTTCGTAGTCTGTATTGACTATAAAAGACGTTCAAATACAATTTTCAGGTTTGATGATATCGTCGATATAGAGAAATGCGGTTTCTGGTGTTAAGCCAGCCATGGCAATTGTCATCATTCTTTGAAAACTATTAGGGCTTATATTTAATCCAAAGGGTAGACGTGTAAATTGAAAATGACCTTTGTCAGTGGAAAATGCTGTGAGTTTTCGGCATTGTGATTCTATTGGAATTTGGTGGAATCCTGACATTAAGTCTAGAGTTGAAAAGTATTTCGCTCTTAGTTGATCGAGTATGTCATCGATGCGCGGGAGGGGAAATTTGTCAGCCAGAATTTTCTTATTTAAATTACGAAAATCAACAACTAAACGCCATTTTCTTTCTGTACTGGATTTTTTTGGAACTAGTGAATTGAAATTAGATAATGAAGGTTCGATGATTCCATCGTTAAGCATTCTTTGAACTTGCAAATTTATTTCCTCTTTTTGGGCTTCCGGTATTCTGTAGTTTCGTGTATATACAGGTCTATCATCTTCAAGTTGAATTTGCTGTTGGAAGTTATTATAAGATAATGGCTTATCGGGCGATGCAAAAATCGTTTTGTATTTAATGCAGAGTTCTTTTAGCTCTGACAATACAAATGTGGGTGTTTCCTTGAAATTTAGTCTATTGAGTAGATCGGAATTTTTATTATATATATGATTATTTTTTTTTGAAAATTCAAATTGTTCGAACTCAGAAAGAGATGTTAATTTTGGGTTTATATTTGTAATTGATATATTCTCTGCTGTAGTGTTTAGGACCCGTATAATGGGGCTAGTTTTGGAAGCTATTGTTCCTGCTATAAAAACACCGGGGTAGATTTCTTCATTTTCGATTACTACGTCATGTGTAATTTTGGTGTTAAGCTTTCTAACGACTTCGCATAGCTGGAATTACAATTGTATTCAATTTAGGACCATCGAATATCTCAATTTCATGCCAACCAGTTGGGGTATTTAGCGAAAGTGTCCATGTATCGTAATCAATAGTGCATTTGAATTTTGTTAGAAAGTCTAAGCCTAAAATACCATCTGCTTCGATTGAAAAGTTTTCTACTATCTGGAAGGTATGTTGAATGGTACATTGCTCATTAAAGTTTATTTTGGTATGAGTGTTCCCGAGAGATTTGGTTTCCTTTCCAGTAACACCTTGAATAATGCACGAATGTGCAGGATAGTAAATTTGGTTGTCTTTGATTGATTCGCTTTTGAATATTGATATATCGGCTCCGGTGTCGACAATTAAAGTACAAACTTTGTCGCACATATCTAGGTAGCCTTTTACAAAATTCGTAGGTATATGAAGGATTTATTGAATACAACTTTGTATTCCTTCTTGATCTCCCCTCAACCTTGCTCCTTCTGCTTCTGCTTGAGGGGTGTAGTCTTCCCCCGTCTGGTAGTAATATACGTTACCGTTTCCTTGGTTACGAGTATTGTTATATCTAGTTTGCGGGAGGTTACGGCTTGAATTAGTGCTTGAATTATTATTATTGTTTCTGTTACGATAGCTATTATTATTATTATACCTATTTTCATTGTTATTATTATACCTATTATTGTACCTATTATTATTGTTTCCTAATTGCCCGATCCTATTGTTATGATATCGGGTATTTGCCTGCCTACTACTATTATTCCTATTATAGTTTTGCCTATAATTATTATTATTGGACCAATTTGGTGTCCGCGTTTGTGTGTGTAAGACTTTGGTTTTGTTCGAAGAGTCTACCGTTATTGCTTTAGAAATAACTTCCGATAAAGTAGTTGTGGTGGTGGCCCGCAAAATTAGACCTGTTTCACGATTTGAGACATTGTCGACTATACTTTTAATTGCGAATTTTTCCGATAGCTTCTCTGCGGCTTCTCCTGAAGCGAGATTTTCGGACACAAAGGCCCTAGTAAGCTTTCTAGAGAGATCTTCTATCTGTTTTGTGAAGTCCGTAATTGCCTTGGCTCCCTGGGTACAAGTTTTAAGTTCAGCCATGACTGCTTCGGATGAAATTTTAACCGAAAATTTTTCCCTCAGTTTGTTAAGTAGTGCAGTAATGTTGTTAACGCTTTCGTTTATGGAGTATTTCGCCATACCTGTAATTCTAGTTTTTACGAATTTGAGCATTATTGCCGTATGCTCTTGCGGTGTAAGCTCGTTTAAAAGTTCTATAGATTCGACGAAGGACTCCGTATCATCTGGGTTTCCATCGAATGGCTTAACCAGCGAAGTTGCGGTTTTTATGTCGAATGCCATTTCGTATTTTATAGGATTACTGGCTATTTACGGAAATGCTTGAATTGGCCGCTACCGGGGTGGTAGTGCTAACTTGACGGGGGTAGGTTATAAGGGGAGGAGGGGCGCGACAATTTTTTTTCAGGGTGAAAATCTCTTAAGCAGCCCCTGTGATATCTTACTGGACACCTTTAGCATTGGGGAGATTCTTGGAGCTCGAATTCGGTTAACTGAGGCTCAAATGCACTTAAGGGAAGTTTTTAAGAGGAAGGAGGGGCGCGACAATTTTTTTTCTTTTTCCATTGAATTACGATAAAATCGCGACATTTAATGCACTATAGCGTTTGTCGAAATTTTAAAGTGGTAGTCCTAACTTGACAGACTTGTTTTATTGTTTTATAGATTTGTCGTTTTTTATCAAACGAAATTATGGTCCCCGAACAAGTTGCAGCTAGCTGTTTCAATTATTTCAAATATTGTATTAACATTGACACCTTTTTGGAAAGCTGACAACACGAGTATGTTTTTTCAGTGGTCTGCAGAGTCCGTGTCATATAATTTTTTTTAGTAATACTATATTAAAAATCAACTTTAAAAAAATTTAAGATAATTTTTTTTTATTAAAAATTCCGAAATTGTGATGGGTTTTTGAAACTTTAAATGATTAAGAAATGTCTGCTATAGTGTTGACTAAAATCCAAAAATAAATTTTAACCCATTACCTTAGTAGTTTTTTTTTAATTCTTACTTTAAATGGTAAAATTCGAGGTTATTTAAAAAAAACCTAAAAATTCAAATATCTCAGTGACCGTTGAAAGTCGGCCTAACATTTATGGCCTCATTTTGTTGCATATTTTGTTGCATTTTTACCCTATTATAACGTGTTGCAGGGAATAGGTCGACTTAACCAATAACCCTGTATATTATAGAAATTTTTTCAGCAGTTTTGAGGTCGCTATGTAAATTGTTTACTAGTTCTGCCGCTTCTGCCAATAATGCGGCAGTTTTTGCCTGTTTTTCTATTAGGTTTTCTCGGTGTATGGCCTATTAATTGTTTTATGAAAATTGGTAAGTATTGTTTTTAGTTCTGCCTGTATTACTTCTAACCTATCCATGAAGAACTTCGTTTAAACTGTTTGTACTCTGTACTGAGTTGGATTAACTACGTATTTCTTTTTTAAGTTTTTCTTGTGCCACCTGTACACTTTAAAGGTAATCCCTATTAATTTGAGAATTACAACGATTAATAGAAGAAGAAAATTTCATCGTTGACAACGTTAACTGTATCCTTAACAACAATGTTATTAACTACTTCACCCGTATTCTCAGTAGCTTTTGACTGAGTTTTGCCCATTTTTAGTGATTTATGAAAAGTTAAGTAGAGTATCCTATTCGACCGAAAGAGATTTTAGTTACAGCCTCTTTTTATATTAATTTATATCTATATATATTTATTTTTTTTTATTATTATTATAATAGTTGAACAAGGTGTGACCATCTTCTAGCTGCTTATCAGCGAAAATAAGACGTTGTTGATTTTGCGGAATGCCTTCCTTGTATTACTTGTCTTGGGTTATGGATGGCTTTAACATTGTTTATTGTATCGCCACTGAGATGCAATACGAAACGAAGAGTGGATTCCTTTTTGAGTGTTCTAATCGGAAAGAGTGACTCCTCTATCGGTGACTTTTGTGGTGGTGGTTCCTCTGTCACGGTCGCCATGTAATAATTTTGGTCGTCTCGAGCGGCAACGAGGTAGACGGAGCGTGGTTTCCGCTCTTGTTCCTATGAAGGAGCAGCTCAACGAGCGTTAACTCCTTAGGTCGAAGCGGAGCAGCTGTAGAGCTTTAACTCCGGAGGGAACGCAGGAGCAGCAGTAAAGCTTTAACTCCTAATTCGAGGAGCAGCTGTGAAGCTTTAACTCCTGGGGTTGAAGCGGAGCAGCTGATAAGCTTTAACTCCTGAAGTTGAAGCGGAGCAGCTGATAAGCTTTAACTCCTGAGGGATGACCGAGTAAAAGGACGACTCAAATTATACTGTACTTATTGTTCACTTAACTTCCTTATTTATATAATTCAACTATCTTAAAATTAGCTTACCTAAGCATGGGAATTCCATAAAGCGAACTTTACTTCACTTGATGGAATTCCCATATACACAATTGCAGATCTCGTATTTCATCTGCATATTGTGTGGGAAATGTCGCGCGTAAGAATAAGATACAATGTACGCGAACAATTGCAGATCTCGTATTTCGTCTGCGTATTGTGTGGGAAATGTTCTAGTGTCTATTTGTAAAATTATGTATGCGTAAATTATTTTGCATACGACACATTCCATCCAAACATGTCGCCATTTGTCTGTGCGTCCAGTTTTGATATTCAATATGGCAACTCAACCAACCGCTTGTCAAATTCAAAGCGACAATTTTCCAACTTTTGTTCGTTCTTTTGTGTGAAAATGGATAATTCTTGAATGGCCGTGTAATAATACAAAAGCGCAGAGTCCGATTTTGATAATTGAATTTCAAAAATCACCAAAATGAAATTTTGGTTATGTCATTTTCTGTCTAAATTTGGCTGCTGGTGTGGATGCTAAGTAGCAGCCAAATGGCTGCACGCGATGCCAGTTTTTGGACGCGCAGCCATTTGGCGCCTAATCTACAGGGACCTTTATGATGGATTATGTATCAGTCTCTGTTCTGTAATTTTCTCTCGATATGATTGTGCATGGACAGAAGAAATTTAACACATTCATAAAGATGAGCTTGGATAGGCTACAAAAAAACAATCGGTCGCTTATAAGGAGTGCCTAATCTTAGTATAGGTTGATCGTTGGTTGTGGGTCGATCCGAATTTTCCTCCAGTCGCTGCTATTTCCATTAGGTGTTGATGGTTCCTCTATTGGGGTTGCTTTATTTGGGAGGATGTCCACTCTCGTTACGTTAATTTTTGTTGGTTTGTAAATGGGTGGCCCCTCCTGTTGTTTGATTGGCTTCGGTTCATACTCCGCCAGGTCTTTGAACCTTTCTAAATAGTTGATCAAAGGCTCGACTGATATCTTCCATCTATTTTTAAAAAGAAAAAATTTATAGTCACGGTCGCAATGTCGTATCTTGTTATACGCTCGAGCTAAGTGGATGAACGGATTTTGCACGAGCGGCCGTTCCCGCTCATAGTTAGGCACTTCTACCAAAAAGCTTTGCGCAGATTGCTCTGCACAGTATCTTACCTCTTCAGCCAAATTGCGGCGAGCAGGGTAAACTGCAGATAGGATCCGTCAAAAACAAGCTCGGCAATTGCTGCCAATAGGCTGAATTCAAATTGTAAGACAAAACCGGACGGGTAAACTTGCAAGACAAGAACCATCGTTCTTACAATCTGAATTGCACAATGCTTGTCTGCTGGCCACTACAAGAGCTCTCGCCGGGTGTTTGTTTGTGCTAATAAACGGACGGCGAGAGCTTTTGTAGTGGCCAGCAGACAAGCATTGTGCAATTCAGATTGTAAGAACGATGGTTCTTGTCTTGCAAGTTTACCCGTCCGGTTTTGTCTTACAATGTGAATTCTCCCATAGGATAGCAAGCTTATGTTATGACTGATGTTTATTGCTAACTTACATATCTAATTTAAACAATTTGTTCTTAACTTAATTTGCTAACGTAGCATTTTCCCACGACAGGTCACTTGCATAAGAAGATGCACTATGTTCTATTTTTAGCACTATTCCTCGTTCGCATAATGTTCTTGAAACGAGGATAGAAACATTTGTGCGTATCCGATTTCATTCTGACTAGACTGCCAGGTTATCTGAATAGTTGCACAGTGAACTTGGAAGATATGTGCATATGAGATTTGTTTACAGTTTTGGTTTACGTTATTACGAATGCAACTGTCTGTCAAGGTTGTCTGTACGTTAACATGGTTTTTTTTTATCACACAGCTTATTACGGACACTTCTAATATTTGCGTACACTATTTTTATAACCTTCGCTCATAGAGTGAAAGGATATTAACTTAGTTATGAAGTTTGTAGCACATTGAGATTGAAGGAAGCATCTCCGACCATTTAAAAAGTATACATTGTGATAAGCATGACTTGGGGAGTCGATTGGGCGATGTCAGTCTGTCCGTCTGTCTGTTGCGACGCGTTTTACTCGGCCAATTTAAAGGCTATGAAGCTGAAACTTAGCACAAATGCTTCTTTTTGCTGCAGACAGTTTGTATGTTTGAATCGGTAAAGTCGGACATTGGGGTCATGAGGCTGCCATACATATACCCAGCTCCCCAAATTAGCTTCTTCTGAGGAAAACTTTTTTATTTGTGTACCAATTTTAACCAAATTTCACACAAATGTATTTCTATTGATAACACAAAACAAAATGGAAGAATGGATCACATCCGACCATGGAGTCATGGGGCTGCCATACAAACCTAACCCCACAAATTAGGTTCTTCTAAGAAAAACTTTTTTATTTGTGCACCAATTTTAACCAAATTTCACACAAATGTATTTTTATTGATGACACAAAACATATGTAAGAATGGATCAAATCGGACCATGGGGCTGCCATACAAACCCAACCCACCATTTTGGTTCTTCTAAGAAACATTTTTTACGCCAATCTCACAAAACCTTGATTTAATGTGTCTTTATCATCATCATCAATGTGACACGATAGCCCGACGTCGGGCCTTGGCCGCCTGAATCGTTGACCTCCAATTGTCGCGGTTACGTGACCTTGTCCTCCAGTTTCGGAAGCCCAGTAGATGGTGAGCGTCTTCACCTACGGAGTTCTCCCAGCGAGTTCTCGGTCGTCCACGCAACCTCGCTCCGTCAATTCGTTGTGCGTTCATAACTTTCTTTGGCATGCGATTACCGTCCATCCGTTGTACATGCCCCGCCCATTGCAAACGTTGAAGCTTCACGATTTTCGTTACTTCCAGCTCATCGTACAATTGATACAACTCATAGTATCGGATACGCCATTGATTTCGCTCGTGAACGGCCCCGAAAATTCGCTGAAGGATTTTCATTCGAATCGGTCTAGCAAAATTTCGGAGGCTTGGGTGAGGGTCCATGTTTCGCAGCCATAACATAGCACGGGTCGGATGATCGGTTTGTACACGCGGAGCTTCGTGTTCCTGTGCGCAAGTTTCGAATTAATTATAGGGAGGACCGAGAAATATGTCTTATTGGCTAGTTGTATCCGTCGCTTAATTTCGTCGGTTTCGTTGGCGTCCTTTGATAAGTTACAACCCAGATAGTTGAAGTTGTCTACATGCTCGACATTGAGGTCCCCCACTGTGATGCTTGAATTTGCTGGCGTCCTTGTTTTCGATTGCATCGTGGCCTTTGTTTTTCTTTCGTTGATATGTAGTCCAACTTCCTTTGCGGCGTTATTGAGGTTATGCAGTAGGCTTTCTGCATCACCCAATCTTCGAGACATGATGTTGATATCGTCGGCGTACGCTACTAATTGAGTCGACTTGATGAGTAGCGTTCCGCTGCTGTCCATATTCATGGCTCGAATTACATACTCCAAAGCAAGGTTGAAGAGCGTCGTACGAGTTTCAAATAGGTCATTTTCGATCAAATCTTATAGGCCGTACAAACTAATGATATGCCCCTGTAATTCTCACACTTCAGCTTGTCACCCTTTTTGTGAATTGGGCAGATTATGCTTTTGCGCCAATCTTCGGGGATTACCTCGTCGTTCCATATTTTCAGCAGTAGCACATGTACAGCGTTGGTCAGGCACGTTCCACCATGCTTCAGCAGTTCTGCTGGGATCTCGTCAGCGCCGGGCGCTTTATTATTTTGGAGCGACTGTATGGCAAGACACTAATGTTCTTACTGGCTAATCTTTGGTTTATTTGCTGTAACTGCTCGTCAAAATGTTTGTGTTTCTTACGTCTAATTAACCTATTAGATACTCGCCGAAGTTCGTTGTATATTTCTTTCTTAGCTGGGGATGCGCGTTGTGTGTATTGGCGATGGGCTTCATTTTTCGCCTCAATCGAGGCCCTGCATTCTGCGCCGGCCTTTATAGCCCTCTTCTGCGACTCCTTTGATGCTGTCTTTGAGCTCCTCCCAGAACTCATGGATGCCTAAATTATTGATGTTATCAAGCATGGGCGGCAGTTTTTCCTCAAGTGCTGTAGTATACGCAGCCGCCGTGGCATCATCAATCAAATTGTCAACCTCGAAGATCTTGGCAGGGTTGATTCTCGTTAGGTGCACCGAAGAGATTCTGCACCTGTAGGTCGTCTTCTCCAAATAGTGATCGGAGTCGCAGTTGGCTCCTCGATAGGATCGAACATCTAAGACATTAGAAGCCCATCTCTTGCTGATCAGTATGTGGTTGATCTGGTTCACGGTGTATTCATCTGGAGACTTCCAGCCCTACTAGCCATGGCGTAAGGAATGCATCGATGCCGGCATCATGAATATCTGGATGAACCGAATCATTCCATTTGTTCTAGCCGCGGGACTAAATTCCCTTATATATTTTGCAAAGATATGGTGAACGACTGCATGAAGACCACGTGAACCCAAAATGACTTTCCCTCATGATTTCATTAGAGAGGTACTGATGATAGATGCGGTGCGGATCATCAATGAATTCATCAGAAAGGAACTGATGAAAAGTACGATGAGTTTCACTGGCGAATTCATCATGCTGGAACTGATGATAAATTTAATGAATTTACCCGAAGAGCTCATCAAGTTCGCCCTAATGAAATAATCGATGAATTTCATTCATGCGTACTTAGATGAACAACGTTTGAAATAGTCGATTAGTTTCATTAATTATTTCATTAGTAATTTATTCATTTAGCACGCTCTGTGGCTCACTTGGTTGAGTGTTGAGTCGCACTCTACGACGCTAGTAATTTAGACGTCCGGAGATCGAATCTCGGCTTTCCGTACATGTGCGGATAGAAAATATATAGTGCTTGCAGCAAGCACTCCGAGGCTATATGCAATGTAACGTTGACTCGAAATAGCCTATAAACGGCTGAGTGAACGCATCATGCCCCACAAGAAATTACGGTTCAGAGGAGAAGAAGAAGAAGAAGAGTTTATTCAATTATTCAAATTACTCGATGCAGAGGCACACACTACGAAGGTCAACTTTAAAGTGAAAAAGGTTCCGCTATACAAAGAAAAATATTACCCATCGGCGCAAAATGACGACAAGGAAGCGAAACTGACCGAAATTTCAAGAAAATGTCTCTCGATAAAATGGCACCGACCCTCCATCGAGACAGTCATCGGGTCATGGATTTTCAGTCGAAGTACATAAGCCAACGCGTGTGGATGAGAGAGTGTTCACGAATACTACGACAATTTTTGCATTCCCCCGTCTCTTTAGATTTATCGTTCACCGATTGTGGCTAGCAGGGAGGTTTGCTTATGGATTCGTCAGTGAGGTAAGCATGTAGACCTTATGACCAGGTTTCTGCCACTCGCGAAGTCGATAAGTCGCTGACCGTTGTTGTTATTCAGTTTTGTTTTTTGTGTTGCCGGAATCGTGCATTGAATTAGATGCAATTTTTGTATTTTCTCCAGTGCGATTCACGAGTTTCAAATAAAAGTTAATTTTCGTTTAATGAAACCAATATATTTCGGGCGAAATGCCCATCATCAGGGTTTACTATAAGATAAACAAAAATTATATAACTTTAACATTTTCTTTACATTAGAAATAAATAAATTCAAACGTTTTCTATTTTTTTAAAATCTAATCCAAACAAAGAATTTTTTCCGAACAAAGAATGACAATTAGCTAGTTGACAGAACATTTAGATGTTACGTTTTTTGGACGATATGTGACATGTGTAAGTACTAGGTGGTATATAATGTAGTACAATCAAAAAGTATAACTATCGTTCAGTCCAAATTGAATTAAATTATAATAAGTATTGGAATAATCTTTTTTGTCACTTTTTTCATTGCACGCTGTTTCTTCGAATTTAATTATTTGATTGACCTCTTTAATTTGTAGTTTGGTTTTATTTTTATCGCTGGATAAAACTTTGGCCTCCTTGAAATTGAATTGGTGTTTGTTCTTAATCGCATGTTTGGTTAAGGCCGACAAATTATTATTAAGGGTCTTTTTCGTATCATTCTCATGTTGTGATAAACGAGTTCCTAGCTTCTGTATTGTTTCACCCACGTAAGTTGCTTCGCAATTTTCGCAATCTATCTTATAAACTACACCTGATTTTTCTTCTTTAGGAATTTTTGACTTAAGGTTGGTGAACATAGTCTTGTTTTTTAGGTGTGGACGCATGGCTAAAGGCCTGAATAGACCTCGGGCGGAATGAAAATGAAATTTTTGTCCGCTGCGATTTTCTCAATGAAAATGCATGCTTACTGTCTTGGAACATGTCGGTAATGATGGGGAATTCCATAAGCTACAATCCGAATATGGTTCCAAAATTTTTCTCGGCCATTTTATGTATTATTTTTCGATTCCCCCGTCATTAGATATTTTCCACGGTGAAATGACCGGGGAATCGAAAAATAGTACATAAAATGGCCGAGAAAAATTTTGGAACCATATTCGGATTGTAGCTTATGGAATCCCCCATCATTTCCGACATGTTGCACGACAGTAAGCATGCATTTTCATTGAAAAAATCGCAGCGGACAAAAATTTCATTTTCATTCTGCCCGAGGTCTATACTGCGCTTTAGTTTGGAACGAAGTATCTACATCGACGAGATATCGATTCACTTAGCTTAGTTATTGTTGGCAAGAATCTCCTTTATTCGTACTAAATTGTTATTCCAAAATTTTCGGTGGCTTATTTTGAAAACTTTACTAATAAATGATTTTGCTACATTCGTCTTCATTTTCGCTGGGTGGTTCGAATAATAATTGAGTAGTCTATTCGAGGCAATTGGTTTATGGAACCAGTTTGTAATGACACGACAATTGTTAGTTCGGTGTAATGTTAGGTCCAAATAATCAAGTTTGCCGTCTTGCTCACATTCATATGTAAATTTAATATTTGGATCGTATTCATGTAGAGCATCGAGGACCTTATCGATTTTATCTTCAGGAACGGCTGTAATGTGATCGTCTACATATGAAAACCAGAACAATGGTACGAAATCTAGTTTAAACAGCGCTTCATTAACAAGATCTTCTAGCACTCGTTCGACTAATATTGGTGCAAGACTTGACCCCATAAATAAGCCAGATTTCATTGAATACAGATTACCTTTGTAAATTAGGTAATTGCAATCAATGAGACAGAATTTAAGTAGGTTTAAAAATACTTTTTGGGGATTTTGGTATATTGGCTGACGCATTTATCAAAATCTCTCTCTATAAGACGCAGAGCTAAGTCTGTTGAGATATTTGAAAAACAATCTGTTACATCAAATGATACCAGTTTGCGATTGGTTGGTATTGTTCTTTTAATGACGTGTTTTACAAATTGTTTAGAATTCTTTAGAGCGAAATTAGATTTAAACGCATTCCTTAAGATGTTAGCAAGGAATTTTGACGTTTTATATGCCACAGAATCTACCGTCGAAACAATTGGTCGTAATTTTCGATCAGCTTTATGAATTTTCAGCTGACCAAATATACGTGGTGGAATCGCTACATACGTTCGTAGGTTTTTAGCTTGTTTTTCCGTAATAAATTCGTGACATTTATTGTTTAAAGTTGATATCAGACGATTGTTCTTCCTTTGCAAGTAAGCAGTAGGATCTGAATCTAATTTAACAAATTTGTTGGTATCATTTAACAAAAATTCCATTTTATCCTCATATTCGGTCTTGTTGGCAATGATGGTGATATTGCCTTTATCACTCGTAGAGATGTAAATTCCCGGATGCTCTTTGAGAAATTTCGATGTTATCTTTGCAGCTTTAAAGAGAAAATTGTCGATACGATTAAATTTTCTCTTCATTTTGATATGATGAGTAATCGTGTAAGTGAGTTGTGAGCGCATCTGTTTTCTTATATGCTCGTCAGCATATCTCGATATTATATACTCAATGTCAGTAACAAGCTCTAGCGTTGGAACTCGTTTTATTGGCAAAGCGAATTTTGGTCCCATACTGAGTAGAATTAACATTTCTCTTGGAACATCGGTATCCGAAACGTTTTTGATGAAATTTTCATCTACATGGATGTCAGCAAGAGGTTTTTGTTCAACTTGCAAGTTTGCAAACTTTCGATGTATGTAGACGTTTGTTACTTACGTTTAGTTCTTTCATGTAGATCGGTGAACTGGAAATATCAGCTGGACAATTGTGATGCAAGTGCTTGATGGTGTAGTTGCAGTCAGCGATTTCCGCACGCAGAAGTTGAGCATTTAGATGTTGTCGTGCCGCTTCTACGTATGACGAAGCCTTTTTGCAATTCGATTTGAAATATAGTCGCTTTGTTTTGTTGACGATGAAACTGGGAAGTATGTTCCAACGACGACATTTCAATAGGGGCTCCATTACACAGTCATATTTATATTATAATATCTATTATAATAGATATGATCATATCTATCATGGAAAATCAAATTTTTACATATTACACTACATCATATTTATATCATAATATCTATTGTTTATTCAAGTGTCAAATACAAAATTTGTTTTCTAGGCCAAGCAATGAACGCATAAAAAGTGGATGTAGAGAACATCGAAGGAGGACGATTTTTTTCTTCAGTGTTTTGTTAGGAGTTGACAGGAGGTAAGGCTACTAATTTTCTCGGAGCTGAGGGGTGCGCTAACGCGGGGAGGGGGGTTTAAATGTGCAATTTAGTGCTATTTTTTGTGTTTTGGGCTATATCTCAAAAACGGTGAGTCGTAGAGAAAAAGTTTTGAGTAAACATTAAAGCTTTCTAAATGTCTTATTTATTTGCCCATACATATGCAAAACTCCTAACGGTTCTTCAGATATTGTTTATGTATGTCTTACTCCGAACCATCCATTATGGATTCATGAAATAAAAACAGTCACACCCCCCCCCCCCTTCCCCTCCCTCTTTATTACAGCGTTTGTCTTTATCCTTGTAAATAGATAAAATTGAAAATGTTCGACTTTTAATAAACAATATTGGAAGAACCGTTAGCAAGTACGGACAAATAAATAGGACATTTACAAAGCTTAAATGCTTACTCACAACTTTTTTCTCTGCGACTCACTGTTTTCGAGATATAGCCCAAAACACAAAAAATTGCACCTTTAACTCCCCACGTTAGCGCACCACTCAGCTCCGAGTAAAATTAGTACCTCCTAACTACTCCTAACAAAATACGGAAGAAAAAAATCGTCACCCCTTCGATGTTCTCTATAATGTCTTCTTTGATTGGCCTATTCCTTTAGTCGCGGAAATGCATCAAATAATGGCGAATTGTGCGTTTTTCGGGTCGCTTATTACTTTCTATTTGATTCTAAGAAAGAAGAACAGGTATAAAAAGCCTCTTTGGGTACGTCCCTGGGTCGCCAGACGCGAAGAACACGGAATTGTGACGAATTTTTATTTTGACGTTTAGATATGATGATAGGTTCTATTTATAGTGCATATGATAATATCTATTATGAAATGCCATTACACGGTCATATATATGATAATATTTCTATTTCATAATAGATATTATAATAGAAATATGACTGTGTAATGGAGCCCTAGGAAAACCAGGCGGGATTTCTGTTTTGCTAGCTTGATGATGTTGGATGTCGATATAGTTCGTTGATCGTTGTTGGTTTGATGTTGATTTGGTGCTAGATTATCCATTTTATTTGGAGATATGGAAGCAAATACAGTATAACCTCGATAATTGCAACTAATTAATGCACAGAGTAGTTGCAATTTCAGAAATTTTGCAATTTTCGGGTCGTTTTTTTGTACAGAAAAACAACAACAAAAATAAGAGAAACATGCATTTCTTCGAAAGGAAATGAAAAAAATTCCATGCCATTTTTTAAATCTTAATTATTTTATAGTGCTTGCATTAAATCCGGTGGAAGTGAATCTTACTGTGGAGATGTTTGGCTTTTACTTTTAACAATTCAGCTGACATCGGTATGTTTTTTGATCGTTGCTAAATTTAGTCTGGTTTTTCCTAATTCGACTATGTTGCCAATGATGACCCTCTTTCCAGTTTCTTTGCAAATTTGCAATTTGCTTTTTGTTTCAGCGAAAGGAACTTTTGTGTTTTAGCAGACATTTTTTCTTACAAACAACACTGTCAGGAATTTAAATTGAAATTAAAAGGTACCGCTAGGCAAACTCGTTTCTTTCAGTTAATAATAAAAACGGTTTTATATTTCCGGGTAAAGACCATGAACATGTTAAAATTAAAGAATGACTCTAAAATCGCAACAGTCGTTGCAAATTTAGAGTCTACAATGGGAAGCTTTTTCTTTGCAAACATAACGACTCTAAAATTGCAATTAGCGTTGCATATTTAGAGTCTGCAATGAGAATAACTTTATAGTTGCAAATATCGAGTATTGCAATTATCGAAGGTTGTCATTATAGAGGTTACACTGTATTCAGTTTTGTTTTTTGTGTTGCCGGAATCGTGCATTGAATTAGGTGCAATTTTTGTATTTCCTCCAGTGCGATTTACGTGTTTCAAATAAAAGTTAATTTTCGTTTAATGAAACCAATATATTTCGGGCGAAATGCCCATCATCAGGGTTTACTATAAGATAAACAAAAATTAAATAACTTTAACATTTTCTTTACATTAGAAATAAATAAATTCAAACATTTACCTATTTTCAATTTTTTTAAAATCTAGTCCAAACAAAGAATTTTTTCCGAACAATGAATGACAATTAGCTAGTTGACAGAACATTTAGATGTTACGTTTTTTGGACGATATGTGACATGTGTAAGTACTAGGTGGTATATAATGTAGTACAATCAAAAAGTATAACTATCGTTCAGTCCAAATTGAATTAAATTATAATAAGTATTGGAATAATCTTTTTTGTCACTTTTTTCATTGCACGCTGTTTCTTCGAATTTAATTATTTGATTGACCTCTTTAATTTGTAGTTTGGTTTTATTTTTATCGCTGGATAAAACTTTGGCCTCCTTGAAATTGAATTGGTGTTTGTTCTTAATCGCATGTTTGGTTAAGGCCGACAAATTATTATTAAGGGTCTTTTTCGTATCATTCTCATGTTGTGATAAACGAGTTCCTAGCTTCTGTATTGTTTCACCCACGTAAGTTGCTTCGCAATTTTCGCAATCTATCTTATAAACTACACCTGATTTTTCTTCTTTAGGAATTTTTGACTTGAGGTTGGTGAACATAGTCTTGTTTTTTAGGTGTGGACGCATGAAAATAGGTAAATGTTTGAATTTATTTATTTCTAATGTAAAGAAAATGTTAAAGTTATATAATTTTTGTTTATCTTATAGTAAACCCTGATTATGGGCATTTCGCCCGAAATATATTGGTTTCATTAAACGAAAATTAACTTTTATTTGAAACTCGTGAATCGCACTCGAAGAAATACAAAAATTGCACCTAGTTGTTGTTATTTTCGTCGTGGAGGCTATGTCCTTCAGTAGTTCCCCTATGCCAGCTTTCGTTTCCGACTTTGGCGTTAAAGTCTCCCAGCAGCAGCTTGACGTCGCTTGATGGAAGTGAGTCGAAGAGTGTTTCTAGGTCGTTGTAGAGCTCGTCCTTAATCTTTTACTTCTGTAGGGGCATGCGCATTAATGAGCCAGAGATTAGCAAAACGGGTCTTAATGCGGATCGCACATAGCCGCTCGTTGATGGGTCTGAAGCCGATAACGTAGTCCTTGAGCTGCTTATTCACGATGAAAGCTAATCCAAACTCCTTGTTACCATCCTCTTTAGCACTCGTGAAAATAGTGTGTGAATTGAGGTCGTTAATCTCGCTTTTGAGCCATTTAGTTTCCTGGATTGCAACTATGCTCAGCTTGTATTGTTCTACCTGATCCAGGAGGGCCCTTAAGGCCCCCGGTCTATTTAGGGAGCGTACATTCCAGGATCCAAAAGAGTATCACGTTAAGTAACCGGAGACGCTGCAGATGTTAATACAGCACTCAGGCGCTACTACTACTACTACGCTACTAGGATAATGCGGGAAAGTAACGCCCCGTAGAGAGACATAGGAATTGGCCGAAGCCGATCACCCAATAAAACTCCTCCTGCATAGCTAAGGGCTCGCAGTTATGCCACAACTAAAGAAGATATAGGAATTATCCGGAGCCTTTCAACCTTTATCTTCCCCCTTACGGGGGAAGATAACGGTAAATGTGTCTTTATCAAGGCAACTAAAAAGGTTAAAACAAATGGAATCGTACTATGGGGCAATGCTTCCGCATCCCCCAATAAAATGTTCTGAGTAAATATTTTTATTTGCCCACCTATTCCAACCAAACCTCACACAAATATTGGTTTGTCGACGCAACGGAACTTTTGTGAAGACTGAAGGAGAAGAATGGGGTGGGGGGTTAAATACAAGTCATGGTACGCCCGAAAAAAACTTTTAGCCCGAGGGGAGCAAAGCGTATCCAAATTTCGGCCCCGCCCGACACTAGTTAGTATTTATGCTGTACATAATTTATTCAATATAATAATTTGTACTCCTTGTGGCTAGTTTGATTCGATGTTGATATTCTGGGCATTTTGTAGAGCTCGCGGCATGATTGATATTTACTGATGAAAAACGTTTGGTTAGACAGTTGATACATTTCTCGATGTTTTCAATTTTTTTTTTTTTTCAATTCAATATAATTTTATTTTATGTTTGCATGACAATCCTGGGTTAAATGTTTTTCGGAACATTTAGAACATAATGTCGTCAGCACTCGTGCAACTAGATGTGTTATGACCAAAATGTTGGCATTTGTAACATCTGGTAACATTATAATCTTCAGAGATCCATGAACTGCCAAAATCGATATTTACATACCTGTTGACTAATCGTTTAAACATTGATCGATTTGTTTCAATAAATAATATCCACCTAGGTACCAGATATCAGTTTCTTGGAATAAATTACTTCCAGTGCGAGTCGATCTTTTTCATCTACATTTGGTTTAAGCACCGTATTTCCTCCATGAGCTCCTCTGTTTTATAAGACCTTCCTAATCCTTTTCCTGATATCGATGTCGTAGTCCTTTCCCATTTTCTCCTTTAGTGAATTCATTAATGTGTTCGCGTTCTCATTACTGTTTGGCTTTAGTATGACTTCCCCGTTCTTGATTGGTCTAGCAATACTAATGGGTATTTTAATATATTTTTGCTTGACTCGGCTCTTGATGTCAAGTGTGGCATCCGACTGCTTTCAGGGGGTTTTCTTTTCAAACACGTTAGCCCTTTTTGCTACATGAGCAAATGATGGCGCGAAATTGTTTTTCTGTTGGACCATTTTATCTATTTTTTTACAAGCTGTGAGAGTTCGCTTCGCTCGCTCTCCCATCTTGGGCTCGCTGCGCTCGCACTAATACTCCCTTTCAAATCGAATTAGCTTTTTTAAAGAAATGTGTATCAAAACGCTCTTCCCAATTTTTCCGAAGTTTCTAAGAAGTTCAAAAAAATATGTGAAAAACTCATTGTGAATTGTTGCCCATTGTGAATTTTCTGCTTACTTCAATAGCAGTATAGCTATTCCGGTCGGAGCCTTGTGTTCACCCATAAGGGGGGGTCAACTGACTGAAATCCTGTAATTCGTTCAAGAAAGACAGAAATAAGTATAAAAAAAACAATTGTCTTCATTGTGAATTTTTCATATGTCTTGATGGTTGTCCTGTTACTTTGGGTAGAGACCAATCCTGTGGAAGAAATTTACTGAAATCCGCTCATATGTTAAAGAAATACACGCAGAAAGAAGTGAAAAAGAACCCATTGCGAATTTTAGCTCATTGTGAATTTTTTGCATGTTTCAATAGTTATTATGCTATTCTGGCCAGAGCCTAATCCAACAAACCTAAAATCATGAAAATCTGCCCAGCCGTTCTCGAGTTATAAATGGTGTAACTAACACGACTTTCTTTTATATGTATAATGTATAATATATACATATATATAGATATAGATTTATATTTCCGAGTAGGTGTTTATTATTTTTTTTTATTCTGGATATTTGGTCTTGTTTATTGTTGTTGAAATGTTCAGCGGGTTGGGTACTATACCTCGACAAGTTGAATCTCGTTTTTCAAAATCTCGACTAACAAATTCTCGACTTAAAACATATCGACTTCGTAATAATCTCGATTTGTGAAAATATCGCTTCTATTAAATCTCGATTTTTAAAATCTCGACATTTTTCAACAAATTATATTTTCAAAGTCGGCGGCCGACTTTTAAAATATAATTTGTTGAAAATTAGTAGAGAGGTATTGTTTTTTTTAACCATGGCCAGGTTTTTGATTCTCTCTTGATACCGCAACTCCTAGTGGAGCATGGTGCGTTGATGTAGTCATCAACGTTACAAAGACAACTGAATTCGGAGTGTGATACGGTTGTCAGCCATACCACTTCCTAGTCGCATTGGTAGTTTATTATTCTACGATAAGAATATTTCTCATTTTCTTCTGAATAATAAACTTGCGACGAGTCGTGCCGAGATTGGAAACTCGTTTCTCTATGAGTGTCTATTTCACAGAGTGGCGACCGAACGATCACGGCCACAGAGCACGACATTCGGTTTCTTATTAACGGTTAGATATTGAAGCGACAAATACACAAAGTGGCACACGGGAGCTTAGCAATTTCAAAAACGTGATAAAAAATCTATCTTCACAATTCTTTTTGCTGCTTAAGCACTAAGGACAGTTGAGGAATTCAGGCGCTTTTTTTACTAAGCTTTGCCATCTAAATTCCGCAAATGTCTTGAGTATTTTAATGGCAGAAAAAAATGGTGGGCTCCCGTGTGCCATTCTGTATAACGGTGTTAGGTATTACATTCATACCATCAAAAGGACATACAGTCTAGTACAGATAGCTCAAAACCTAAACATCCAAAAAGAAAAGAAATTTTTGATGCCAAATTGTTGAATACACTGCCTAATATACGCGGTAAAAAGTTACACTAATTTGCGACATGGGTTAAGGGGGGAGGGGGTGGCAAAGGGGTAAAAATTCAGTTTCTTGCAAATATCTGGAAAACTATGAGTCTGACCTTCAAATGTCCTGAGGACGAAATAAACTACATAAAATTACCTTTGTAATGATATATAACAGTCTAGAGATTTTATCAGAAAATTATACCTTAGACCCAAAAGTATTATAGTGAATTTACATTTTTTGAGTTTTACATTTCGCACTGTAACTCTTGATAGAATATACCTACCGTCATAAGATCTTGTCCATATATTGATACCAAAATGTATTTGATTTGTACCAAAAATTGGAGTGCTCCAATCATTAACGCCTCCCTCACTGCTCCTAACATTTTTCAAAAAGGCATGCCTGTAGCTTCTTTGTAAATTAAGCCAGGCAGATCAAATTTGATGGGGTGCCTATTCTAAGCTCCATTATCCTTCCCACCAAAAATTATTACCATCGGATCAAAACTAAGGGTACCCCCCATACAAAATGAAAGAAAATCCTAAGAAATTTCACGTTTTTCCACTTCTAAATTCTATGTAAAATACAAGAAAAAAATTTATCTCTTAGAACGTCATTATAACAGTTGATTGTAGTCTTGTGAATGTATATTCAAAAGGTTGTACCAAGGCGTACGCTACAAGTATCAAAAACTTGGGTTTGAAGGTCAGTGATGCCAGTTCTAAGTCTATTTGCGAATATTTCGAGTAACGTGTACTAGCAACCTTCAAACTCGATTTTTTGTACTTCTAAGGCAGGCTCTAGTACAAACTTTCGGATATACATTCAGAAGACTACAATTAACTGTTATTAGGACGTTCTAAGAGATAAAATTTTTTTTTCTATTTTAGGTAGAATTTAGAAGTGAAAAAATGTAAAATTTGTAAGAAATTTGGGTCACTTTGTATGGGGGGTACCCTTAGTTTTGATAGGATGCTAATAATTTTTAGTAAGGAGCATAATGGGGCTTAGACTAGGCAACTCACCAAATTTGATCTGCCTTAACAATATATGGGCAAGATCTTATGATCCTAAATCTATTTTATCAAGAGTTACAATGCAAAATGTAAAACTAAAAAAATGTAAATTCACTATAATACTTTTGGGTCTAGGGTATAATTTTCTGAGAAAATCTATAGATTGTTATACATCATTGCAAAGGTAATTTTATGTAGTTTATTTCGTCCTCAGGACATTTTAAGGTCAGACTCATAGTTTTCTAGATATTTGCAAGAAACTGAATTTTCACCCCTTTGCCACCCCCTCCCCCCTTAACCCATGGCGCAAATTAGTGTAACTTTTTACCGCGTATATTAGGCAGTGTATTGAACAATTTGGCATCAAAAATTTCTTTTCTTTTTGGATGTTTAGGTTTGGGGCTATTTTGAACCAATTGTACTGGACTAATACATCAGGCGCTGGGTATTAGAATCACATCGGTTCTTCGTATTGTAATTTTTTATCAACAATTTTGTTGCACTTGTATTCGTATTTAATGTTATTTTTCATTGACTGGAATTTACGTAAATAAAAATAAAACTAATGGTGAAAGGACATTCTTTAAATTTAATAAATATGTACTAAGAAAATTCAAATATAAATTTATTTTCAGTCGAGATTGTCGAGATTTTTCGAGGTTATAATTTGTCGATATTGTCAACTGTCGGAATATTGTAAAGTCGAGATTTAAAAAAATCGAGATTTTGGAATATTTTTCGGAAAGGAAAAAATCTTGACTTGTGCTGTCGAGATTTTATAAGTCGACTTTTAGTACCCCTCCCATGTTCAGCACACAGGGAGCAGAACCATTTAACTTTTAACACCAAGCTTTTTTATATACTCATATTCTTCCGGTGTTACTTTGACACAGGCGATATGATACCATTTGCCACATCCGCCTTCGCAGGCTAGCACCGAGTCCATATTCCTTACTTCTGTTTTACAGCTTAAGCATTGATTTTTACTCATGTTTTATTATTTTAAGCTATTATTCTATTATTTCACCCGAAAGCGTCAACAAACGATGGGCCTCGCATTTTGAAGAGCTCCTCAATGCATCATCAACATCCCCCACGGAGCCAGCTCTTGAGCAGTTAGCCGAACCAGGCCCTCCCGGTCTACCCCCAACAGTAGAGGAGGTGAGTCTTGCCATACAGTCGCTCCAAAATAATAAAGCGCCCGGCGCTGACGAGATCCCAGCAGAACTGCTGAAGCATGGTGGAACGTGCCTGACCAACGCTGTACATGTGCTACTGCTGAAAATATGGAACGACGAGGTAATCCCCGAAGATTGGCGCAAAAGCATAATCTGCCCAATCCACAAAAAGGGTGACAAGCTGAAGTGTGAGAATTACAGGGGCATATCATTAGTTTGTACGGCCTATAAGATATTATCGAAAATCCTTGAAAAGAGAATTCATCCGTACGCAGAACGAATCATTGGCGAGTATCAAGGCGGGTTCAGACCTGGTCGCTCAACGACCGATCAGCTTTTCACAGTGAAGCTACTACTCCAAAAGTGCTGGGAATATAACATCGACGTATACCAAATCTTTGTCGACTTCAAGCAGGCATACGACAGTATCCATCGAAGTGTACTGTACAACATTATGCTGAATTTTGGTATACCGGCAAAGTTAGTGCGACTCACAAGGATGACGATGACTAATACCGTCTCGCAGGTCAAAGTGCAGAACCGACTCACTGACCTATTTGAAACTCGTACTGGACTCAAGCAGGGCGACGGGCTGGCGCCGACGCTCTTCAACCTGGCTTTGGAGTATGTAATTCTCATGGCTCGAACAGCAGCGGAACGCTACTCATCAAGTCGACTCAATTAGTAGCGTACGCCGACGATATCAACATCATGTCTCGAAGGTTGGGTGATGCAGAAAGCCTCCTGCATAACCTCAATAACGCCGCAAAGGAAGTTGGACTACATATCAACGAAAGCAAAACAAAGGCCATGATGCAATCGAAAACAAGGACGCCAGCAAATTCAAGCATCACAGTGGGGGACCTTAATATCGAGTATGTAGACAACTTCAACTATCTGGGTTGTAACTTATCAAAGGACGCCAACGAAATTGACGAAATTAAGCGACGGATACAACTAGCCAATAAGACATATTTCTCGGTCCTCCCTATAATTAATTCGAAACTTGCGCACAGGAACACGAAGCTCCGCGTGGACAAAACGATCATCCGACCCGTGCTATGTTATGGCTGCGAAACATGGACCCTTACCCAAGCCTCCGAAATTTTGCTAGACCGATTCGAACGAAAGGTCCTTCGGCGAATTTTCGGGGCCATTCGCGAGCGAGACCAATGGCGTATCCGATACAACCATGAGTTGTATCAATTGTACGATGAGCTGGAAGTATCGAAAATCGTGAAGCTTCAATGCCTGCAATGGGCGGGCATGTACAACGGATGGACGACAATCGCATGCCAAAGAAAGTTATGAACGCACAACGAATTGACGGAGCGAGGTTGCGTGGACGACCGAGAGCTCGCTGGGAGAACTCCGTAGGTGAAGACGCCCACCAGCTGCTGGGCTTCCGAAACTGGAGGACAAGGTCACGTAACCGCGACGATTGGAGGTCAACGATTCAGGCGGCCAAGGCCCGACGTCGGGCTATCGTGCCACATTGATGATGAGTTTTTTTTTTTTAGGTAAATTTGTTGGCTGTAATAATCATCTTATATCGCTATTCTTTGGAGATACTGAGCTTTAACTCGTGCAAGAAAATTATTTTTTCAAAAATATTGAAATGCCTGTGGTAGCTAAAGGGTTAAGAATTGGGGGTATATTCCGTACATACAACTTATTTGCTGGAAATCACATGAGGAATCACAATCCGGTGCGTTTATGCGGTAGTTTCCGGACACCCTGTATAAATACTTTTAGAAATTATCCGAATCGCTCTCTGACTTGACGAATTAGCCATGTCTGTCTTTCACGAAATAGTAAGACTAGCGAGTTCAAATTTTTATCAGATGTTTGTTTTATTAGAATCTTGGACGGTATTGAAAATGGACCATGCCGAGTTGCGATATATCCTTCAACTTGATGAAGTGTGCGGAGTAGGTCTGACCAAAAGGTCCCCCAACTCCCCTACAGAGCTATATTTTCTAGACAGAATGTTGGAATAAGGTTCAAGTTTGGACCAAGTGTTAGCAGTGATGTGCTCTCAGAAAATGGAGCGGACTGTGTTCATCGATTCCCTACTTCCAATACAAAAGCTTTTTGTGTTCTTCCTGTACTGTTCATGAGTATAAATTGTTCACTCATCGTGCTATTCGCATGATCATCGGTCTCATTTTAATAATATCTCGGTGAAGATAAATGTCGTAAATTCTGCAATCTGCGTCTTTAAAACTGTCATATTTAATTATAACCATATTCTTTATTACATCAGTGCTTTTGGGGAAAACGAATTTATCACTAATACATGTTTTTAAATTAATTCACACTAACATTTTATAATTTAACATAATTTACTGCTCGCCTTCTCAATCACAACAGTACTATATGGTTGATCTCATTTTGTTTCACAAATGCCATGACAACAAAAAATGTTTTTTTTTTCTCTTTTTTTATTTGCGCATGAAAGTGCGAATAATTTCATAATACTTCGTAATGTATTAAAAAAAAATATTTTATACAGATTTATTTGTAATTTTTCATTACAGTCGATTCTGGTAAAACAAAATTATTAATGATCAATTTAATATTTGTGGTAATACATTTTTTTCTGTTGTTCATTGTTAGAAATACATTTTTGTTATAAATATAATACAAAATCGTTTTACTGAACTTGACAATATTGTAATATATATAGTAAAATACATTCTACGTTTCAAATCAATATTGATAAAAATGTGAAATACGAATCATATATATTCATTATTTACAGTTTTCGTATATCATGTTATACATACTTGTATGTTAATATTAACTTAAAATAAGATTTTTTCTTGCTTATAATAATATGAAGAAAAGGCTTCGTTTTATTTTTAATATCCAACACTACGATTTATTTAATAAACAAACTAATACGATGGTTGATACAAACAATATTATGTTGTATAAATGTATGCTAATTAAAAAATGATGCATAGATTTATTGGTGTATTAATCGAAATTATACAGCCACTTTTTTAAAATTTGGCCCATTCCAAATAAAACTAGATTGCAATAATAAGAAAAATGCGATCCCCCCATGGGATTTAAAGGATTAGAAGCGTCAAATTTGCTGCATACCAAATATATAGTCTTGGATGAAACATCATATAGGAAGCGGAAACGTTTCGGAATTACATAGACTTATAACGCTAATGAAAATATTTCGAGATAGCATTAAAAAAATATATGAACATCAATTATAATCGAATTGCATTTTGTAAAACTAGTCAGTGTGAGGCCGCCCACACACGAAGCGTCCGAATCTTTTTGTTTGAATTCTTGTCGAACTCCATATAAAAATAACATACCCTTTCACATTAAATGTGAAGGGTAAAATTCTCCAGCTGGCATTTTTTTTATACATATAGAGTTTCGTTGGATTCTGGGAATATATGGATTCCGTGTATGTGCGGCCTGAGACTAATCTAAAGTATCACCGTTAGATATCATTTTATAACGGTATTTCTCAAGAGTTTCAGATAATTGATCTCAATTAGAAATTACCGAAAACTGTCTTTTTTATCTTTTCTCTGGAGCATACTCATACTACCGGTCTGCATAGGCGGGTAATTGAAATCGGTGTGTTAATCAAAACGAACGGTCAGACAATGCTGAGAAATCTTTCAACCTTAATATGGTACAAATACATACAGACTTGAATATACTTATCCTCAAATTAAATGACTTCACAATCTACGAATATATTCAGGACATGACACGATTTCTGTTTGACCTCAGACTCTTTGCTGGATTTCGACATTCTACTTGAAATTTTTCCATTAATTCAGCTTCTGTGTAGCGTTCCAAAATCACTCTCAGTTCTTTGAATTCGCCAGGAATGCCAGTTGCTCTTCGTGGGGGTGGGGGTGCCCTACGTTTCGACCCAAATCGATCGCCTTCATCATTGTTCGCAGTTGGGAGCAACTGATTTAACGGTATATTATCTTCAGCAGTCGAAAACCCAGATGCGGTAGAGGTATTTGTATTCTCGTCGCAAGATACTGCGATTTCTAAGAGTCGATTTCGCAGACGCTGCTTTTTGTTAGATTTCAGTTCGTATAGTTTTGATTTTTTAGTTGCCAGTAATATTGCGACTTGTTTTGATTTTGCAATTTTCGGAATAATTTTCTTTTTTGTTTTTTTCTTGCCCTTGCCTTTGAAGAAGTCGTCTTCGTCAGACTCGAGCATATGGTAGTAGATGGCGTCGTTGTAGCCATGAAATATTTTGCTCGTTCTTTTCCGTAATCCATATGATGTGCCGTTTGCTTCTTGTGCATCTATTCCAATGGGGTCGTCTTCTGCATCCTGCATGTCTTCGTGGTCACTAAACACAACCACTTCGTTACATTTATCAATCGATTTTTGTTTCTTTACAATATGCAATGCCGCCTTATTCTCGGTCACATCATCGGTTTGTACAAACTCGACGGTCCGTTTTTGTATCCATGGCTTTTTCCGTAGTGAGTAGTTGGCCACGGTCGTGGGCAGAATATCACATTTGCCAAGTAGCGACACTTCTTCGCTCCCGACGGACTCGTTGTCACTATCGTTGCTATTTATTTCCAATACTTCATCATTGGGCGCTGACTTTAAATCACGCTCAGCTGCCAATGGCTCGGATAGCTTTGAAACTCTCAGTGGTTTGCTGTGTTCATTCACGTAGTCAGGATTAGGCGATTCTGTACGCTTCACTTGCCCGTTCTCTTTCCGTTTTATTCGAAGAACGGGCTTGGATTCAAAAGCACGCTGGCGAGTTCTTCGAATTGGACTTTGTAGTAAATTGTTTTTTTGTCGAACCTTCACGGAAATGGTGCGTGACTTGAGTTTTCCGATGTCGATATTCTTCTCGTGAATGTGTCGTCGAATAGATCGAATCATTTTTGATTTACCCAAAGGAAGTTTCGGAGATTTTTTTTCTCGATTTAGAATTTTCTTTTTCACACGCAATGGTTTTGACCGGCTGTACTCGTCGTCGGTGCCGAAAGTAGCAACTGACGAGTCTTCAGGACTAAGTGTGCTAGGTGAAGCTATTTCACGGTCTTTCTCAGCAGAGTTGTTCTCATCAGGCGCTGATTCATCGACGACAGGAGGAGAGGTCAGAATATCATCTCGTCGAACAGATTTTGATAACCGGCGCATATTAACTGACCGAGTAGTTTTAAGTTCATTTTCAGTTTGTGACGTCTGACTTTTGGAGTTTCCTTCATTTGCATCTAAAGAATTTGCCGCTTCGGGCTCTGGAGATTGTCTTTGATCAACGGGCGGTCGCATTCTATATGAACCATCAGATCGAATCACAGTTATGCTAATATGAGGCTTGGGTTCGACTGATTCGTTGCCGGGTGACGAGTTTGTAGTTGCTTGCGTATCTTCGTCCGTCGAAACAGAAAAACCTTCTTTTGAAGTGGTTTGCGATTCGTCATCTAAACAGGGGTCGAACAATTCACCACCCGTGACTGGTTCTTTGCTATAAGACAACTTGTTATCATTGGTCGATTTTAGTTGGTGGCAAGTTTTCTCTTCAGACCGTTCAACCGATCGATCAGTGACTTGACACGGTAGGGCAGGTTTTTTGTTGCTTTCAACATTTTCTGTTTTCATTTCATTACATGCATATGGAGACGACTCTTCGATTACATCGTTGACAGGATGGATCGTAGAAGATATGCTTTGTTCGTCATCCGTAGAGAACACTTGGATAACGGTACTTTCTTCTGTCAAATCGATTGAGCCTTCAAATGCAGGCTGCCATGTATCGATTGTTTTTCTGTTATTTTCGATAGTTATTTTTGAAGCATCCAAATCGGCTTCCTCCGTAATTTCGGATCCGCTTTTTCGGGCCACACTTTCAAGTTGAATATCCGGATTTTCATTTGCACAGGAAATATTTACTTGTATTTCGTTTTCGCTCGTGGCACTGTTGGTGATGCTGTCAGCAGTATTCAATTCTACATCCTTTTCACAATCCCCACACTGTTCATTGTTAATAACGGTATTCACAAAGCTGTTTAATTCATCCGACCAAACTGTATCCGATACGGCACTTTTTTCATTCATATGGGAAGAAATCGAATCCATAACATCTTCTTTTGTTATTTCATTATTTCCAACAGTCGGATTGACGTTCGTATTGGAGTTGTTCTGCTTGCCTTGCATTTCAGTGTCATCGGCCTTTTCAGAAGTTACAGTCGAGCTATCTGCCTTCCCATCTCTCTGCGTCTCTATACTCTGTTCATTCGTTTCTGAACATGTTTCTTCAGTATGCGCTTCCGTAACGTCTCCATATTTCAAACTATCGAGACATTCTTGACTTTCTGGTGCTTCTGAAACAGTATCCATGCAAAGCTCTTCATTGACCGTTACATTTTCAGTTTTCACCTTCGTCTCCTCGTCTCGCACCCATCCAAATCGCATACGTACAATATTGTAAGAATCACCGTTGACATTTTCACCTTCTCGCAATTTGACGATATTGGCTTTGTCCAAAATATTCTCTAAGCCATTCCACTTGTCACTGCACAATTCACAGCGACTGACTCGCGATAGAAACTCCACAGCGTTTTCAGAAGTTTCAAAGCTCAAATCTTGTTCCACCCCAAACACGACCCGTTCCTGATCTGTTACTTGCAATAACGAGAGGGTAGGCAACGGCACCGAACTCCTACAATAGGGTTCATCGAGAATCGATAGAAGACCCACGTCATTTTTGTCGCGAAGCGATTTTAGAGCGTCTACTAATGCTGTTTCGACAGCGTCGGACAAAGGATCGCCAGCCATGACGGAAGGATCGAACATTATGGGACCTATTTTATTCTTCGCGTCTTCTTGAGCCGGGATTTCTTCGATCGTAGAAGAAAATTCAGTTTTCGGACCTTTAAGAGGCATCTGATGATCGGGGGTTATAGCCAAATTAGTGGGTTTTGCATTTTTATCCAAACTTTGTTCCAGAAGTTTTGAAAAATTAACGAGAGCTGACGATTCAAAGTTTGTTAGCGTTACCGGTGGAACTTTTTCTTTTTGCATAAGTAAATTCAGTCGCAGCGCCGTTTTAGTTTGAGCTGCCGGCATCTGAGATGCCACATAATTTTTGATTACCTGTACATTGATGGAACTCAAGGCGTTTGACTTTACTGGCGGAAGGTATGACTTCAATGATGTTGTCGACATAACGGGTTTTGATTTTCCTGTTAAGATCGAGAGATAGGAGGATGAATAACCTTTCATGCTTATATTGGGCGCATTCTCTTTAGTGTTGGTCATTTTTCGTTGCTGCGACCTTGCTTCTAACATATCACGAACGGTTAGTCTTTTCGGCGGCGCAAAGCCTGCATTAGACGTGACTGGATTTATAGGCGCCACGCTCGGGCATGTACTATGCGAAGTCGTTTTTGTGATTGGCATCGGGTAATTATTGGTGTTCGTGCATGCGATTGCCGCTTTATTCGTTTGTTGATGGTTGACTGCGGAAGCTTTCGATTTAGCTCTAGCTGCTGATGATTTTCCATTTTCAGCCATGACATATTCATGAGCTTTTTTCATAAGGTCCGCCAGTTTAGATTCTGTCATTGCTTTCAACTCTTCGGCACTAAGTTTGGCGAGCATTTCTTTTAGTTTCATATTTGCATTCATGGCACAATTGGCTCGCGGCTTGCTTCGTGGTATAGTGCTTGTGTTATTCGAACTAAAATTGGAGGTAATTAAGTTTCCCTTGGTAATTGTGGGCTTTGGTTCACCAGATTGACTTTTGGTTATTTGAGAAGATGAATTCAACGACGTGTTTATAGCTCTAATGGTAGCTAAATCTTGAACAGTACTGTGGGACGGCAAACTTTTCCATTTTTCATTCAAATTAGTTTCGCCGAGCAGATGGATTTTCTCATCCGAAAGTGTGTTTTTGAGAGGCGTTATTGTCGTAATACCTGTCGTAAAAGGTGAATTGGACGAAATTACTTTTTTGTTAGTCACTGGTGATTTGTCCAGAATTGGTGACGACGCATTAGAGGGAAACCGCATCGCTATGTAATCCATATATTTTGAGTTGAAGGCGAAATTTGAGTTTGATACTGATTTTGATGTATCAGCTGCATTGCTTGTCACGACTGACGAGGAACTACTAGTTCTTGCCATTGTAGTAGATTTCGTCAGATAAGTCGATGCGGAAACAGGTGTGATTGTCGTAAATTTGTTGTTTATCAGAACTGGCATGGTTGCTGAGGATGGGCAATTTGTACCGTTTGCCGAAATTGATTTCGATTTCGAAAGATACCCAGACGTTACATTGGAATGTTGACTAGTAGCAACATTCGATTGGCATTGACTTGAGATTACCTGATTGGTCTTCAACAATGAGTTTTGATTTCGATACATGGATTCTTTTCGCAAAGACTCCAATTCTGACTTAGATGTAATAGTTCTAACGGTTGGCGACAATGAAGAAACTACCGACGATTCAGAACCTACTGGCGATGCTTTGTTACAGTTTGGATTTCTACTGGAATCAGGAATTTTGCCTTGTCCAGTCTGTAAATACGATTGCAATAAATTGCCCCCGCTAAATGAACTACTATCGCTGGTTTTAACACTACCATAGCTTGGAGTAATGGTCGTCTTGGCCGTTGGTATAGACACCCCATGTGCTTGCAAACTCTTAATCAACGAATCGGGAGAAATCAAATTCATCAAATACCGTTGTTGCATATAAATCGGTTGATTGTTGTCGGATGGTGAAGATACTGGGGTGGACGGTTCTACACTAACGCCTTGTGCCGCCAAATTCTTGAAAATACCATCTGCATTGGCTTTAGGTGCAGTCATCGCTTTCGTGCTGGGAGATGACGTTTGCGTTGTCATGGCAGACGATACGGTGGACGCATTTGCCATTTTCAAAGGTGTATTTACTGCTGACTGTAGCGCTTGCATTGAACTTTGTACTTTAGTAAATGCTTCGGGACTTTTACTGTTCATTAAATGAAACATCATATTGCGTTGTAGCATTGTTTGATACGTTTCCAAAAGTTGTTTGGCTGTTTCTTGTGTACTTAATGATACGGCTGGCGATGACGGCAGCGATGATGATGTGCCTAGTATGAAAGAGAATGTTTTTGGTTTTTGGATAAGAACACAAATGCTCCAGGTGTAACTTTATATCATTCCATGAATAACGAGAATCCAAAGATTTTGCATGCATGCACTACACATTTTTAGATTTTCTTGATCAAATTTATGAAAACCCTATGATTTAGTTTTTCTTAACACTCCTTATAGATTTCATTGAAATTAACTTTACGCAGGCATCAATTATTGCATTTCTCATGTCGCAAATAAGGAAATAAAAAAAAAAACAACTTTAAAGATGCAAATTGCATCCAACCATTTGCGATACCAAAATGTTTCCTTTCAGTAGTTTTCACCATCTGAAATGTTACGTGTCGCTTATTCAAGACTCTACTCACCCGCTTGTTTTAGGTTGCCTATAAATCCAGGCATCTATAACCAAGTGGTTTGAGATCACAAACTATTTTTTTAATTACTACATTCAAATGCAAGCAAATTTAAACGAGATCGAACAGTAGGATGGTTTTATAATAAACACGATGACAACCTGTCGCCTGTTCTGACTAATCGGATTAGGATAAAATACAATCCCTTAAAATTCGCCAAAGTTAGAAGACCCATATTTAGAGATTCACGCATTGGTATTACTTTAAAGAGATTGATTTCTGTTTTTTTTTCCAAAAAGTTACGAATATATACTAGGGTTACCACCCCGACTAGGTGTCTTGTTGTTGTTAAAAAAAAAAATATTTCCTTCAGAAAAACTTTATTATTGAGGAGCGTTTCCGTGGCAGCCCAATGACATAGTGATTCCAATCGTTTCACCATGAAATGTATTGAAGAATCACCTTATTCATCAAATCGTAATTTGCGAAAAGACCTTCCACTTTTCGTATAAAATCTAGGGAAAGTCCGACCTGTGCGTTTGTTAGCATAACCTTAGGTCCCCTCTACTCGTGAAGTGTGAAAGAGATCCTAGTAATACATCCATATTTTCAATTAATCCATAAATACTCATATACAGGGTGGCCCGCGTAAAAGTATACGATTTAGACATAGCTACTTTTAACGACAATGACTGCTTCTTCATTGAAGTCAGAAAAACGAAACTCACTTGATATGGAAGATATCATTGGTGAAATTGAGGAACGAAGAAGGAGATCTTGCAAACTTATCATCCACGGTATAGCAGAGAGCACCACAGCCGAAGACAACTCGACATCCTTCTTCTTCTTCTTCCTTGCTTCGTTCTTTATACCGCTCCATGGTTTCGCGTTGCTCGACCTGCGGTGTAGGCACATCGTCCGTTTTGGCGGTAATATCTTAGCATATTTGAATATGAACATGGCAATACCAATCCATTTGTCGGTCTACGCGCTTTTCGGTAATTGGTTGGTCTATGGACAAGCTGCCTCGGATTTAGCTACTCTTGATGTGGTCCCTTTTCGTTACACCAACTGACATGCGTAACATTTTCATTTCAGTCGCTGTCATTTCTTGCGCGTAATCTTCATACATGGTCCAACATTCTGATCCATACAACTGTATACAACTTGCCCTTTAGCTTCAGTGGCATTTTCTTATCGCAGAAAACTCCAGAGTTTTCTCGCCACGTCATCCACCCAACCTTTGTGCGAGTTTGATGTCATAATCGCATGTAGCTCCGTTGTTCAGCATCGAGCCAAGGTACTTGAACTTGGTACAAGACTTAAGCTGCTCTCCTTTGACGTACATATCTGGTATCGGTGCATCTGGGTTTGAGAATGGGCAGCATAAGAACTCAGTCTTTGTTATAATTACCCTCAGTCCATGCTCCTCCAGAATGTTACACCATTGTGTAAGTGCAGCTTGCAAGCCAACGATGTTTGGGCTACTGAGGACTATATCATCGGCAAAATAAAGATATATTTCTAGGCCGTCGGAGACACGTATTAATAAGCAGCACATGATGATGTTGAAGAGCAACGGACACTGCCCTAGTGTACTCCGACATTCACCGGAAATTCTTCTGATTCACCGGCTGTGCATCTAACCTTAGTCGTAGCTCCATCATACATGGCTCGTATCATCCTGACGTATGCCTCAGGGACATTAAGTGCTCTCAAGGCCAACCATATCAGACCACGAGGTACTCTATCGAATGCCTTTTCCAAATCGATGAACACAAAGTGCAAGTCCTTTCGTGCTACTCTATACTTTTCCATCGCAATACGAATGCACTGAATCGCATCGACTGTACATCGACCTTCAACAAAGCCGCATTGATTGTCATTCAACCGCATCAGCTTTCTCAATCAGTTCCAGACAACTCGCTCGTAGATTTTCAGTGTATGAGGTGTTAACTATAGTTGTTGAGTTTGCGTGAGTCTCCCTTGTTCTTATAGAAAGGAAGAAGACAACTTTCCCTGAAATCATCAGGCATCGGTTGCCCACCTTTGATTTTGTTGAAGAGAACTGTGAGCCAACTAAGCCCGACGTTTTCCATTTCAACCAAAATTCCGCGGGGATTTTGACCGGTCAAATGTAAGGCGCAATCAAAAATCGATTTCAAACGTTTTATTTATAAACTAGAATCGCAAGTTTCTACTAACATAAAATTCTTTTGGAATTATATAAATTCACTAAAAACAGAACATGGATTCCCAAGCAATATGTTGTTACAGGTTTAGATGATTTTCGTATTGAAAAGCTCTTCGCAGACAGTTTTCAAAAGTTTACAGTTCACAGGTGTCGCAGTTTGTTCCTCCCTTAAACTATAACACACTTAATACATAAAATATTGAAATTAGCTCTGACTCTATTTTTAAAAAATTAATTGCATTGGAGACTTCTAAAAGTGCTGGCCCAGATGGAACTCCTCCGATTTTATTAAAGAATTGTGCAGAAAAACTTACACGTCCACTTGTTATCCTCTTTAACAAATCACTCTCTTCTGGACACTTTCCTATTGAATGGGGGGCTCAACTACCTATATATAAAAATGGTGACAGAGCTTCTTCTTCTTTATGGCACGATAGCCCGACTTCGGGCCTTGGCCGCCTGGATTGAAAACCTCCAATTGTCGCGGTCACGCGACCTTGTCCTCCAATTCCGAAAGCCTAGCATCTGGTGGGCGTCCTCACATACAGAATACTCCCATCGGGCTCTCGGTCGTCCACGCAATCTGGCTTCGTCCACTCGTTGCGCGTTCATCACCTTTTTGGGCATGCGATCGTCGTTCATCCTTTGTACATGACCCGCCCATTGCAATCGCTGCAATTTCACGATCTTCGACACCTGTAGCTCATCATACAGCTGATACAACTCAAGGTTGTATCGGATGCGCCATTCACCTCGTTCACGAACGGCCCCGAAGATTCTTCGGAGAACCTTTCGCTCGAATGTGTCCAACAGGCGTTCAGAGTTTTGCGTTAGGGTCCATGCCTCGCAGCCATAGCATAGCAAAGGTCGGATGATGGTTTTATACACGTGGAGCTTCGTGTTCCTGTGCACCAGCTTCGAATTCATAATTTGGAGGACCGCAAAGTAACACTTATTAGTTAGTTGTATCCGTCGCTTTATCTCATCTGTTTCGTTGGCGTCTTTTGAGAAATTGCAACCCAGGTAAGTGAAGTTGTCTACATATTCTATATTGAGGCCCCCCACTGTGATGCTTGAATTTACTGGCGTTCTAGTTTTTGATTGCATCATGACCTTGGTTTTAGACTCGTTGATATGTAGCCCAACTTCTTTGGCGGCGTTATTGAGATTATGCAGAAGGCTTTCTGCATCACCCAATCTTCGAGACATGATGTTGATGTCGTCGGCGTAGGCTACTAGTTGAGTCGATTTAATGAGTAGCGTTAAAGGTGCAATTTTGTACAATTTTTGGTGTTTTGGGTTATATTTAAAAAACGGTGAGTCGCAGAGAAAAAAGTTGTGAGTAAGCATTAAAGCTTTCTAAATATCCTATTTATTTGCCCATACATATGCAAAACTCCTAACGGTTCTTCCGATATTGGTTAATAAAACTCGAAAAATTTTTTTTCGCATTCCATTGATTCTTATGTCTTATCGAATTGTTTTTCCAAGAACTTTGGTAGGGCAATTTAAATTTGTTAAATTTGCTTTAATTTGATACACTTCGTCTTGGCTTGTCTCCTATCATTCGAGAGTTAAAAGAGTCTCAACGAAGTAATATTCTATATTCATCAGAATGAAGACAACCAAATCGGGAGGGGGGGGGGGGGGGGGGGGTGACGGTTTTTTATTTCACGGATCTATAAGGGATGACGGTCTTTTATTTCATGGATCCATAATGGTTGGTTCGGAGTAAAACATACTATATGCACGCTGTCGTGGGGAGTGCGCTAACGTTGGGAGAGCGGGTTCAAATATCCCATTGTTGTGCTTATGAGCTCTATCCCCGCTATATCTCCGAAACCGCGAACTCTAGAAAAAAAATGTCTGAGCAAGAATGAAAGCTTAGACAATTTCCTATAAAGTTCATCTTGCATGCATAGGTCGAATTCCAAAAAGTTATCCAGATATAGCTAATTTTAAAATCAGAAATTTCACATAGAAAACATCAACACAGCGTACATGCATATAGCCAATCTATAGATACACGTATAGGTACCAATTATGTTGTGTGGATGTTTCTTTATGTTAAATTGTTGATTTTTAAATTAGCTATATCTGGATAACTATTAGGAATTCGACGTATGGATGTAAGATGAACTTTATAGGAAATTGTGTAAGCTTTCATTCTTGCTCAGACATTTTTTTGTAGAGTTCCCGGTTTCGGAGACATAGCGGGGATAGGGCTGATAAGCACAAGAATGGGATATTTAAACCCGCTCTCCCAACGTCAGCGCACTCCTCACGACCGCGTGCTTTTAGTGTTTTCCTCGTAACCACCCCTTATAAATTCATGAAATAAAAAACCGTCACCCTCTCCCGATTTTCCACAATGTTGGTCTTTATACTTATAAATGGGAAAAATTAAATTTGGAAGTTTGGTTTAAGCCCTTGAACTTTTGAACTGGAAGTATATCAAATGAAACCAAATTGCACACTGCGAAATAAGTTTCAACATACATATGTCTTCCGAGATATTTCCGAGATTAAGTCAAAAACCTGCAAAAATGAATCTTAATAGCCCCTCTCCCCACGTTAGCGCACACACACCTCATGACCTCGAGCTTTTAGTATGTTTTACTCGGAACCATCCCATATAGATCCGTGAAATAAAAAACCGTCACCCCCTCCCGATTTTCCACAATGGTTGTCTTCATTCTGATGAATATAGAATATTACTTCGTTGAGACTCTTTTAACTCTCGAATGATAGGAGACCAGCCAAGAAGAAGTGTATCAAATTAAACCAAATTAAATACTTACTAACTTTGCCCTACAAAAGTTCTTGGAAAAACAATTCGATGAGACACCTAGAGTCAATGGAATGCAAAAATAAAAATTTTCTAGTTTTATTAACCAATATCGGAAGAACCGTTAGGAGTTTTGCATATGCAAGTATGGGCAAATAAATAGGATATTTAGAAAGCTTTAATGCTTACTCACAACTTTTTTCTCTGCGACTCACAGGATAAAGCCGAAACACCAAAAAATTGCACCTTTAACCCCCACCCCCCCCCCTTCCCGCGTTAGCCCCTCAGGTCCGAGTAAAATTAGTACCTTTACCTCCTAACTACTACTAACAAAATACCGAAGAAAAAAATCGTCACCCCCTTCGATGTTCTCTACACCCCATTTTTATGCTTTCATTGCTTGGCCTATTTTTAAAAGATTAGAGTAATTTTTATTTTTTACGGTTTAGCACTCTTGGAACTACTGAATTGTTTGCACTTTTAATAATATTATATTCCTTTTTTTGCTTTTTCTTTTTCCTACCTAGCTACTAAAAACAAAAAAAATAATAGATTGATGTTTTTGATAAAATTTTCAATGATATGACGGCAACATTATAAAATATTGTAAAAAGGACTACCGTCCGTTGATCTATTAACCCATTCCCCGCCAATGATGCCATATGGCATCAGTAAAAGCATCATATTTGGGAGCGCGCCACGGACACCCTGTAACATCCTCAACATTGGTTTTATTTTTGGTACACTAAGTAATGTTTCTTCTATATATTCCAATGTTCCTGGCTAGTATTTAGTTAGATTTGTGCCATTGGGAGCAGAAAAAAAGTGTCGTGAAAAAATTAAAAAAAAGATACGATTTTAGCGGGTAGGACTCCACAAACTTTCAAAAATCGTATACTTGCGACCTGATTTTCTCGGAACTAATTGTGTTAAACGAAAGCGAGAGTAGCATAGATTAGAATATCAAAAAAAAATTTGCGATAACGGTAGTTTTATAGGTAGTAACACTTAATACATTTTAGTGATGCCATATGGCATCAATGGCGGAAACCCATTAAAAAAAATTTTTTTTAATTTTAATTTTTTTATATTTTTTTCAAAGGTTTTACTGCGTTTTTAATAATGTTCACTTTGTGAAAATTAATTTTATGCTGAAAATTCGTTTCTGAGGATTTAGAGTCTAAGTCCGATGATCGTTTTCACAATCAAATGCATCGTTTTCTAAAGCGCACCCACAAACACCTAACATATGCACGTGTATTCCATCCAGGAGACTAACATACGATGCACTAAATAATAAATTCAGACACGTACGAGACCTCGTCAAAGAGCCAAATTACTCCTTTGACGTATGTGGTCTCAACAATGGGATTTCTTTCGGAATTATCCTTGTCGCTCTCAAGTGGTTTACAAATTGAAAAAGGAGATGTATGATATGTGCATACCAATAATTTATTGGTAAAGGATTATGTTGCGTGTCCTGTTTTATTTCATTGTCCTAAATTTGAAGATTTATGACAGGACTTGCATTGCATCATCCTTTACTCTGGGTGGTCTATATGCAAGCACACTACACCCTGTAAGCGCTCAAAGTTGCGTATATACGCAACATAATTTTCAAGCGCTGAATCAACCGTGGTAATTATTCATCTTGATTTTTTTTTAATTTCAAGGAGTTTGAAGGACATATTTGTCCACAAAAGTTTTGAGTCAGTACTTCGAAAGGCTTGTCTCGGTACAGACCAAAAAAAGTGTGTAAAAGTAACATACCAAAATTCAATTTCCACAATAAGGATTTATTTATCCGTTATTTTTTTTTTTAAAGAAAGCAATTTCAATCCATTCTTTTTCATGCATGTTTCTTATGCAGAATGAAATTACATGAGGCGGTTGAATATCTTGAATCTATCATGTCGGATGATGAAAATGCTTGGATATTACAACGAAAGTCGGGGTTACATCAGGTAGCCCAACTGCAGTTCCGTAGGGATATTGCAACCTACTATTGTACGACTGTGGCTCATCAGATTCGTGTAGCACATATTCAAAAACGCCACAGTCTTCCGAATGTTGCACGTTATGATGGAATTGGCCATTATGTTGCGGAATGCAATCGAAGAAGATGTGCATATCCGCCCTGCAAAAGCCAAACTCGGACTAAATGCATAAAATGTGATACAGGATTATGTGTTAAATGTTTCTAAAAATTTCACACAAGCTCAGAATTATATTTAAAGAAAATAAAAAGTGTTTTTCCACAAAAATTTCAACGTTTTTATCTTAATTGAAAAAAAACTAGGGGGCTTCGCCCCCTGCTCGCTTCGCTCGCCAACCCCGGGGCCGAGGTTAATTTCGGGCGCGGTCGAAATTTGGATACCCTTCGCTTGGGCTAAAAGTTCTTTCGGGCGTACCTATGACTTGCATTTAATCCCCCTCCTCATTCTTTTTCTTCCGTCTTGACAAAAGTTTTGGGCTTGGTTGAAATTAGTGGCCAAATAAAAATATTTACTCGGAAAATTTTATTGGGGTTGCCGGAGCATGACCCCACAGTACGATTCCATTCGTTTTGAACCTTTTAGTTGCTTTGCTAAAGACACATTGATTCAAGGTTTTGTGAAATTGGTGTAAAAAATGTTTCTTAGAAGAACCAATATGGGGGGTCTGGTTTGTATGGCAGCGCCATGACCCCATGGTCCGATTTGATTCAATCTTACATATGTTTTGTGTCATCAATAGAAATACATTTGTGTTAAATTTGGTTGAAATTGGTGTACAAATAAAAAAGTTTTTCTTAGAATAACCTAATTTGCGGGGTTAAGTTTGTATGGCAGCCCCATGACGCCATGGTCCGATTTGACCCATTCTTGCATATATTTTGTGTTATCTATAGAAACATATTTGTGTGAAATTTGGTTGAAATTGGTACACAAATAAAAAAGTTTTTCTTAGAAGAACTCAAATTGGGGAGCTAGGTTTGTATGGCAGCCCCATGACCCAGTGATCCAATTTGAGTGAATCAAACATACAAACAGCCTGCAACGATAAGAAGCACGTGTGCAAAATTTCAGCTTGCTAGATTCAATACCCGCCGAGTAAAACGCGTCGCAACAGACAGACAGACAGACGGATATGCTCCAATCGACTCCCCAAGTCATGCTGATCATATATGATGTATACTTTTTGTATGGTCGGAGATGCTTCCTTTAATGCGTTACAAACTTAATGACAAAGTTACGAGACCGAGTTCTAATCGTGCGAATAGCACGATGAGTGTATACCCTATACCCATGTACAGACCTAGAAGGCACGCAAAACCCAAAATATTAAATTTCATATTTTTTGTTGGGGAGGGAGGGGTAGATGGGTCGGACCTGACACATCTTTATTACCTTGTCAAGACATCCAACGGCTACCATTTGATATTAATTTGAAGTTTTTCGTGACATTCTATCAAAAGATATGACTGAATATAACTTTGTAGGGGAAGTAGGGGTAGGGGTAGTCCACTAATCCACTTTCCATCAACTCAAAGTATATGTCAGAATGAGACATTGATCAAAATTTCAAGTCGATAGCGATATTCTACCGAAAGTTATGACCGAATTAAAATATCAAGGAGGGGTAGTTTGTATGGGAGATAGGGGAACCCGTGGTCCGATTTGGCCCATTTTCAATACCGTCCAAGATTTTAGCAAAACAAACATTTGACCAAAATTTCAAACCGCTAGCTTCATTATTTCGGGAGTTATCGTGCTAACAGACAGACACACGGACAGACAGACAGACAGACAGACAGACAGACAGACATGGCTTATTCGATTCAGGGACCGACCCTGATCATTTATATATATACTTTGCCATACCTCCGGTGGCTCCTTTGAGGTGTTACATAATATCGGCGTAACAAAAACAATATACCCTTTCACTCTATGAGCGAAGGGTATAACGAGACCGAGGCTAATTTCGGGCGCGGCCGAAATTTGGATACCCTTCGCTCCCATCGGGCTAAAAGTTTTTTCGGGCGTACCTATGACTAGTGTTCAGTCCTCCCCGCTTCCATGCTTTTGAATTTTCTCATAAGTGCCGTGGCGAAGATTTATTGGGCGAAGCGGGGACGTGGGTATCTTATAAGAACCAAAAAGAGGGGGAAGGGTTTGTACGGTAGCCCTATGGCCTTCCCATAAATTTTTACGTATGTTTGTGGCATCAATTAAAACACATTTGGTTCAGATTGGTGGACTAATAAAACAGGTTTTGTTTGAAGAACCTAATTTGGGGGTTAGGTTAATATGCCAGCCCCATGACCCCATGGTCCGATATAATTCATTTTTGCATATGTTTTGTACCATCAATAAAAATACATTTCCATGAGATTTAGTTGAAATTTGTGTCCAAATAAGAAAGTATTTTTTAGAAGAACCTAATTTTGGGGGTCAAGTTTGTATGGCAGCCCCACGACCCCATTGTCCGATTTGGTTGATTTTTACATATGTTGTGTGTTACCAATTAAAACACGTTTGTGTGAAATTTGATTGAAATTGGTGCATAAATAAAAAAGTTTTTCTAAGAAGAACCTAAATTTGGGGGGTAGGTTTGTATGGCAGCCCCAGGACCCCCTTGTCGGATTTTAGCGATTCAAACATACAAACTGCCTGCAACAAAAAGAAGCATGTGTGCAAAATTTCAGCTCCATAGCTTTTAAACTCGCCGAGCAAAACGCGTCGCAACAGACAGACAGACGGACATCGTCCAATCGACTCAGCTCGTCACGCTGATCATATATATACATATTTTATATGGTCGCAGATGCTTCCTTCAATGCGTTACAAACTTAATGACAAAGTTAATATACCCTTTACGCTTAATAAGCGAAGGGTATAATTTGTAATGGGTTCCCGCCAATGATGCCATATGGCATCGGGCCTTTGCGGGAGAACGGAGGAAAAAATGGTAAACGGTTTTGGATTCAGGGTGGCTTCTAAATACCAATTTTCAGGATGAAATTCCAAAAAAAATGTGTTGGCGGGGAATGGGTTAATAAATAAATAAATAGCATAAATTTTTCGTTTGTCAAAATTTTTTCTGATTTTAGGAAAATAAACTAGAGACTTTGGGATTAGTTGGTATTGTGATGACCCTAACACGGTCATCGCTTCCTCTTTTAATAATAAGTCTTATTTTTACACATTTGTGTCAACGAAGCAATTAAATCGGATGCGCGTGTAATGTCTTTGAACCGAATATTGCTTCGTTGACACAAATCGCAGTAGGCAATAAGAAAATGGGGAAATTGTTAGATTTAAGGTACGTTGATTCAATAAAGAAAAGTTGATCGGACTAGACGTGTTTCTTGTTACCTTTTAAAATATATTACATTTTGGCGCAGCCGGTTTTTATGCGAACCATCGTTTTTTTTTTTTTTAGTTAAGTGCAGTTGTAGTGTAGTTGGTTTATTCTTAATGCATTGTTTTTAGTTGCGATCGGTATTAAATGTCAAATATTCTTACGAAAGAAAAACTGAATTATTTTTTGAAAATAGAAAAAGATTTAGACTTAGTAACGCGGGAAATCGAACACATTAGGTGTTTATTAGAGAGTGTAGTAGAAAATAAAGATATCGCGGGCGCGGGTGATAGTGAAGGTGAAATAATCGAAAAACTAATAATAAAATTGATAGAAGAAAGACAACAGGAGTCGAACATAGTGAATAATTGTAATAGTGAATTGGTGTTTTTGAAGAAAAAATTGAGTGAAAAAGAGGAAATAATACTTGAAGCAGAGGAGAGAAATAGTGAGCTGGAAGAGGAATTAAAAAACATACAAGGTCCCAGCCAATCTGTTAATTCCAAGCAAAAGGAGGAAATCGAAGCCCTAAAGCGGAACTTAGCGATTGTAGAGGAAGAAAAGTTAAACTTGCAGAGTAAGTACAGCAGTCTTTCCGCAAGTTTAGATAATAAATATATTGAAATCAAAAATTTACGTGAGAAGTTTAGAAATTTTCACAATAACCCTCCAAGTCTTAATCAGTCACCTACTAGACAAGATCAGTTTTCTAACAATAACCTGACCATGTCTACCGAGTCTATATCGAAAATTATATCGCGAATTGTCCCAGTTTTTGCTGTAGAGAATTTGGTGGATGTATCGAGTAGGCTTTCTGAATTCCTCAACGCCTGTCAGTTAGGTTTAAAATGTATTGATTTGAAAGATGAGGCCACCTATGTTTCGCTATTGTCGACAAAATTAACTGGGGATGCGTTCAATTTATTCGTAGCACAAAACCCAACAACTTTAGAGGGCCTTAAAAACCTTTTTAAAAGTGCATATTTAAAACCCAGAACGTTAGACAATACACTAAACGAAATTAGGCAGTCAAGACAGTCATCGACAGAGACTATTCAGGCATTCGCGCGGCGACTCGAAAAATTAAAAGCTCACGCGTTGGATGTAATTAATGCGAATTATCAAGCAGTAGATTCAGTGGCACTAGTCAGGGAACTCCAAAATACTGTAGGTTTGACCTTCAAGATAGGTTTGATAGATCCTTTTGTCCGCCAGTCAGTCATATTCTCCTCCGATAATGACTTACAGAAACTATCAGATAGTGCTATGCAGGCTACATTTATTTCTTCACAAATGTATTCGCAAAATACCCCAAACTTAAACTACACATTTCCTAATGCGTCCACTAGTTTCTCAAACAGTTTTAATCAACCTCCTAACGTTGTTCCAAGTATGAGCGGACAACTATCTCAAACTCAGTTGAATCCGTATACAATGCCATTTCTAAACACTTCGCACACTAATCCCCCTGGAAATTTCTTTTCAAATCATCTAAATACAGGGGCTACACACACAAACGGTAATTTAAATGAACTTCATTCGTTTACCAGTTATTCGAACACAAACCGCGATAATGCAAACAAAGGTGGAAACAAAAGACCAACATATACGGGAAATCATCCTAAATGTGGATTCTGCGGAAAGTATAATCACACTTATGCAGAGTGTAGGACGAGAAAGAACACACCATACTGCCCAAATTGTTCGTCATATGGACATGAAGTGCAGATGTGTCCCAAAAGTAGAGTGTTTCACACCCAAAGTCGAGAAAGCTCTAAATGTTTGTGGTGTTCAAGAACTGGTCATGACGAATCGACTTGTTTCAGCAAACAAAATTACATGAAAAGGTCACAGGGAAACTCATCAAGGGGCAACTCAAACTAGGAGCTGCCCCACAATCGCTTAAAGTAAATATCATACCAGACCCCGACACGGAGCAGCTCATCAGAGTAGATGAGACTCCAAACTTATCAAAAATAATTGATAACCCAGTAAAACAAACTACAAAAATTAAATTTCTTAACTCAGTAAATTGTAGGGAACCGAAACCGAAAAATGAAATTCAGGAAATAGACCAATGTCAATCTTCAAAACATAAACATATGGGAAATTTCGGAGACAATGTAAACCACTGTAAAGCAAAACTGAAACAGATCAAAATAAAAAAGTTACCATATCAAATATTTGCAAAGCTTTTTGAGATTAGTTTCTTAGTTTTAACATATCTGGCGACCCTTGCCTTGAGGTTGATCCAGAATTTTGTTAGTTACTGCTATCTGGAATCTCCAAGAAAATGTAAAATAGCGTATAAGAGTTGGGTCACTGCTACAAAGACACCACTCAATACGGAAAGGGTTTATATTACGCTTCCAATGCATGAGGCTAAACAAGGGAAAATAACAGTCCTCATAGACACTGGCGCTGATATAAGCATACTTAAATATGAAACATTGGCACGGAGAATTAAATTAAACCGCACGGAAGTTAGGGACGTTGGAGGGCTTTTCGGGGGAACGAGATCAACAGAAGGAACTTTAAGAAGTGTTCACATGTTGCCTTCGGAAAAGAGCACCGACATGACTAATCTTGAAATCACATGGCATGTCATAAACGGATTTGATTTGCCTGCCGATGGAGTAATTGGGAGAGATGTTCTATGGAAAGGATCCGTAATAGATACTAAATCCAACAGCATCGAATTTTCTACAAACAAAGAAAAAACTTCGAAATTAAATCTTACCAGTTACAATAAGGATGTAGGAAAAATTGAAAAAATTAATTCCGTTAGACCTGGCGTAAGTAAACTACCAGGTTCCCACATAAATCCGAATAAATGGGACGATGTAGTAGTACCACCACGATGTAAGTTAATAGTTAGCTTGAGAACTAAACCGCGCTCTGGTGAATACGTGGTCGAGTCGGAAGAGTTACAACCTGACGTGTATTTGGGTAATACAATAGTTGAAGCTACCAACCATCGCATTTTACTTCCAATATTAAATGCCAGTCAAAAGGAATTTAAGTTGAAAAGAGACTTCCACCCAAAGCTTAAAAAATTAAGTCATTACAAAGTAAATACTCAATCGTCACGGGTTAACTTCATCTCACGATCACCAAAATCAGAGAATCGAGTGCAACTGCTTCTTGAAAAATTGAAACTAGAAGAAAATCTTAATTCCGAAGAAATAACCTCTATAAAAGATCTATGCATAAGGTATAATGACATTTTTCACTTAGAAGGGGATCAGCTTAATCAAACTTCTGTGCTACAGCACAAAATAATCACAAAACAAGATCAGCCTCCCATTTGTCAGAAACAGTATCGGCTTCCGCAAATACATAAGGATGAAATTAACAGACAAGTGGAGGACATGCTTCAGAAATCTATAATAACACCAAGCAAATCTCCTTGGAATTCACCTCTTTTACTAGTTCCGAAAAAATCAGAAGCAGGTGAAGCCAAGAAATGGCGAGTTGTTGTCGATTTCCGTAAATTAAATGCAGTCACCGTAAAGGACGCTTTCCCCCTCCCAAAGATAGAGGAAATACTGGATCAACTGGGGAATAGTCGTTATTTTAGCAAACTGGATTTAATTAGCGGATATCACCAGGTAGGAATAGAGCCGGGCAGCCGTGATAAAACAGCATTTAGTAACAACTATGGGCATTATGAATTTGTTCGTATGCCTTTTGGGCTAACCGGAGCTCCCGCGACATTCCAACGAATCATGAATATAATCCTGACAGGCTTACAAGGAGTTGATTGTTTTGTGTACCTGGATGATATAGTGATTTACTCAAAAAATCTAGCCGAGCACATCCAGAAGTTAATGAAGATTTTCGACAGGCTGAGGGAAAATAACATGAAACTGAATATCGATAAGTGTAGGTTTCTTTGCCGGGAAGTAGTATACTTGGGGCATAAGTGTACAGAAGAAGGGGCGCTGCCAGACCCGAGTAGAACTGCTTGTGTAGAAAATTTTCCGGTACCTACAAACGTAAAGGAGGTGCAGTCCTTCCTGGGTTTATCGAACTATTATAGAAAATTTATCCCATCATATGCCAACATAGCGGCTCCTATTAACAAACTCCTGAGGAAAGGGGAGTTATTCGTTTGGACTGAAGCTTGCCAGAAGTCTTTTGAAAATCTTAAAAGGGCAATTTGCTCACCTCCACTTCTAGCGTACCCAGATTTTAGTGAACTATTCTGTCTCACCACTGACGCTAGCAACGAAGCTCTAGGTGCCGTCCTTTCTCAAGTAAAATCCGGGGAAGAAAGGCCTATCGCTTTTGCTAGCCGAATACTAACTAAAGCTGAAAGAAATTACTCCACCATCGAGAAAGAGTTGCTAGCGATAGTGTGGGCTACCAAAAATTTCAGAACTTACCTTCTTGGCAGACCGTTTAAAGTATACACGGATCACAGACCTCTAAAGGGAATATTTAACGTAAAAGATCCGACTACACGGTTAGTTCGGTTCCACCATAAACTTTCCGAGTATGACTATACAATAGAATATAAGAAGGGTAGCCTTAATACAAACGCAGATGCTCTTAGTAGAATGCCCCATGTAGAGACTAATACCAATATTCTTGCGGTACAGACCAGAAGCCAATCTAGGCTGGAAGAGCCAGAGTCGACATTGAACAAACCTAGCTCAGAAAAAAACACACGTGAGTTAGAGCCCCCAAATTCGCCACAATTCGAGTTTCTCACTGACCCTGTCGAAATCCAAACAGTCATAAGGGACTTTCACGACTCAGCCCTAGGCGGTCATCAAGGTACAACTAAAACATATATGAGAATACGTGATCAGTTTCGTTGGAAGGGAATGAGAGGGGATATTCAAAAATATATCAAAACCTGTACCAAATGTCAGAAAAATAAATATTCTAGAGAAACGCGGATGCCAATGTTGCTAACTGACACTCCAACTTTACCTTTTGAGAAAGTTTATATGGACGTTGTGGGTCCTTTGCCGGTCACCTATTCAGGAAACCGTTATATTCTAACTTTCCAGGACGATCTAACAAAATATATGAGTTGCGTAGCTATGCCAGATGTGGAGGCCGAAACGACGGCAAAATACTTCTACGAGGAGATAGTTGCACGATTCCAAATTCCGAAAATTCTCGTAACCGACAATGGAAGTAATTTTACTTCAAAACTTTTTTCACATCTGTGCAAAATGCTGGGTATTAAAAAATTACATATCACCGCGTACCATCCTCAAGCAAATGGATCACTGGAACGGAGCCATAAGCCATTAGCGGAATATCTAAGATCCTTTGTGAACCCGGAAGGGTTGGATTGGGACCAATGGCTGTCACCAGCGATGCACGTTCACAACTGTTCCGTGCACACTTCGACTAAACAAGCTCCCCTGACGACTTTACTCGGAATTAAGTTTGAGTTGCCAACTAATTTAAAGAGGAAACCTTCTCCATTGTACAACGCCGATGATTATACTCAAAGATTGAGATTTCAGTTGCAAAAATCTCATGAGCTAGTTAGGAAAAATTTAGATATGTCGAAATCAAAATCCAAACAATATTATGACCGAAATTCACGCTCTGTTAAATTCTCCGTCGGAGATGAGGTGCTTATGAAGAATCCGACCCGAAAAAATAAGTTTTCTCCTATATGGGTTGGGCCATATCTCGTAACTTCGGTTATAAGCCCATTAACAACGGAAATCGCAATGAAGAATAAGAAGCAAAAGGTTCATAACAATAGATTAAAACTATTTCACAACTCATCAACTACACATCAATAAAACATCTTCTATTTTTAGGTTAAAACGGAAAACAATACCCTCAGGCCAAACACTAAAAAGGACACAGAAACAGAACTAATAGTTATCTTTTCCTTTCAGATCACACAGCAAAAAAAAAAAATAAAAAAATAAATAAAAGTAAAAAAAAAAATATTAAGTAATTAAGAATGTTTGAAGGAGATTATATTGACAATTTTACTTTGAATAAATAGCAATACATAAGAAGACACTACTAAACTAGAATTGAATAATTGTAGAACTTTTAATTAAGTTAAAAAAAAAAAGCTTAAATTTAGATACTGTTAGATACTAGAAAAAAAAAACGAAACTAAAATAAAAATAATGTTTTTCCATAATATTACGATGAACTTAAGAAAACGAAAAATGATAAATTTAATCAGAACTGCAAATTTTAGCATTGTAATTTCATTATCATTAATATTAACATTAATTATTTAATTAAGTAGTTTTGAATTTCAAGGATTATTGTCACGCTGACGTTAGACCAATTTCAACGCTGGATTGTAACAATTTCCGCATCAGCAGCAAGTGCCGGAGGAAGATTGCCACGTAAACAAAAAGGACAGAAACAGAGACGAAGCCGATCGTTGTGTAGAAAGTACCTAGAGTGCCGTAATTGAAGGGAAATGAGAAAAGGCCGAATAGTCCTTCACAAAAGCTGAGAAATTGTATCTAACATCGCGAGCCAAAAACTTGCTAGCCAAGGTAAGAAACGTGCCGCCAACAAATCCACCACCTGAAAGTACTAACGACACTTCACGACGAACAGAACAGAACAGGTTCTCCAAATGCGGAACACCAGCATGAGCCTGAATACCCACCCGAACAATTGGAAGCTGTTAAGAAAGTCAGAAAATGCAAAGACTACTTCGAAGTTTTGGGCGAGACCAAGAAAGCAACCGATTCAAAAAAAAAAAAACCAACAAAAAGTTTGCATTGCAATTACATCCCGATGAAAACAAGGCTCCCGGATCGGTTGAAGCATTTAACGCCGTAAGTAATGCTGTGGCAATTCTAACGGATGCAAGGAAGTGTAAATCTTATGATTTGCGCGGAAGTGATGAATTCCTGCATCAAGAAAGTCGATAACATTACAGCGAGTTTACGTACACACAAGGAATTGAATAAGACGTTACGGCCAAGGTGTTGTTCGATATGTTCTTTGGTGGCGGTTTTCCACAATAGAACGTGTATATGCGACAGAGACGGTTTCATCGTGCCGAACATCAACAGTAAAGAAAGCAATCCGGATATGCCGCCTTATTGGATCTATTGCCAATTTTGCTTCTAACCGGTCTATCATCATTTTTCATATATATCATAATTTTTCACTTCATATTCGATCTCATTTATAGTCTTACACCAACCAGCAACTATGCGGTGCAACGACATACGAATAATTTGCGCATACCATACTATGCAAAAGACAATTTCCATGCGCCTGGAAGCGTCGGCCGAGGAAGATTTCGTAAATCATTTAAAGCATGCAGGCTGCGGAGAGAGGAATTATCGAGACTCAATGATGGCAAAAGCACGCAATTTCGGCTATCGTGAACTCTTCAAAAGGGCTCAACACATAAACACACCATCGTGCGACTCTCTGAAGCAGTATCGGTCGTAGCCATATTCATTATGCTCTAACAACGTGACAATATCGAACTGATAATCTAGTCAGTAGTCAGATATTCGCGCTTCGTACATATTTTCAAATTGGCTGAAGCAACTACGTGTTACCCGAAAAGAATCCAGCATGACCTTCAGACGAATGAATTTAATTATATTATATACCAGTAAATATATGTATAAAAAAAAATATATATATATATGTAGTACATATTAGATGTACAATTTAGTATTAAACTTAAAGCCCGGAGGGATGTGATGACCCTAACACGGTCATCGCTTCCTCTTTTAATAATAAGTCTTATTTTTACACATTTGTGTCAACGAAGCAATTAAATCGGATGCGCGTGTAATGTCTTTGAACCGAATATTGCTTCGTTGACACAAATCGCCCCAGATAGCATTTTGGAACTGATCCTGCGACATCAATAAATCTTCAATAATTACCCCTCTATTCGATTGATTCTGTAATGGAAATTTATTGATGTCTGCCATCTATAGTCGTTAATAAGAAAAATATCAATGTATAATTAGTATAAAAGCGATCCGCGTAATCATTATTCTGTCTTGCCCCTTTGTTCGAACAATTTCGAATTAAATTTCCATGACGACTACCAGCAATAATATTTAAGAAGGAAAGATTCAATATGGAATCAATTCGGGAACGATACGTTGAAGAATTTGTGACAAGAGAAAAAAATCCTGTCAATTATTGTGAAATTGTTCTGTTCGCAGTAGTTTACGTAACTTTGATTTGGTTTTCAAAGCTTTGAAGCGATGGAAGATAGCGAGGAACGCTAAATTATTGCAGCCTTTTTTTGTCGTTGCGGTAAGTGTACAATCGTAACATCTACCCTATTTTATTTCATTAATTTTGATATTCTAATTTTTCTGCCAGAATCCGACGAGAAATGGATGTGGACATGCATTAGAAAACACCTATCAGATCTGGAAGTTGACAAAAGAAATCTAAGAATCAAGCCAACAAATAAAATATGGAAATTGTATATCTCAACTATAGGTGTGTTTTTTTGGTTATCCCGTGCAGGTTTGGGTAACGAAACTTCATATAAAAAAAATGACAGGTGGATCAGCTGGAATTTTTTTTATATGGAGTTTCGTTACCCAAACCTGCACGGGATAACCAAAAAAACACACCTTTTGATTTATTTAATGGAATAAAATAAATGAAATAAAAAGATTTGTTTTTATTAATTTGGTACTGGACGTTTCAGATAAAAACCATCAATATGGTATTGATGCAGATATTCAATTTTATATCAATGACATATCAATATAGTTTCGTTTCTTTTTATTCTGTTGGTTCGATATTATTTTGATACAATATTGATGGCAATCATCAATAGCATTTCCCCTTTTCGAAAACGACGACCAATCAAAATGCTTTAAAAGCGGACATCGTCCATATAAAAGAATCAAGAGCGGTATACTGAGAAGATCAATACATTGAATATAAGGTTCAGTACAGAATCAACAAAACATCAGTATTGTGCTATCTGGGGCAGTAGGCAATAAGAAAATGGGGAAATTGTTAGATTTAAGGTACGTTGATTCAATAAAGAAAAGTTGATCGGACTTGACGTGTTTTTTGTTACCTTTTAAAAAATATTACAGTATATGTTCCTACCAAGTAGGTAAGTTTTAGGAAAAAAGCTATTTTAAGCATTAGAAGAAAAAACGTCAATTGATAAATCATCATCATCAAATGATCTAAATTAACCCTACATTTTTTGTTTGAGAAAAAATAAACTAGTATTAGAGACGGTCTGTTGACCTTAGACCTCACCTCAAGGAAATAATTTTCCGAACATAGCTTAAAATTTTAAATTTTCCTGAAATACATTCAAACATCAAAATTTAAAAATATAGTTTTCCTTAAGAAATCTTGAGATTTGTTTGCATTTCTTTTACCTATAGGTCAGTCAATAAACCGAAATATAAGGCGTTAGGTCGGAAAAAATAGCTCGGCTCTGGTTTTTTGGGATATTGCTAGGATAGATACCAGTAGTGTACCACCAAGTTTGCAACTTCGAAAAACCTGTGCTAACCCCGTGACCCTCAAAAAACCTCAAAATTTTTTTCGGATTTTTTTCATATTTTGGTTTGTAAACAAGAAAGTCGTTAAAGCTAACAAAATTTCTTTAATTTGAGTGCAACCCCAGCTTTGTAGGTACAAAGGATTTTAAAAGATGTTTTTTTTTTTTTGTAAAAAGTCCAAAATTGTAATATGACGTACTCTATGACGTGTTCCGATTCCATCTGTTCCTGGATGCGTTGAGGCTAATCCAGGAACACAGTTGGATGAATTTTTTATTTTTATTTATTCAAAAAGAAAAGTTTTTCTTACGAGAACCTAATATTTAGGAGGTTTGTATGACAGCCCAATGACGTAATGTTCCGACTCCATCCATTCCTAGATATGTTTTGAGGCTTTACTAGGAACACATGACTTTCTCCGTACAATGCGCATTTAAGCTGATATTTAGTTAGGAAGATTTCTAAAATTTTTAGAATTTCGAACTTTTTTCAAAAAACAATGTTTAAAGTGCTGTATCCTGGGATCGTTTGCACCTACAAAGTTGGAGGTGGACTCAAATTAAAGAAGGTTTTGTTAGCTTTAAAAATCAGGTAGACGACTTACTTGTAGGAAGCACCTTTTGGAAATTACAAACCAAAATACGAAAAAAGTCCGAAAATTTTGAGTTTTTTTTTGTCACGGGGTTAGCACAGGTTTTTCGAAGTTGCAAACTTGGTGGTACACTTCTGGAATCTACCCTAACAATATCCCAAAAAACCAGAACCGAGCTATTTTTTGCAACCTAAAATCATAAAATGACTGGCCTACTATTCAAATAAGTCTTGAAAAAAAATTACTTTTCTTTAAACCCGCAAATGAATATGTACTATCGGTAAACATTACACAATCGTTGCATAGTGCGAACAAATCTCTAGTATATTTCCACAAAATTCCAGTAAAAAATGATGATAAACGAAAAAAATATTATGCTGTTACGTGGACCACCCTGTAAAAAAGGCCAATTTTATGAGAGGATCCAATTAAAATCGTTGTGAGGGGTTATGTTTAGCCATTTTATTTGCTGCCTCCCTCCCTCTCCCTTCATTCTTTTTGTGTTGTATGACATGAACAAATGATGGTCGTTGATCATATCCAATACATAGACTCGTCCTGCCCCAGACGTTGATGTGGTAGGTTTTCATTTAAATACGCTGAGCCAGGTATTAATGTATTAATAGCAATTGTTATCCTGGTGCCGGATACAATAACCTCAGCTGCAGTTTTTTTAGGGATAATACAACGGTACCTGCAATGATCGCTTCAGGAGCGTTGACTAAGCTCGTGAGCAATTATCCTAGTATATCCTATAAAGTTAAAATTATAATAATTGTGGCCTTTTCCACCTTGGCAGCATATGCGATCAAAATTGGATACAATCGATAGCCGTAGTGATACGAAACCAGAAGGAACGTTTGATTTGGCGTTACTGAAGAATATAGTCCATTGGGTAACCAGATCTTGGATTGTGTATGCCATAAGCGTAAATATGTATTTTGAAAAGAAAAAAAAAAACGAGACCGATGCTAATTTCGGGCGCAGCCGAAATTTTAATACGCATCACATTTGAATGAAACTTAAGTTTCTCTTGCGTTAACAATTTCTACAGCAGCCCAATGACGTGTTCCGATTCCATCTGTTCCTGGATGCGTTAATCCAGGAACACACTTGGATGAATTTTGGTTAAGATTCAAAAAGCAAAAAAGTTTTTCTTACAAGAACTTAATGTTTGGGGTTGGTTTGTGATACCACTCTTGGGCTAGCAGTCCCAACTTTTTTCTTGTTTTCATACCGCAAATTCGGAACCATAGACCTAACATTACCTTAGTGTTCGTCCCGCACCGATTCCACGTGTATTTCCCGAGAAAAGGGGTTATAATTTTGGGGCAGGTCCACCAAAAATTGCACTTAAATTTCGGTGTAGTGAACGAAAAGTGCAGTCAGATTATTATGCTAGAAACAAAATCGATGCATTAAATGCTGCCGAAAAAGCGGCACGTGCCTCTACGGGGCGGACCACACCCGTTTTTTTTTACAAAACGGCCGAAAGCTGCCAATATGCCTTCCTGGCATGCCCTAAAGGTTCGATGCAGGATGGTTGTGTTTGTTTGTGTATATGTGTGGGTACGACAACTGCGACTTTTCTAACCACTTGGTGCGAGGATATTAGATGGGAGATTGATGTACGTATTGGCAACAATTCTGTTCCTACTGTAGCAAACCCCGAAATTTTCGGGCTTCACCTAGAGAATATGATGATGTCTTCAAAGCATGCAGCATCTGTGAAAAAATGCGCAGTAGGAACAAAATCTTAAAAGCTCTAGCTGGTAGCACCTGGGGCAAATATAAAGAAACCTACTTACAACGCGGTGGGTCAAGCGGCCGCAGATTATGCAGCCCCAGTTTGGACACATAGTTTATGTGACACAAACTGGTCCAAAATTCAGGTCTGCCAAAATGCCGCTCTACGCACAGCCACAGGTTGCCTTATGATGTCTGCGCACTTCATCAGGAGACAAAATTGATGCCAATACGTGACCATCCTTCCTCCTACAATATCCTACTCTCATAACAGTATCTTGTTGGTTGCTATCGTGAGGATCATCCCAATCATTATCTCATGGACCGAATTCCTCCACCACGACATGTCAGGCGTGGTTTACGAGACCTTGAGAGAGGTTCAGGGATACAAACGGGACCCTTACGATGAAGTTACATACCGAGCCGCCATCGCAGCGACTCACACAGAAAAAGTGAATCAGTCAAATGCGAACTTAGATGCATATAGAGTCCTCTCAGAGCGCTCACCACCGATTTCGCCTGAGGAGATTAGGCTCCCGAGAGCCACCAGAGTAACACTAGCTCAACTTTGGTCGGGATTTTGTTCACGCTTTAATTCTTACCTTTCTCGCATAAACCCGGACATCAAAAACATCTGTCCAAATTGCGACGGTACTCCAGCGATAGACTTTAGGAAACACTAGGCATTGAAGTTTTCAGCTTGCTTGTCGTACGATGGGCACACGCAAACAGCGTTTTTTAACCATACAATTTTAATTTAAAACGAGACCGAGTCTAATTTCGGGCGCGGCCGAAATTTGAATACCAGTCACATGAAATAAATGAAACTTGAGCTTCTTTTGTGTTAACAATTTCTACCGCAGCCCTATGACGTGTTCCGATGCGTTGGATGCGTTGACGCTAATCCACGAACCGACTTGAATAAATTTTGGATTACATTCAAAAAGAAAAATAAGTTTTTCTTACACGAACCGAAGATTAAGATTGGTCCATAACGAAAAAGTTTTTCTTAGAAGAACCTAATTTTCAGGGTGGTTTGTATGACAGCCCCAACACGTACTGTTCCGATTTCATCCGTTCCCAGATATGCTTTGAGGCTTTACTAGGAACACATTTGAGTGAAGTTTTGTTAAGATTAGTTCGTAAAGAAAAAAGTTTTTCTTAGAAGAACCTAATTTCCAAGGGTTGGTTTGTATGACAGCCCTATGACGTAGTGATTCCATCCGTTTCTAGATATTATTTGAGGATTTACTAGGAACACACTTGGGTGAAGTTTGGCTTAGATTGGTACATAAAGAAAAAAGTTTTTCCTATAAGAACCTAATTTTCAGAGGTTGGTTTCTATGGCAGCCCCATGACCCCATGGTCCGACTCCATTCGTTCCGACATATATACAGCGTACACTAAAAAGAAACTGGTATACAAAATTTCAACCCGATAGCTTCGAAACTGAGGGACTAGTTTGCAACAGACGGACAGACCGACGGACATGGCTCAATCGATTTCTCTCGTCACGCTGATCAATAATATACAGGGTGTCCGGAAACTGCCGCATAAACGCACCGGATTGTGATTCCTCATATGATTTCCAGCAAAAAAGTTGTACGGAACATACCCCCTCAGCTTAACCCTTTAGCTGCCACAGGCATTTAAAGATTTTTAAAAAAATCATTTTCTTGCACGACTTAAAGCCTAATATCTCCAAAGCTAGACCAGCTAGAATAGCAAAATAAAATAATTATAACAGCCAACAAATTTACCTGTAAAATAAAACTATTCACACTAAAATCGGATAAGAGGTTTGGTTTTTACAGAGCTTCAAAATCAAATTTGCGTGATTTGACCCAAAAACAATTTTTTTTCCATCTCAATTTTCTCCAACTTCTGCCAAAAAGAGGTGCTTGTACGATTCTTTAAAAAATTGGCGCATAGCCTTACAATCATATCTTCCATACATCATTTTGATCTAGCTCCATTACTTCTAACAGTTTTTATACGTTAAGTGTAGAAAAGTAGGGTTAATTTCAGCTCGAATTCAATACAATTCATTTCGCAATTCGTGAAATCTATTCAAAGTATGTCGAAATCGAGCCAAAATTAACGCTAGTTTTCTGCACTTAAGGTACTAAAACTGTTAGAAATAATGGAGCTAGAATAAAATGATGTACGAAAGATATGATTGTTAGACTATGCGCCAATTTTTAAAAGAATCGTACCACCTCACTTCGGCAGAAGTTGGAGAAAACTGAGATTTAAAAATAGACTGTTTTTGGGTAAAATCACGCAAATTTGACTTTGAAGCTCTGTAAAAACGAAACTCTTTATCCGATTTTGGTTGGTTGGTTTTATTTTACAGGTAAATTTGTTGGCTGTTATAATCATTTTATTTCACTATTCTAGTTGGTCTAGCTTTGGAGATATTAGGCTTTAAGTCGTGCAAGAAAATGCTTTTTTCAAAAATCTTTAAATGCCTGTGGCAGGGTTAAGCTGAGGAGGTATGTTGCTAACAACTTTTTTGCTGCAAATCAACTGAGGAATCATAATCCGGTGCGTTTATGCGGCAGTTTCCGGACACCCTGTATATACTTTATATAGTCGGAGGTGCTTCCTTCTGTGCGTTGCAAACATCATGACAAAGTTAATATACCCTTTCACATAGTGACGGGTATAATAAAGCATCGAAAAATGTATGCAATACGAGGGCTGTTTGATAACTCTCCGTTTTGACCATGAATGTTTTGAGATCTGGTAACACTCATTTCAGGCCGATACGCTTTGTCCAGTGGTACTCCAGGCTTTCCAAATTTTCGGAATCATAGGATTTTGAAAACACTGCAATATGATAGACGTCGAAATCAAGATTTAACGTGGAACGCTTTCGGCCTTGCTTGAAGTGGTCACACAATTTCATTTGTGGTCTATAGTTAGCAAACGCGGCTGCCGTAACGCAAATAACTTCTTCAAATCCTAATGGTCGGGAGAAGAAGAAAACTGTTGAATTTAAGAAGCTGAAGACAAGACCTGACGCCATGATCATTTCTCAGTCAGAAGAGATGACCTATGCCGGCATCCTGAAGAGAGTGAAATCCGAACCAGGGCTGAAAGAGATGGATGATAACGTCTCTCGAATTCGTCGAACAAGAAACGGGGAAATCTTCCCCTTGACCCGGGGAAGTCGTTGAGGAAGGCGTACGGTAGCACCCACAGAGAGTGGAATGATGCATATTTTGAGGATTTTCTGGACGCACTGGTGCACGACGCGAGTACCCATAAGTACCCATAATAAATAAATAAATAAATAAACTGCTCAGCTATCAGTAGTATGCGACACCTCCATGCCAATAAAGAGTTTTATCTCTAGTCGGAGAGAAAACTACCGGTGGACCGAGGAGTTCGCTAGGCGACGCGAAAGTTGCAAAGGTCGACGCCTTTGCCAGCGCTCGACACAAACGACAGCCTACAATGATTTGCTAGAGGCTTATAAAACTAGCAATTAAAAGGAGCAAACAAAAGTGCTTCAAACAGCTCTGTGAGGACGCGGACACAAATCCATGGGGAACAGCGTATAGGGTGGTCATGAAGTAAATTGGACAGAGAGCTCCCCAACTTAAATGTCCGGCACTGTTCAAAGATATTATCTCCACTTTGTTTCCACAGCATGCATTCGAACCTGCGAAACAATGCCTTACACTGAATAGTGGCATTATACCCCCGATTACACAGTCCGAACTTCTAAAGGCAGCATCCAGACTTGAGGATGACAAAGCACCAGGCCCTGATGGTGCCCCTAATAGGGCGTTGGAGGCAGCAACTTCTGATGCTTATTCCCAAACCAAATAAGCCTGCTAGTGAGCCTAACTCGCATCGCTCAATTTGTTTACTCGATACTACGGGAAAGTGTTCGAAAGAATGATATATAACCGGTTGTCAGAAACAGTGGAGGAGCAGGGGCGTTTATCAAACCGCCAATACGGTTTTAGACGAGCGCGGTCTACGATAGACGCAATAACCACGGTAACTAATATAGCGACGGAATCAATATGTAAAAGTACTTGTTGCGTTGTTGTGACTTTAGACGTCAAAAACGAATTCAATTCTGCGAGCTGGGAGTGAACGATGAACGTACCCAACTATCTAGCGGCGATATTTAGGAGCTACCTCTCATATCGCGTCTTGAATTATGACACTAGTGAGGGACAAAAGGAATACGTGGTTACTGCAGGAGTACCGCAGAGATCTGTTCTTGGCCCTTTTGTGGAATATTATGTACAATGCCATCTTGGAGCTCGCTATGCCGAAAGGAGTGACAGTGGTAGATTTTGCTGTCACATAGCTATCGTAGCTGTCGCAAGAGACCCTGAGTTGGTCGAAACGTACACAAGCGAGGCGATAAACTGCATCACACTTCCAATTCAGTTGTCGGAGAAACCTTTTTGACATTCATTTGTACTAGTCGACACTAAAAAGAGAAACTCCTAAGGCATAGACACGCCACTATTGTTGGCAGGTCCGATGGGATGGGGCCGCTACTGGCTGATCGACACATATCCTTATCCCAGACATAGCCATCTGGGTTATCCGAAAACACGGAGATACGAATTTTTACATGACCCAATTCTTAACGGGCCACGGAGGGTACCGACAATATTTGCATCGAGATGCAAGGGAGTGGCGGAGGATGCGAAACATGTCTTGTTTGATTGTGCCAACTTGAAGGAGAACTAGGATGCTTCTTCTTCTTCCTCGCCTCGTTCTTTATACCGCTCCATGGCTTAGCGTTGCTCGACCCGCGGTGTAAGCACATCGCCCGTTTTGGCGATAATATCCCAGCATATTTCTATAGGCAGCTCTATCTTGGATCGTGTCATCGCCAAGGCCAATGCGTTGTTGTTGCTTTTTCATTTGACACATCCAGGTGTTCATCGGTCTGCCTCTGGCCTTGGGTCCATCAAGTGGAACTTTCATTGATATCGCTTTCTTGTTGTTATTGTATTAGCGACACAGACAGGAAACGTTTGTTTAGTTGCATCATATTTATTCGAAGATGGTGGGCATTCCATCCTCGAGGTCAAGGTTTAGGAAGAAAGCTGCTTCAATTGGTTGTATCCATAACGCAAGTGGTGTAAGTTGCGTGGGAGCAGCTGGACAATCGAAAATATGGTCTACTTCGTGTGGACTGGTTCCGCAGGCTGGGCAGGTGTTTGCAACTTCATTATTTATACGCGATAAGTAAGAATTTAGTCGCGGGCACCAACCGGATCGGAGCTGAGCTAAGGTGGTGCGGGTAGCTCTCGGTAATTGTTCTTCGTCAGGAGATATGGCTGGAGGTTTGGTGCCAAGTACACGATTATTTGGGAGGCTTTGAGTAGCTATACGAACGTCTTGTGTGTGTATGTCTGCAATCGCCGCCTTGTAGTCGGAGTTATCGAAGGGAACCTTTTTGTATCGCTGGACTTCGCGCTCTTTGTCCCTGATAGAGCGTCTTATTCGTCGTGGCGGTGGTGTTTTGTCCATGAGTTCATTGTTCGGGTGATTTGTACGATAACATCCAACTAGACTGTTTAGTAAGAAGTTCGTTGTGGTTTCTCAAAGTCATCATGTTAGTCTCCTGGTGCAGATGATCCACTGAAGACATCTTAACACAGCCGGTGATGGTGCGAAGTGCCGTGTTCTGGCAGATTTGTATGTGGCCCCAATTTGTGTTGCAGAGACCATTTGACCACGTCGGTGCTGCATAGTTGACTAGGGGGCGACCGATAGCTTTATAGGTAGCCAGAAGTGTTTCTTTGTCGGTGCCCTAAGTACTACCGGCAAGAGCTTTAAAAATTTTGTTTCTGCTCCTGAGTTTAGAGCAGATGTTCTCAGCGTGTGTGTTAAATTTGCCGGAGTTGTCTATGGTGACACCTAGGATCTTGGGAGTCCGAATAGTAGGGATGACGTTGGTGTCGATAAATATAGGGAGTTGCATATTGTACTCCTGGTTGAAGCTGGTGAATAAGGTGGCGGAGGACTTTGGTGCTGAGAGCTTCAAGCTTTTACTCACAAAGAAGTCGTTGAGTGTCAGCAGGTATTCGTTGATGTGGTCGCACATTTCCGGAATGTCGTTGCCAGTCGCCATGATGGTACAGTCGTCAGCATAAGAGATGATTTCGAGTCCCGTGGGTGGTGTGGGCAGTCCTGACATGTAAAGGTTGAAGAGGGTGGGAGATAAGACTCCGCCCTGTGGAACGCCTTGTTTAATTTTCCTGAGTTTGGACTTCCCATTCCTAAACTCGGTGCAGGGTTGACGACCGGCAAGGTAATTCGCGATCCATTTGTGGATATGTGGAGGAGTAGTGTTGCGTAGATCTGTCAAAAGTACTGTGTGGTTACTGTGTTCTTCGCGGGCTTCTCAGGCGGACGCCGTTGAACATGGCAATACAAATCCATTTGTCGGTCTTCGAGCTTTTCGGTGATTGGTTGGTCTATGGACAAGCTGCCTCGGATGTAGCTACTCTTGGTGTGGTCCCTTTTCGTTACACCAACTGACATGCGTAACATTTTCATTTCAGCCGCTGTCATTTGTTTCGCGTAACCTTCATACATGGTCCAGCATTCTGATCCCTACATGAGGGCGGGACGTACAACCGTTTTGTACACCTGCCCTTCAGCTTCAGTGGCATTTTCTTATCGCAGAAAACTCCAGAGTTTTCTCGCCACGTCATCCACCCAACCTTTGTGCGATGTTTGATGTCATCATCGCATGTAGCTCCGTTGTTCACCATCGAGCCAAGGTACTTGAACTTGGTACAAGACTTTAGCTGCTCTCCTTTGACGTACATATCTGGTATCGGTGCATCTGGGTCTGAGAATGGGCAGCATAAGAACTCAGTCTTTGTTATACTTACCCTCAGTCCATGCTCCTTCAGAATGTCACACCATTTTGTAAGTGCAGCTTGCAAGGCAACGATGTTTGGGCTACTGAGGACTATATCATCGGCAAAAAGAAGAGATATTTCTAGACCGTCAGATATACGTGTTAATAAGTAGCACATGATGATGTTGAAGAGCAACGGACTCAATACACTGCCCTGGTGTAATCCGACATTCACCGGAAATTCTTCTGATTCACCGGCTGTGCATCTAACCTTAGTCGTAGTCCATCATACATGTCTCGTATCATCCTGACGTATGCCTCAGGGACATTAAGTGCTCTCAAGGCCAACCATATCAGATCACGAGGTACTCTATCGAATGCCTTTTCCAAATCGATGAACACAAAGTGCAAGCGGAACTGGGATGCTGCTATCAGCAAATAACTGGGATTCAATAAGCAGGGCAATTTGTGCGGTCCACATGTAGTTACAAGTCTGCTACCCGTGGTGATGGCTGATTAGCCTAAATTTACCCTGTGAAGTAATACTGAAAGGTGGTCCCGCAGGGTCAAGCGGTTACAAAAGAGATGTTCAGGTTTAGTCGGTAAGAATCCGACGTAACTGCATGATATTACTAAACGGCAAGCAGTATATATGCAAGATTCCCCATCTCAAAAAAAAAAAAAAAATGTTCTCATGGTCGTGCGATTTATCGTAGGTGTGCTTTGAGAGTGTGTTGTGCGTACCGCACCACATCACATGAAGCGGCCTACGTGGTATCTGGAATGATGCCCCTTCCGATCCTAGTGGAAGAGATCAGCAGGCTGTACAGCAGTCACCCAGGCGTAACACTTGAGATGCACCAGGGCGTAGAAACATGGAAAGGCTTGAATCTAAGAGAAGGTGGCAGGACCGATGAGATTAGGCTTCTATTGGCCGATGGACACATACCCTTATCCCAGACATAGCCATGTGGGTTAACCGAAAACACAGGGATACGAATTTTTACATGACCCAATTCTTAACGGGCCACGGAGGTACCGACAATACACCACTAGGAGTTAGGGTAAATTAAGAAGAGTTTGGTCGCATAGTTTATGTAACACAAACTGGAGTAAAATCCAAATTTGCCAAAATGCTACTCTACGAACAGCCACAGGATGCCTGCCTGCCCAGGATCACTTACATCAGGAGACACATTTAATGATGCCAATACTTGACCACAATCGCCTACTTTCAAAACAGTATCTTGTTGTGGTGATCGGCCGTTTTAGATCACCCAGTCTCCGGCAAGCCAGTTTTATTCGGGCGGCCTGACGGTAGATTTCTGTTAAATCTGTGGATTTCCCTTTTTTACTTTTTTCATGTTGCAACTCGAAAGAGATAAGGATGATCATAAATATCACTTGCCATCGGGTTTAGGCGTCCTTTAGCCGTGGAAGGTTACACAGCGTCACACCCAATAAGAGAACATCTAAATCTTCAAATTTCCCAATTTTTAAAACGTCCATATATCGTACATTTCATACAACGTCCATCCGGATCAGCTCTGGAAATTCTGAGGTTTCGTTTAGAGTTATGCACAAAAACCTCGCACACCACCCAAAGTCATACAACGTCCATCCGGATCAGCTCTGGAAATTCTGAGGTTTCGTTTAGAGTTATGCACTAAAACCTCGCACACCACCCAAAGTCCACTTTTTCATTATCGCATAATCCGCTAATCGCTATTGGTTCAACAAACATCTTTTTTACGTTTTGAGATGAAATTCTACAGGTATGTTCAAAATCAACTTGTAATTACTCGGACAGATTAATGCATCTAAATCAGTGGTTCCCAACTGAGAAACGTCTGCGGACCACTAAGCTTAAAAATTGATCTCGACGGACCACCAATAATGAAACGAATTAAGCCTTTTTTTGTGGAGGTATTGTATTCAGAAGCTGAAGCTCTACATTCCATCACAAATTGCCCTTATTATTATTTTTTTTTTTTGTTATTTCCTACTTAAAAATAAAGTAGGAAACCACTGATCATATATATAAATATCCTTGACAGAACAGATACATGCGTTATCTTTGTGCTTAAGTCTGAGGAAAATGAACTATTGAAAATGAAGTTCGGCTTCCATCTCTACGAAGGCGCAGTCCACAACTCCCACCGTAACATGTTGTCATGGGGTTTGAATTTTTATACTAACACCATCTTGAAGGAAACATGATTTAAGATTTGCGATGTTTGTCAGGTTGCGAGAAGGGAGAAAAACTGTTTTGTTCGTGTCAACACTTGCCTCACCAGCTGAGATTTTCTCGCACAGGAATAGGCCTTCTGGTCTTGATGAGCTAACTTCGGTTAAAATTTATGCAGTAAATGGTACAGCCCGCTTCTGTGACTCGGATTTGTGACAATGTTTACCAAGAAAAACCTTTTTAATTTGTGCACTCGAGTTCGAATTTTGATTTTGAGTTTGAATAATTTCGGGATTGGCCTATCATCAACGAACATACGCAACCCTTCGCCTTCCCATAATCACGGAATTTTCAGCATAGTACGAGTAATACCATTGAAAAATAACTAATAGAACTGTCACTCCATAAAAAAGGTCCCATCCAGAAAGTACCTAGGTATGTGTGAAATTTGTTTACACGTATACTATAAACGTACTATTAGTGTAGTTACTACGTGATAAACCTAGTACATCAGATTGCAAAATGTGGTGGAGACAATTTTTTTTTTGTTTCTTATGTTTTTTGGGGTGCTGAGCACGAATCCGGAGCTTCCCACCAAAATTTCGTTGCGGAACAGGGTCAAAATCGTGAAAAACCCTAAAATTTTTGCTGTTTTTCCGTTATTCGCCCCCTAATTCTGCAACTATTCATTTCTACGAAAAACTCTCCATGAATATTTTAGAGAGCACATAATTGCGCGTCCAAAGAGACATAAATATTAAAAATCTGTTGAGCGGTATTACGACAGTGGATAATTTAAATTTGCCATTTTTAACATAGTTCCATTTTATGAAAAAATTTTTGAGATCAAACGGTTTTTCATTTTTAGTCGTAAAAGTTGTATTTATCTTGTACATTGTGTATTTTGGAGTGCAGAACCTGAATCTATAAGTTCCCACCAAAATTTCGTTGCAAAACAGGGTCAAAATTGCAAAAAAAAACGAAAAAAAATTACTATCAATTGTAGCAATACCCCTTAACACATTTTAATGATTAATGGCGCGTTGGACCCGCAGTTATGTTTTCTTTAATATTTTCATGGACAGGTTTTCGGAAAAATGTACACTTTCGGAGTTATAAACAAAAAAACGGGAAAACTCCGAAAATTTTGGGTTTTTTCGCGGTTTTGATCCTGTTCCGCAACGAAATTTTGGTGGGAAGCTCCGGATTCGAGATCAGCACCCCAAAAAACATAAGAAACAAAAAAAATTTCTCCACCACACTTTGCAATCTGAAATCACCTCGGAACTACACTATATAGGGTATACGAAATTATCACATTTGTTCTCAAATTTAATTCATTTTAGTCCAGTCAAAATAGTATCCCAATTCAGGCATCCAAATAAAAAAATTAGATAAGGCTAATTTTTGTTGTTTTTGATTCAGTGGGCTGCCAGGAGTTTAAAACACATTTGGTTAAAAAAAAATTGGTCGGAAACGTCCCAAAAAGGACGAAAAAGGATACTCCTTAATCCTTGACCGGAGGTCAGCATGCAGGGTATCATATCCAAGGGGACGTCGACTACATTACATATCTGGTGTCCGTTTCCTGTTTCAAGGATCCTTAACGGAATAAAACGAGCTTAAATGGAAAATTATGGAATTATCGTGTTTCCTGTGTATCTTTCCAAAGCCACAACCACGAGAATTGTTCAAGTTGTCACTACTTTTCTGACTTTTCAGAATCTGAAGATTCTACCATTAAATTTGCTAAGAAAAAAATTTATCGGAAAGTTCTAAAAAAGGACATAAAAGGACACTAATTGCACACCTTGATCGAACTTGGGAATGCGGGGTGTCATATCTAAGAGGACGTCGAGCACATTCAATATCCGGCGTTTGTTACTCATTTCAGGGACTCCCAAAGGAGAAAATTGCGTTCAAATGATAAATTTTCGAGTTTCCCGTACCTGTATCTTTCCAAAGCCGTAATTTTCCATTTGAACCTGAATTATTCTATTTAGTGTCCTTGAAACAGAAAATAAACACCGGATATGGCATGTACTCGACGTCTTCTTTGATATGACACCCCGCATGCCCATGTTGGTGTATAATTAGTGTCCTTTTATGTCCTTCTTCAAAGCATTGCGATCATTATTTTCTTAGAATTGAATGGTAGAATCTTACGGTATTATCGATTTTGAAAAGTAAAAACTACTGAATGTAAAGTGGTAAATACTGTTTACTTCGAATCTATTTTTCCCAGATGTAGGCAAATGCATTTGAAATTGTGTGCAAGTGCGTTTTTTTGTCATTTTATGTCATAAAGTGTGTGTTGTAGTTTAGAGTACACGTCGTGAACGGTCGGTTGTAATTTTTGCTCAATTTTCATTCAACCGACACGAGCGGAGCCGACAAATTGTTTACGAATTTCGCGAATGTGAATTTAACAAAATTTAGTAAAACGCGCAGTTTTTTTTTCACAGTTGTTTATTCGCGGGTGTCACGCAGTGTATTTGTAAGATCCGGCAAGTGTATATTTATACATTTTATGTTATAAATTAGTATGTGAAATCCAGTGTCCAGTTCGTGACTAGTCGGCTGTTATTCAAAACACATTGGGTTTGTCTAAACGTGAATAACAACAAAAAAACAGGTTGTTATAGCTTGCTCCTTGCGAATCTATTCTTCTTGTTCTTGTTCACGTGTAGACAGGCCCATTGCTTTGCAATGCTCTCAGCCTGCAACGAGAGAATAAAATTCTCGCACACATATTCAACGGAGAGATAATATCTATTACTCATACAACCATTTTTTCAGAAAGTGGTACAAATACGAACATATTCTTTGGAAATCAGAGATTTTCTTTTGCACTTTTCTATACGCGATTGCCTACTTGTAATATTGTCGTCACGCTCTTGCAATTTTTTTGTTTAGAAAAATAGCTTGTATGGAGTGAGCGCTCTATGTATTAATCCTCATTGGTAATACTATAATCTGTTACATGGTGATGATAGCCCCTGTTTAGCATTTGACTTTAATTAGTAAGAAGTCCCCAGAGTCTCCCCGCGGCCCACCTACGGGTCTCTCACGGACCATCCCCGGTCCGCGGACCACCTGTTGGGAAACAGTGATCTAAATGGTAGCGCTGCCAGTTTTGCCGAACAGCTGCGTTCGTTCGGGTATTTTCTCAGACGGTGTATCATAGATAGCAAGTCGCACGGTTTGAAGAAAAGTTGGACAGGTAATGGAAAATTTGTAGGTAATGCGATCTGACGTGCTGGTCAAAATTTCTGCTTTCCTCCGCACAATCCATGAGTGATTTTTTGGATTCTACTGGAAGGGAAAGAAATGAAAGAAAATATTAAAAAAGTAATTCTGAAATCTTCTGAGCATCATTTTGATAGCCAAGAAGCGGGGACTTCCACTGTTATTTCCAATTCATCATCTTCTGAAATTCATTCTAACGTTAACATGATATCCATACCGTCTATAGTGCACCCCCCACAGAAAATGGACCTTTTGTACCAATGGACATATTCACATAATAAGTGCCGATACTTAAATATTAAGGAGTCCACCACTTAACTACCATCCAAGTTTAATCGAAATCCAAATCAACAGGGAGATTTTACCGCTATCAAAATTGTGATCACCGAGTCGTTGTCAGGTCCATCAAAGGATCATGTACATATACCAAATTTGGTGAAAATCGTACTACGGAAAGAACAAATTATTCTGTCTTTTAATACAATATGGAAAAGGCTAAGAACAAAGCCTTGTACTGATTTTTTTAAGTGAAAATCTACTCTACAATACAAAATAAAAACAAATAAAAAGCATGATAACATGAAAAAAAAAAAAACAAAAAAAGTCAGGGGAGTTGAGGCCGTGCTTTCCTTTCAAAATAAAGACCTTCTTGTTTGAATATTACTTTCATCAAAATCGTTTAATTCACGTTAAAATTATTCCATAAAAGATATTGCATATAATATTATACTATGTATAAAGTATAAATTTTTTGCTTTTTAATAGTTTTTCATTATTAATAAAATTTACCAATAGTAATTATGCCTTCTAAAAAATATTCGTATCAGATTATTCTTTTGTACTTTTTAGGTATAAAGTAAAATTGTATCTAAGATTTTCTTGATGACATACATATATATCAAGCTTTTTTTAATGTAGCGCCTTGTGCAAAACCTTTGGCATACATTCACTTTGATTCTCGTTTTCATGTCTTCTATACTCTCTCCCCGTCGTATTATTACTATCTATTCTCATCATAGCATTTACTTTATGATCGTATCTTGAAAAATTACTATGTGCACATTGCTTACCTAATTTAGACGAAATCGTGGTTGTTTGTAGAAAATCCGTTGATAGTGGATCTTTTCGAAAATTATGATCTCGGCGAAACGATGATGAAAAATTCGGGAGACTGGTGGTCGTCGACGATGACGACGGCGGCTTCATCAAAAGACTGGACGTTGAAGTGTTCATGGTTGATAGATACGACGAAGGAGATGTGAACGTCGAGGATAATGGTGGAGTTGGAGATGACAATTGACTAGACGATTTTGTGAGATAACTCATGTAATTTGTTGTACTCGATGATGATGGTGGGAGGTTATATGACGAAGTAATATCACTGGCACCCCCGCTCAAATTAAACTGAGGAGTGGTTGTAGTAGTGGTAGCGAGTTCACTGGCATCAGATTCGCTATGTTTTTTTATGGGTATTTTGCCTTCAAATTTTTTGGGGGTAGCGTAAACTTGTTGCAGAGCAGGATGTTGTAGATGATAGAGCAGATGTTCGTTGAGTTTTTGCGATACTGTGGGCGAGGCGGGTGGTTTAGGAATAGTTGAAGGGGGTGTGGTTTCTGCAAAAGGGTGAGATTAATTTAGCTTTTGAAATGTTTAAATTTTTATTTGATATTTAAATTCTTACAATATTTTAAATAACAAAAGTAAAACCGTTGAAGTTTAACTAATATACACTCGGCTTCACAAAAATCGGGCCACTCGCCACTTTCGAACTCAAATTTAATTTTCTTTAAAAGTATGAACCTTACAACAATGAAAGTTATATCTACAGAAAGTGCATTTAATGGCAATTCAAATGACTATGATTTTTATCTGAAGTACCGTTAACTCACGCAACAAACACAATGCCTGATTAGAGTTCGCGCTTACCGTGTGACCCGGTTTCATTGACTCCGTGTTTATACATATCGGAAACTAATAAAGTCTAAATAATATCGTCGTACGCTCTGAGCCTAAAATGAGGACAATTAACTATTAAATATCTTAGGTACTGTTCATCTACTTTTCAAATCTATAAGAACCAAAAGGTGTATAACACCAACTCTAAATTAACCAAAAATAAAAAAGAATTAGTGTTTTAATTCATTCGAATGAATAGATCCACTCCTCAAAAAAAAAAAATAATAAGGAAAGAAAGGCAGCATTCTTCCGAAAGGTATGTACCAAGAACATACAATCAAAAGAAGTCATTATTACCTGTGCCAAATTTGAACTCGCTGCTTTCTTCCCGTCAGGCTATGTGGCCATGAAAAAAGAGTTCACAAATTCTATAATTATAACGGTTGATGTTTTCATTTTTACTATATCTACTGATTTGCCCTTGAAGTTAAAATTAAATCAACTAATTTATTTTCCTATCATTTCATAGCAAGAAGCCATTCTTCTTCTTTCTTCTCTGTACCGTAACCTCTTGTGGGATATGGTGCGTTTACTCAGCCGTTTATAGGCTATGTCGAGTCAACGTTACATTGCATATAAATTCGGAGTGTATAGAATGTTGCAAGCACTATATATGTATTTCTTTTCCGCACATGTACGGAAATTTTGGACCACGCCGATATTCGATCTGCGGACCTCTAGGTTACTAGCACCCAGCGACGTGCATTCATAATAAGCAATTCCAAACTGCTTGACTAGGAAAAACTCCGGATTCATTATCACCGACATCACCAAATATCATTTTTGACAACATTTTCTCCTCCTGACGATTTATTCCGAAAACCCCGCGAAGTACATGCAAAAACTAAAACGAACACCATGCCGCACATAATCGAACCAAACTTGTTTGCAGCATGTGTACGGATTTGGCGAATGTATCTACCATATCATAATTCATGTACACGTACATGATGCAGTGAGCAGAGGAACATGTTGATTCCAGATGCTTGAGTCGGTTCATATGATGGGCGAATATTTTTTGTTTGTTTTATGTGCGAATTTATATGAGCGCACTCAAGCAGAATTGGTGTTGATTGACTTACATGTTGCGTGTGGATTGAATATGGATAGTAGACGTTAAATGCATGTTGAGAGGAAAATATAAACTTCAGTTACATTTTCAAGAAGAAATCAGTTGACTACAGGTGGCTTTTTGTGGAATTTTAAAAAATGTTCAACTTTGTGTGTTTTTTGGGAAAAGTTTGTAGTTTTCTCTTCAAATTATGTCGGAGTTGTGCTGTGCGGCAGATTTTTTAATAACATCGGAATTTTCGACCCTTTTATTCGCTAAGAAAGGAGGATCGTTCAATCTGGGTGGTCAAAATTTAAAATTCATTTTGAATGTAAAAAAAAGCGTTACACGGAAATTTAATTTTGAAACATATGAAAAGTACATTTGGCTTACCGGAAGTTGTAAATTAAATAAATTATTTTGTTGGCCGTGTCTTTTGTTCGCGAACGAGAAATCTGTTTGGAATAAATCCGGACTTAGCATTTAAATATTTAACGGGTTCAGCTGTAAAGCACGCATCTTCAGTCGTTAATTAAGTTAGATTTCTTCGGATCGCAAAGAATAGAGCTTATGCTAAATTACCAGGCGGCATTATTGATTAGATTACATAACGAAAAAGTTGACCGTAATCGGAATATTTTGAAACGTTTAATCGATGCAGTGATTCATGTCGCAGACCAAGAGCTTCCTTTATCGGATTCTATGATATAAGTGCCAACCGTAAGGCAATAACTTCTCATATTTTCAAAGGATTTTAAATTATGTCGGTAATAAGCTAAATACACAATGCTACGATGGCGCAGCAGTAATGAGTTATCAAATCCGCGGAGTTCAATCTCTAACTCGCGAAAGATATGAGCCCGCATTGATCGTTCCATGCTATGCTCATTCACTAAATTTGGTTTTGTCTAAAACGGTTGAATTGATTCCAGAAATTAAGCTTTTTTTTGCGTGCATAAACGAGATAGCTACTTTTTTCAGTACATCCACTTAAAGGGCAGATCTTTTTTCATCTATAGTTAAGGGCCGATTACCACTTGTTTCCGAAACGCGTTGGCATTATCATTTTCGAATTATTAACGTTATATTTGAAGACTAGGATGATATTATAATAGTTTTTGATACGATTTTAAATAATTCCGAGAACTGGGATGGCAATTCCTTGACCTCTTCCGATACATACACATCAAAATTTACAGAATTAGATTTTCATTTTTTCAGAAATATTCTCCAAAACCGATGTTTAATTTAATATAATTCAGAGTAAAGCTATAAATATTTCATATGCAAGCCAAAAAATTATTGGATTTGGGAACTGGCTTGAAAAAGACATTTCTCAGAAAATTTATGCATATTTGAAAGTAGCAGAAGAATATGAGCCACCGCCGCAAAAATCTAGAAATTGAAAAGGTCCGATACAAAATTTGCGAAGGATATTTAGAGAGATTGTATACGTAATTCTCGGGCAAATTCGAGAGAGATTTAATTCATTCAAAAATTTTTCATTCTTAGAATTACTCGAACCAAATTATTTTTCCAAATTTAAATCAAATTTTCCAGAAAAAACTTTGACTCGCTTATTGAGATTCACAATTAATTTTTTGATAGAATAAAGCTAAAAAATTAACTTAAAGTAATTTTTTCGTCAGAAGAGTTTAGAAATGCAAATGTGAATCAAATTCTAGAATATTTACAAAATCGGCCTAAGTCGCGAATAGTTTTAAACAAGTATATATTCGAGCAAAATTATTAACAATATTTCCAGTCACTCTGGCTTCTGCCGAGAGGTCGTTTTTAACTTTATAACGTATCCATACATTTTGAAGAATCACCAACAAGGTTTTCAGATCTTGTTTTGATTGCTGCCGAAAAGGATATTCTCATACAAATGTGAAAAGAATTTTTTTTTTTATAAAGTAATTAAAGCTTTTTTGGATAAAGAGAGGCGTCAAGAATAAGAAATGCTTTATTTTTTTATTCCTGATTTCTTCTATAAGGCATAAAGCCGCTTGCTATAAACGCTTTGCAACTGTGTTTATTGTATTATTCAGTTCATTTTTATTTATGTGAAATTGGCTTTGGAATGATCAACTGCTTGACTATGAGGAATTTTCACTGCACGTCACTGCTAGCACCTGATCTGAAACATCTTTTTGCGTCTGTTAGAATCAAGTTTTATCATACAAATACTTATTATTGCATCAAGAACTCAATTTCTGATATATTAGATTAGAGCATTTAGGTTTCTTTCCCACATGGTCCCGAGTAAATTTAATTCACAAAATGTAAGATCTCAATGTAACATGTAAAACATTTAAAGCAATTTTAGTGCCGACGTCAAAATGAGTGACAAAAAATATGCATATTGGCATTTCATTTACAAGTACTTGAAAGTTTTATTTTTATACCCTTCGCTTTGAGAGTACGGGGTTAATTTGTTACATAAAGTTTTGGTGTGGGGATACCCGAGAGCAGCTACATAGGAAAAACATTGGCAAGACTGAGGGATCGTTGATCCTTGATTTAAGGCGAGGAGACCTTAAGTTTTCAATAGACTTGAAATATAATATTTCAAGGTAGGTGGGTAGCTACCTTGACTTCAAGCGAGGTTGACTATAGTTGTTGTTGACCATAATTCTCCCGCTAAAATTCAAGTGGTCGTCTTGTGCACAGATAGACAACAGACACAAGACCTAATGAGTGTGTCTATCTGTACGAAACCACAAAACTTTAGGAAAAAATACCAAAAATTGAGGAAAGTGAGGGAAAAAAGTTTCGTCCCAATCGGGATTCGAACCTCCGACCTTCAGCCACAAGGTCAGCAGCTCTACCTACTGAGCTATAGACGCTTAGAGGTCCTGATGCAAAAATTCCAATGTGACATTTCCGAAAATTGAATAACTCGATATTTCTTCCCGCTGGGGCTCTTCTCCTCCAAACAGACAAAGTTCCGCGTAGTTCCCATAGAGCTGGTAAGTTGCCATGCCATAAATACTACAGACATGCACCGCAGTTGGTGTATAGAATGGAACGATAAGTCAAGATTTTCACAATTAGTTAAAACTCGTACCCACGAAATTGGGAACCAGAATTAATACAGTAATTGAATTAATATGTCTTAATCAAAGCACCAAAAAAGGTCAAAACAAATGGAATCGTACTATGAGGCCATGCTCCCGCATCCCCCAATAAAATTTTCCGAATATATATTCACACAAATATTGTATTGTCGATGCAACGGAACTTTTGTGAAGACGACAGGAAAACAATGGGGGAGGGATTAAATACAAGTCGTAGGTACGCCCGAAAAAAATGTTAGCCCGAGGAGAGCGAAGGGTATCCATTCTAAATAAAAAAATCCAAATATGTGGTATAAAAGAAATATCTATTTTTTATACCCTTCGTTCGAATTTAAATTTTGTCATGAAGTTTGTAGCACATTGAAGGAAGCATCTCCGACCATACAAAATATGTTATGTATATGACCAGCATGACGAGGAAAATCGATTGGGTGATGTCTCCGCCAGGTTAAAAGCTACGAAGCTGAAATTTTCTACACTTGCTTCTTTTTATTGCAGGCAGTTTGTATGGTTGAATCGCTGAAATCGGACAATGGGGTCGTGGGGCTGCCATACAAACACAACCCCTCATTTTTGGTTTTCCTAGAAAACATTTTTTTTTTACACCAATTCTACAAAATCTTTTATTAATATGTCTTTATCGGAACAGCAAAAAATCAAAACTAAATGGGATCGTACTATGGCACCTAAACTCGCGATAGACCGATTCACTTCTTCAGTATGGATCGCTGCAATGGCGGCTCGGTATGTAACTTCATCGTAAGGGTCCCGTTTGTATCCCTGAACCTCTCTCTCAAGGTCTCGTAAACCACGCCTGACATGTCGTGGTGGAGGAATTCGGTCCATGAGATGATTATTATGATGATCCTCACGGTAGCAACCAACAAGATACTGTTTTGAGATTAGGAGATTGTGGTCACGTATTGGCATAAATTTTGTCTGCTGATGTAAGTGATCCTGGGCAGACATCAGAAGGCAACCTGTCGCGATGCGTAGAGCGGCATTTTGGCAGACCTGAACTTTGGACCAGTTTGTGTCACATATACTATGTGTCCAAACTGGGGCTGCATAACCAGCGGCCGCTCGACCCACCGCTTTATAAGTAGCTAGCATGGTTTTTTAAATCTTTGCCCCAGGTGCTACCAGCTAGAGCTTTTAGGATGTTGTTCCTACTGCGCATTTTTTCACATACTGAAGCTGCATGATTCGCAGACGTTATCATGTTCGCTAGGTGAAGCCCGAGAATTTTGGGGTTTTTAACAGTAGGAACAGAATTGTTGCCAATACGTATATCCATCTCCCATCTGATGTCCTCCCACCAAGTGGTTAGAAAAGTCGCAGAGGATTTGGACGCAGAGATGGTCAGGTTTCGGCTTTGGAAAAATGCCTGTAATCGTCCTAGATAGCGATTAATTCGGAGGCGCATTTCATCCTTATCGTTCCCTGTGGCGAGTACGGTGCAATCGTCAGCATAGGAAATCACCTCGATTCCTTCAGGTGGTGTGGGAAGGCCGGACATGTAGATGTTAAACAGAGTGGGGGAGAGTACCCCTCCCTGTGGAACACCTAATTTGATTTTCATAAGCTTAGAACGTTTGCCTCGAAACTCGGCGAAGGAGTGCCGACCAGCTAGATAATTGGCAATCCAACGGATCTCTTGAGCGGATCTAAGAGCATTGAATGATTGGCCTTATCGAATGCACTTGATAGGTCGATTGCCACCAGAATAGTTCTGTGACAACGACTGCGTTGATTTAGCCCATCACGAATGCGTGTAGTGATCGCATCGAGGGCAGTAGTGGTACTATGCATCTTCCTGAAGCCATGCTGGTGAGGTTCTAGCTTCGCATGTGCAACAAGAGTGGAGTGAATAGGGGCCTCCAGCGTCTTTGCGACAGGAGAAAGTATCGTAATGGGGCGGTAGGATTCCCCGAGATTTGCGCTCTACTCTGGCTTGAGACAGGGAACAATTCGACCTGTTTTCCAGATTTCAGGGATGGCAAGCGTGGACATCGACAAGTTAAAGGCGGCCGTGAGATACTCAATGGCTGGAAGGTCGAGATGTTTCAACATGGTCATCGAAATGCCATCTGGTCCGAGGGCCTTTCACTGACACCAAATCTTCCTTTCATCATCATCAATGTGGCACGATAGCCCGACGTCGGGCTTTGGCCGCCTGAATCATTGACCTCCAATTGTCGCGGTTACGTGACCTTGTTCTCCATTTTCGGAAACCCAGCAGCTGGTGGGCGTCTTCACCTACGGAGTTCTCCCAGCGAGCTCTCGGTCGTCCACGCAACCTCGCTCCGTCAATTCGTTGTGCGTTCATCACTTTCTTTGGCATGCGATTATCGTCCATCCGTTGTACATGCCCAGCCCATTGCAAGCGTTGAAGCTTCACGATTATCGATACTTCCAGCTCATCGTACAATTGATACAACTCATGGTTGTACCGGATACGCCATTGATCTCGCTCGCGAACGGCCCCGAAAATTCGCCGAAGGACCTTTCGTTCGAATCGGTCTAGCAAAATTTCGGAGGCTTGGGTGAGGGTCCATGTTTCGCAGCCATATCATAGCACGGGTCGGATGATCGTTTTGTACACGCGGAGCTTCGTGTTCCTGTGCGCAAGCTTCGAATTAATTATAGGGAGGACCGAGAAATATGTCTTATTGGCTAGTTGTATCCGTCGCTTAATTTCGTTGGTTTCGTTGGCGTCCTTTGATAAGTTGCAACCCACCAAATAGTTGAAGATGTCTACATACTCAATATTAAGGTCCCCCACTGTGGTGCTTGAATTTGCTGGCGTCCTTGTTTTCGATTGCATCATGGCCTTTGTTTTGCTTTCGTTGATATGTAGTCTAACTTCCTTTGCGACGTTATTGAGGTTATGCTTTCTGCATCACCCAATCTTCGAGACATGATGTTGATGTCGTCGGCGTACGCTACTAATTGAGTCGACTTGATGAGTAGCGTTCCGCTGCTGGCTCGAATTACATATTCCAAAGCAAGGTTGAAGAGCGTCGGCGCCAGCCCGTCGCCCTGCTTGAGTCCAGTACGAGTTTCAAATAGGTCAGTGAGTCGGTTCTGCACTCTGACCTGTGAGGCGGTATTAGTCATCGTAATCCTTATGAGTCGCACTAACTTTGCCGGTATACCAAAATTCATCAAAATGTTGTACAGTATACTTCGATCGTTACTGTCGTATGCCTGCTTGAAGTCGACAAAGGTTTGGTAATCCTTATGAGTCGCACTAACTTTGCCGGTATACCAAAATTCATCAAAATGTTGTACAGTATAGTTCGATCGTTACTGTCGTATGCCTGCTTGAAGTCGACAAAGGTTTGGTATACGTCGAAGTTATATTCCCAGCACTTTTGGAGTAGTAGCTTCACTGTGAAAAGCTGATCGGTCGTTGAACGACCAGTTCTGAAGCCGCCTTGATACTCGCCAATGATTCGTTCTGCGTACGGATTGATTCTATTTTCGAGAATTTTCGATAAAATCTTATAGGCCGTACAAACTAATGATATGCCCCTGTAATTCTCACACTTCAGCTTGTCACCCTTTTTGTGGATTGGGCGGATTATACTTTTGCGCCAATCTTCGGGGATTACCTCGTCGTTCCATATTTTCAGCAGTAGCACATGTATAGCGTTGGTCAGGCACGTTCCACCATGCTTCAGTAGTTATGCTGGGACCTCGTCAACCCCGGGCGCTTTATTACGTTGGAGCGATTGTATGGCGAGACTCACCTCCTCTACTGTTGAGCGTTGAACGGGAGGGCCTGGTTCGGCTAACTGCTCAAGAGCTGGCTCCGTGGGGGATGTTGATGGTACATTGAGGAGCTCTTAAAAAGGTGAGGCCCAACGTTTGTTTACGCTTTCAATGTCGCTGATGATGTTACCATCCTTGTCCTTACATAGGCTTGTCCTAGGTTGATATCCGTTCTTGACATTATTTATAAGTTTGTACGCCTGTCTAGTGTTCTTACTAGCTAATCTTTGGTTTATTTGCTGTAACTGCTCGTCAAAATGTTTGCGTTTCTTACGTCTAATTAACTTATTAGATACTCGCCGAAGTTCGTTATATCTTTCTTGGCTCGGGATGCGCGTTGTGTGTATTGGCGATAGGCTTTATTTTTCGCCTCAAACGAGGCCCTGCATTCATCGTCGAACCAGTCTGTTCGTCTGCGCCGGCCTTTATAGCCCACGACCTCTTCTGCAACTCCTTTGATGCTGTCTTTGAGCTCCTCCCAGAACTCATGGATGCCTAAATTGTTGATGTTATCAAGCATGGGCGACAGTTTTCTCTCAAGCGCTGTAGTATACGCAGCCGCCGTGGCATCATCAATCAAATTGTCAACCTCGAATATCTTGGCAGAGTTGATTCTCGTTAGGTGCACCGAAGAGAGTTATGGACATGCCGTTTTGACAAATTTAAATGAGGGGATAATGGGGGTCCTTGACCGGAGCGACTCAATGTTTACCTTAAAATTATCTAAAACTTGTTGTGTATACTTTTACAAAATTTTACGGCTGAACTAGTATTCTTTCAAAAGTTATGGAGCTTTTAAAAAAGGCCTAAAATGAAATTACACATTTTAATTTCTTTTCTAGTCTAACGCCGAAATGTTCAATTAAACTCTAATGTGTTATATATCATTGCAAAGATAATTTTATGTATTTTTTTCGTCCCCAGACCATTTTTCTGTATCACTTACCGTTTTTAAAATACATAATCGCAAAAAATCTAAAAAATTCCCCCTTTCCCCCTTTTTTTAAAGTTGCGGACCACCAATCGGTTGGGACTTTTAATGCCAGAATCTGGGGACCAAATCCAACCCTAATCCAAACAAATTTAAGATGTAGGATTTTTGCGGACCAAATATGCCATTTTTCTTAGACTATTTGAATAGTGGGCACCTTCGGAGCAGAGGGTAGCAACTGCTGGAATTTGTTAAAAGATACAACTTGCTAGTAGCACCTTCGTTGATGCACGATGAGCTGAGGTGATAAGACATTACCCTGATGTCTGTCAACATGCTGCACAGAATTCAGAACTGGAGAGTGGTCGACAGACTAACCATGTCTGATCACAGAAGTTTTTAGTTTAGAGTTCTGTATGGATGAAACGGAGTGAATACAAGCTTATAGGAGGCCCCAGGAATACGGACTGTACTAAGTATGAGATGTATTTAAAAAATTGAGGGTATCTCGGAAGGAATACTTGTGATCTGTGAGCAAACAAACAAGCTTATCACGTTACAATCACAGATGAAAAGTATCCAACACCCTGGTGAATTGGAATCTATGATGAAAGAGAGAAGAAAATATATAAGGAAAGAAAGAGAGCGGACTCTACGTATACGTAAAAGAAATTCGTGATGGGAATTCTGCTCCAGTATGAAGGATACATCCGAAGTATGTAGATTACAGAAGATGATGTCAAAAGACAGCATTTCTAAAATGTGACTAATCCAGGCCAACGCCAACGCCGCTGGATCTTACAGCAATAAGAATGAAAAGGGATGGCACATCACATCACTTTGGTAGCAACGGAGGTCATAAGAGGACGCTGGATACATTGTTCATAATAATGTCAGGGAGACTCAAATGCCTTTAGATGGTATAAGTAGATGTAGGAGGATAGTTGTTGTTGTAGATGTGCAGAAAGGTGTGAGCCACTGTGCATGTCTGTGGATGTGCTCTACGTATCGTCGTCGTTCTCTTGCTTTGAGCATCTTTGCACCGGTTGATAAAATAGTGATTGGACCGTAGGATTCGGCGTTTTGCGTTTTCACCGGGTCTTAGAAGGCGAAAGATTCGCACCTTTTTCCAGAATTCAGGGATGACCAATGTGGCTATAGACTAGTTGAAAACCATCATAATATATTCGATGGCCGGAAGATCTAGATATTTCAGCATAAACATTGAAATGCCATCTGGTCCAATGGCATTATAGTGTTCAGCGTTCTTGATTGCACCTGAAACTTGATCCGTTCGGTTTCGGATCCTTGTTTCAATTTTGCAATTGAGCATTTTACTTTTGGGGTTTACAATAAATTGCTTATTGAAGAAGCTCGCACAAAGTTTAGAATTTGCAGTGGTTTTCTTACTGATTGTGACGGCTACACTACTCTTGTCTTTGGTTGGATGAGACAGGGCGCGGTAGGCCAGTTTATGTAATCCGAAGCTTTAGTTGGCATTATTCTGGCGTCGTCTTTACTTGGCAGCATAATAAGTGTCGCGAAGAGAAGTGATCGCTTGATCAGCATCAAATTGGTTATCTGCGGAAGGGTGTGGAACGTAATAAGTGCCTACGCTCCCCAAGTGGGACTGCCACCAGCAGAAAAAGAGGCATTTTGGAACGACGTTGACACCCTGATTCAGACCATTCCAGATACCGAATTGGTGTTCTTGGGAGGAGATTTAAATGGCCATGTGGGTGAATCAAATTATGATTACGAGGATTGCCATGGTGGAAAGGGTAGCCCTTCAACGGTCAGAAATGACGAAGGTGAAGCTATTCTGACCATGTGCAGATCGCATGGTTTGGTCATCCTAAATACATGGTTTGTGAAAAACGAGAGACACCTGATCACCTACAGTAGTGGACACGGAGATAGGAAACACGAAACGCAGATCGATTACCACCTCTGCTTCGATTTTATGAGAAGGTGGGTAAAAGACTGCAAGGTGATCTTGGGTGAATCTGTCGTCAGCCAACATCGTTTGCTCCTGTCAGAATTTATTTTGAAAGCAGGAGGAGCAAGAAATAGAAGAACTCCCAAGCCAGTCGAAAAAATCAAGTGGCACAATCTCACAAACGACAACTTTGAACCTGTAGTGACTCCATTCATTGATAAAATGACGGAGTGGTTTCAAAACAACACCAACTGCCCCGAGCACAGTCCAACACAAATGTGGAATAGTTTCGCTGAAATGTCAGTAAGTAAGGCGGAAAAGGCACTTGGAGTTTCGAAAGGTCCACTCCACACGAAGAAAGAAACATGGTGGTGGAACACCGAAACTAAGGAAGCAGTGTAAGCCAAATCGAACGCATTTAAGGCATGGACGAAATGTGAGTCAAGCAGTGAAACCGAACGGGTTCAACTTCGCGAAAATTATGTGCAATGCCGGAAAAACGTACAGCGCTTGGTAGCTCAAGCAAAGGCGAAGGCAGCTGAGAAATTCTACCAAGAATTAGAAACTCAGACTGCGACCGAAAAGGACCGTCTTTGCGCGAGAGACCTAAGCACGACGCCAGGATATTTAGGGTCGCAGCCCAAAGGAGAAGGAACGCTCGAGAAATACAGGCGCCAAAGTACGTGGAGGACGCGCAAGGAATGTTGCTGATTGACGATACGGCAATTTGTAGCAGGATGCGAGAGTATTTTGACGAACTTCTAAATGAAGAATTTCCTCGAGCAGCTTTTCGAGATGTTGAGCCGAATACCACAAATATTGAAGATATCTCAGAGGAAGAGGTGATGGAGGCAATGCATCAGATGAAACGAGGAAAGGCAGTCGTGGTCTTACGGCAACTGCCTCTACGGGGCGGACCACACCCGTTTTGTTATGCAAAACGGCCAAAAGCTGCCAAAATGCCTTCCTGGCAAGAGCCCCGGCAGGAGCCCTGAAGGTTCGATGCAGGAAGGTTGTGTTTGTCTGTGTATATGTGTGGGTACGATGTATGTGTTTTTTCGTCATATTGGGAGCATTACATCTCGGCGCGGCTGCTCTCAATTTTACTAATTCGCGCCGGTATTGAAACAAATCCAGGCCCAGAGGTATGGATTTGTAGTGTCTGCAACCAACGTATCGGTTCGAATGCCAGATCAGTGCAGTGTAATTGCTGCAGGGAATGGGTTCACTTTAGGTGTTCAGGGTTACGTAGACAAGGTCAACACTCCTTGGCATATGTTGCGCCAGGTTGTATAAATTCCGGGCAACCCAGGGCTGCTCCTAGCCCACCTTCCCCACCACTGCCCCCTACACCGCCAAACAATATGATAAGGAATGCCAGACCCAGTCTTACGCCTGGCCCTCCCCCTCCAGCAGTTTTCACTGCACTATCTATATTACAGTTTAACTGTAATGGCATTCACCGAAAAATCGCTGAGATCACACACTTCTTGAGTTCCAACAGAATTCTCATCGCCGCCATCCAAGAGACGTTGCTTCACGCAAACTCGTCTCTAAGCGTCCATAGCGAATATGTTATACTGCGGAAAGATCGACCGGCCGCCACGGATGATCCTCACCCTGGAGGTGGACTTGCCTTCCTAATACACAAGTCCGTACATTACTGTGTATTAGATGTAGTTGCTGACGGTACGGCGGAAATTCAAGCCATCTCAGTTCCATCAGGGAGTACCAATATCGAAATTTTTAATATATATGTACCACCTCACTCTAGTTGCCCTTCTGGCTATCGTTTCGATATTGGTCCTCTCCTTTCCGGAGAGCACAGGGTCATCCTTGGCGACTTTAATGCGCACCATGAGCTCTGGCATTCGGACCTCAACAACAATGCCAGGGGTATAGCTATCGCCGAATCACTTGACGCCTCAGAATTCTGTTCACTTAATGAAGACTCGCCGACTAGAGTCGTGGGCACTTGCAGTAGTTCTCCTGACATAACTATTGTCAGTGCCAGTCTAATTGCTGCTTCCCGATGGGAAGTACGTACCACCCTTAAATCAGATCACCTCCCAATCATTATAAAGATTGACAAACCAGCGAACATGACTAAGTCAGAGAAGCGAACGTTTGTCAATCACAAGAAAGCCGATTGGGATGGTTTCAAAGCTTACTCGTCGGCGAAGTTCACCGAGCTAACATCACCTATTACCATTCATGAGGCCGAGAAAAATATTAGGAACGTCATTACCACAGCCGCGGCACGTTTTATTCCGGCAGGACGTATCCCGAAAGTTCGGCCTAACTTTCCCACTAGTGCCGCCAGATTAGCCGATGAACGTGATCAGATCAGAAGCGCTCACCCTGATGATCCCAGAATTCAGGAGCTTAACTCCGAAATTGACCGACAAGTTAAAGACTATAGGAGGGCGAAATGGAATCAGCACCTCGATGAATGTAACCTCAATGAAGGTGTCAGCAAACTATGGTCTACCGTCCGCGCCCTTTCCAATCCTCGGAAAGAAAAGGGCAACAACGCCATTGAATTTGGCAACACTAAAACCTGTGATCCTCTTCAGTGTGCTAGCCTGTTCAATAAACAATTTATTGAACATCCCAAGTCTGACGGCCTCAAGCGCAAAATTAGAAGACGGATTCGCAGCCGGAATGTTGACACCATACCATCTTTTACAGCGGACCAGGTTAAAAAAGTCATCGAGAATGCTAAAAACTCCAAGGCCCTCGGACCAGATGGCATTTCGATGACCATGTTGAAACATCTCGACCTTCCAGCCATTGAGTATCTCACGGCCGCCTTTAACTTGTCGATGTCCACGCTTGCCATCCCTGAAATCTGGAAAACAGGTCGAATTGTTCCCTGTCTCAAGCCAGGGAAGAGCGCAAATCTCGGGGAATCCTACCGCCCCATTACGATACTTTCTCCTGTCGCAAAGACGCTGGAGGCCCTTATTCACCCCACTCTTGTTGCACATGCGAAGCTAGAACCTCACCAGCATGGCTTCAGGAAGATGCATAGTACCACCACTGCCCTCGATGCGATCACTACACGCATTCGTGATGGGCTAAATCAACGCAGTCGTTGTCACAGAACTATTCTGGTGGCAATAGACCTATCAAGTGCATTCGATAAGGTCAATCATTCAATGCTCCTAGCAAACCTGTTGAATATGCATCTTCCTGCACAAGAGATCCGTTGGATTGCCAATTATCTAGCTGGTCGGCACTCCTTCACTGAGTTTCGAGGCAAACGTTCTAAGCTTAGGAAAATCAAATTAGGTGTTCCACAGGGAGGGGTACTCTCCCCCACTCTGTTCAACATCTACATGTCCGGCCTTCCCACACCACCTGAAGGAATCGAGGTGATTTCCTATGCTGACGATTGCACCGTACTCGCCACAGGGAATGATAAGGATGAAATGCGCCTCCGAATTAATCGCTATCTAGGACGATTACAGGCATTTTTCCAAAGCCGAAACGTAACCATCCCTGCGTCCAAATCTTCTGCGACTTATCTAACCACTTGGTGGGAGGACATCAGATGGGAGATGGATATACGTATTGGCAACAATTCTGTTCCTACTGTTAAAAACCCCAAAATTCTCGGGCTTCACCTAGAGAACATGATGACGTCTGCGAATCATGCAGCTTCAGTATGTGAAAAAATGCGCAGTAGGAACAACATCCTAAAAGCTCTAGCTGGTAGCACCTGGGGCAAAGATAAAGAAACCATGCTAGCTACTTATAAAGCGGTGGGTCGAGCGGCCGCTGATTATGCAGCCCCAGTTTGGACACATAGTCTATGTGACACAAACTGGTCCAAAGTTCAGGTCTGCCAAAATGCCGCTCTACGCATCGCGACAGGTTGCCTTCTGATGTCTGCCCAGGATCACTTACATCAGGAGACAAAATTGATGCCAATACGTGATCACAATCTCCTACTCTCTAAACAGTATCTTGTTGGTTGCTACCGTGAGGATCATCCCAATAATCATCTCATGGACCGAATTCCTCCACCACGACATGTCAGGCGTGGTTTACGAGACCTTGAGAGAGAGGTTCAGGGATACAAACGGGACCCTTACGATGAAGTTACATACCGAGCTGCCATTGCAGCGATCCACACTGAAGAAGTGAATCGGTCTATCGCGAGTTTAGGTGCGAATAGAGTCCTCTCAGAGCGCCCACCACCAATTTCGCCTGAGGAGATTAGGCTCCCGAGAGCCACCAGAGTAACACTAGCTCAACTTCGGTCGGGCTTTTGTTCACGCCTTAATTCGTACCTTTCTCGCATAAACCCGGACATCCAAAACATCTGTCCAAACTGCAATGGCACTCCTCATGATGTGGGCCATTTGTTTCAATGCCCCGCTGCGCCCACTGATCTTACCCCTATATCACTGTGGGAAAACCCTATCGCAGCAGCTATGTTTTTGTCCTTAGACCTCACGGACACAAACATTGACGAACCATAAATCGTACCCACATAGATGCACAGAGGTTACACACCTTTCTGCACCGCTACAAGAAGAAGAAGGAAAGGCAGTCGAACCGGACAAAATCCCCGCGGAATTTTGGTTGAAAATGGATAATGTCGGGCTTAGTTGGCTCACAGTTCTCTTCAACAAAATCAAAGGCGGGCAACCGATGCCTGATGCTTTCAGGGAAAGTTTTCTTCTTCCTTTCTATAAGAACAAGGGAGACTCACGCAAACTCAACAACTATAGGGCTATAAAGTTAACACCTCATACACTGAAGATCTACGAGCGAGTTGTCTGCAACCGATTGAGAAAGATTGTGCGGTTGAATGACAATCAATGCGGCTTTGTTGAAGGTCGATCTACAGTCGATGCGATTCAGTGCATTCGTATTGCAATGGAAAAGTATAGAGCAGCACGAAAGGACTTGCACTTTGTGTTCATCGATTTGGAAAAGGCATTCGATAGAGTACCTCGTGATCTGATATGGTTGGCCTTGAGAGCACTTAATGTCCCTGAGGCATATGTCAGGATGATACGAGACATGTATGATGGAGCTACGACTAAGGTTAGATGCACAGCCGGTGAATCAGAAGAATTTCCGGTGAATGTCGGAGTACACCAGGGCAATGTATTGAGTCCGATGCTCTTCAACATCATCATGTGCTACTTATTAACACGTATCTCCGACGGCCTAGAAATATCTCTTCTTTTTGCCGATGATATAGTCCTCAGTAGCGCAAACATCGTTGCCTTGCAAGCTGCACTTACAAAATGGTGTGACATTCTGGAGGAGCATGGACTGAGGGTAAGTATAACAAAGACTGAGTTCTTATGCTGCCCATTCTCAGACCCAGATGCACCGATACCAGAAATGTACGTCAAAGGAGAGCAGCTTAAGTCTTGTACGAAGTTCAAGTACCTTGGCTCGATGGTGAACAACGGAGCTACATGCGATGATGACATCAAACATCGCACAAAGGTTGGGTGGATGACGTGGCGAGAAAACTGTGGAGGTTTCTGCGATAAGAAAATGCCACTGAAGCTAAAGGGCAAGTTGTACAAAACGGTTGTACGTCCCGCACTCATGTATGGATCAGAATGCTGGACCATGTATGAAGGTTACGCGAAACAAATGACAGCGACTGAAATGAAAATGTTACGCATGTCAGTTGGTGTAACGAAAAGGGACCACATCAAAAGTAGCTACATCCGAGGGAGCTTGTCCATAGACCAACCAATCACCGAAAAACTCGAAGACCGACAAATGGATTGGTATTGCCATGTTCAACGGCGTCCGCCTGAGAACCCAGCAAAGAAAGCGATATCAATGGAAGTTCCACTTGATGGACCCAAGGCCAGAGGCAGACCGAAGAACACCTGGATGTGTCAAATGAAAAAGCAACAACAACGCATTGGTCTCGGCGATGACACGATCCAAGATAGAGCTGCCTGTAGAAATATGCTGAGATATTATCGCCAAAACGGGCGATGTGCCTACACTGCAGGTCGAGCAACGCGAAACCATGGAGCGGTATAAAGAACAAGGCAAGGAAGAAGAAGTCGTAATTCGAAACATTTTATCAAGACTGTTTTTGTATACTTCTTCCCCATCATTACGTTTGTATACTCGCAAAGTAGAACTTTAGGTAAACGTAGCTCGCAAGTTCCATTTAACTTTCTTAAATATATAGGTATAACACGAAATGGAACTTGTTGCGACTTAGGAACAGTAAAGTTAAAAGCAAGCAAAAGCATAGAAGAAGAGTTTTCGACTTAAATATGTTCGAGATAAGGAATAATTCTACTTAAGGAGATGTCGAATTGGTCTATTGAAAAGGGGGTATATTACGCTTTTAGGTCCCCAAGGGAAATTTTTCTTGTTCTTCTTATCGACACTAGCGACACCGTCCGCCATAAAGCTATGTGTCCGCTTTATGGCGGAAAATATCGGAAACATCAAAAATTTCCCTTGGGGACCTGAAAGCGTAATGTACCTAGTGTTTTACTCGGCAAATTTTTAAGCTGAAATTTTGCACAAGTGCTTTCTTGGGCATGGGGCTGCCATACAAACCCAACTCCCCGAATTAGGTTCTTCTAAGAAAAACTTTTTTATTTGTGTACCAATTTCAACCAAATTTCACACAAATGTGTTTCTATTGATAACACAAAACATATGTAAGAATGGATCAAATCGGACAATGGGGTCATGGGGCTGCCATACAAATCCTACCCCCCAAATAAGGCTCTTCTAAGAAAAACTTTTTTATTTGTGGACCAGTTTAAACTAAACTTCATACCTATTTTGGTTCTTCTAAGAAACATTTTAAATACATTAAATACAAGTCGTAGGTACGCCCGCAAAAACTTTTGGCCCGAGGGGAGCGAAGGGTATCCAAAGTTCGGCCGCGCCCGAAATTAGCCCCGGTCTCGTTTTTTGTATCATTCCGGCAAGTGCTGGAAAGGCGAAATCTAATCAAATTTAACAAAAAAATCTTTTAAACATATTCAAGGAGACGAAGATATGGGCAGCGACTATACCCCGGCCATGTACACTTTCGACTCCAACATCCAAACATCAACGGTTAGGGAAAACTGGAGTAAATGGAACGACAACGATCTATGAAAACACATAGTGTGGAACACGGATAGGTCGAAGACAGACGAAGGAACATGGGCAGGAGTTTATACTAAAACCAACAACTATAGTATCTCCAAACCCCTAGGTCAATATACAACAGTCTTCCAGGCAGAACTTATAGCCATTGCAGCAGGGGAGAGTACTCGAAAGGGATATACCAACAAGACCATATATATTCTCTCCGACAGTCAAGCTGCTATAAAAGCCATTGCAAGTCCCAAAACAACCTCAAAATTGGTTTGGGAATGCCAACAAAATCGCAAAAACCTAGCTACCCGAAACAACGTTACTCTGAAATGGGTGAAAGGACATAAGGGGATCGAAGGAAATGAGAAATCGGATGCCCTTGCAAAAGAGGATTCCGAACTACCCTTCACTGATCCCGAACCTGCAATCGGAATCAGTAAATCTACTGCCAGAACCGTTGTCAGACGATGGATCGTGGATAAATTCCAATGGGCACAGCAAGCGTATGCTGGAATCTAACTGCCATACCAGCTGCACCGAAGTCCTCAGTCTTACCAAAACGAACCTCAGGGCAGTGACAGGCCTTATAACCGATCATTGTACCCTACGAAAACATCTGCATACAATAGGGATCTACACACAAGACCCAATATGCCGCCTTTGCAACCAAGATGAGGAATCAGCCTCGCACGTTATTTTCGAATGCCCCGCTCTTATGAGCTGGAGACGAAATTTCTTTGGGGCTCAAGCTACCAGAATGAGTGTACCCAAAGTAAACCTGGTTAACTTTCTTCTAAGCCTTTTACGAAGGACAGAGCTAATAACCTGATACTTTTCGCATAGATGGGAAATACAATAAGCCAATAAATAGGCTGCAGTATTGGGCGTAACCAGCCCAGCCCATCATAGCGCCATATCCATCCAGCCAAACGAATTTAATAGTATAATAGGATAAAAATATCCAAATTTGTAATCTACCACGTTAAAGAAAATTTAAAAGTACTCTCAATAGCAGTAATTGTAAACAACGAATGCTTTATTGGCAACATAAATAACAGTACTTTCAAACGAAGAATACAAGCTACATATTATCAAAAAATGCAATTTGCAAATAATTGATTAATAGCTTTTAATAATCAATAACCATTTTTAATAACAATCAATCGAAAAACATATGTATTTAATAACTCTAAGGCAGTATCCACACTGACTGTCAATTGCCAAATGATATCTCGCGATGCCATTTTTTTTGACGAGCTGCCATTTGTGGATACATCTTAATGAGTCTAAAATTGATCCTGTCGGTACAATCTCTATAAGGTTAGACAACCTAACTTTTTATTTAAAGCTAAAGAAAAAAGAAGATAAAGAAAAGTGTTCCAAAATTATCAACAAATTTGTATACAATTTCGTATATCATTTGAATTAAGAATGCGTGTATTTCATCTGGAGAAGGCAGAGAAGTAGATTGTGGCTCCTAGTGAAGTGCGGCAACAATGAAAATTATACGCCTTGATGAACAATATTCTAAGTCAATACGAAAATTCTTCATCATTCAGCCTTGATTCTATTTTTTTTATATCCTTCGCTTCTAACGCATTGAAGGAAACATCTCAGACTGCATATATAAAAAGTATATGTATATTATATATGATCAGTATGACGGGGGGACGCGTCGCGACGCCATTCACGGATCCAGTTTTAAAGCTACCGAGCTGATATTTTTCACACATGCTTCTTTTTCTTGCAGGTTGTTTGGATGTTTCAATCGCCCAAATCGGACGATGGGGTCAAGGGGCTGCCATTCAAACCTAACCAATTAGGTTTTTTTAAGAAAAACTTTTTTAAATGTGCACGAATTCCAACCAAAACTTACACGAATGTATCTCTATTGAAGCCTCAAAACAACCGTGGGGTCATGTTATGAGGTTAGGTTCTTCTAAACAAAAATTTTTCATTTGTGCACCAGTTTCGACCGAACCTCACATAAATATATTTCTATTCATTCCAGGGAACATTATATAAAAATCGATGTAATCAGAGCATGGGGTCATGGGGCTGTTATACAAACATATCCCCCAAATTAGGTTTCTATCGATCTTCTATTTGTCCACTAATCCTAAGCTTTCTTCATATAAATGTATTTCTATTAATGCTTTTAAATATGTCATAACGGATAGAATCAGACCATGTGGTCATGGGGCTGCTTTACAAAGAAAAAAATTCTATTTGTCCACTAATTTTTGTTGGAGAGTTGGAAGTACGAAAGACTCGAGACAGTGTTCGATCGAGCGTTACTTTATTGGAACTGAACTAGAGACTATGGAAATATAATCATTGGCAGTGTTGCCAACACTCCTCCTTAATTTCCATAGTGTAGCTAGAAGTTATTAATTGAATATAATTTGTTTTCAAGTGGAAGCGTGCTGGGCCTATAACCTGTTGGAGAGTTGGAAGTACGAAAGACTAAGACAGTGTTCGATCGAGCGTTACTTTATTGGAACTGAAGTCTGAACTACAGACTATGGAAATTACATTGTGCAACATAATTGGCAGTGTTGCCAACAATTTTAAGATTGCTTCATATAAATGCATTTCTATTAATATTTCATAACGGATAGAATCAGACCGTGTGGTCATGGGGCTGCTTACAAACCAAAGGTGTCAGCAAACTTTGGGCTACGGTCCGCGCCCTGGAAAGAAAACCACCGCTATTCCGAAACTTTGCGCGAACATGTTCTGAATTCTGGAAAAACTCGAAACTCGCCTAATCCTACCGTCCGATCACAATTTTATCAGCCGTTCAAAGACGCTCGAAGCACTCATCCACCCCATTGACATATCACATGCTGAGCTAGCTTCTCACCAGCATGGTTTCAGGAAGATGCATAGTACCACAACAGTTCTGGATCTGATCACCGATAACATCCATAATGGCCTCCAGAAACAGCCCTGTGACAGAACCGTCCTAGTGGTCCTTGACCTATCGACAGCCTTCGACACGGTCATCTACTCTGCGCTGTTGGCCGACTTTCTAAATATGAATATTCCTGCACAAGAGGTTAGGTGGATTGCCAACTATCTAGCTGGGAGGCAATCCTATACAGAATTTCGTGGCAGCATAGGAAAATTAAGCAGGGAGTTCCACAGGGTAGCGTACTCTCTCCTACATTGTTCAACATCTACCTGACGAGCCTTCCAACAGCCCCGGAAAGTATCGAACTATTTTCCTATGCGGACGATTGAACCGTACTCACCACGGGGAATGATTTAAATGGTATGTGTGCTCGACTGAATGACTATATTGAGAAACTAGTGGAGTTTTTCAGTATCCGCCATCAAGTCATATCGCCGTGTAAATGCACTGCAACACTTCTGAACACCTGGACGCAGGAATTTTCGGAGGAGCTTAGGATCCGTACTGGTAAGTATGATGACGAGGTTGTTCCTACTGTAGCCAAACCCAAGATCATTGGTGTCTATCTAGACACCATGATGAAGTCGAAAAACTACGTCACGGCACAGTAGAAACAACGTCCTAAAGGCACTGGCCGGGAGCTCCTGGGACAAGGACAAGGAAACTATTTTGGTCACCTACAAAGCGACCGCCCTTGAGTGGTCAACATATGGAAGTTTTACTGTAACTTTGTGAACTAATTGCATGATATCTAGCAAGCACTAAACCATCAAAAAGTAGAATCATACCATTTGCTATAATTTTCTTTCGTCTATTTTCCATATTGTAAGTGCGTTTGTTTCGGTCACCATCGGATGTACTGCAACCTGGAGATACATCCTTCTTTTTGGATTTTCCCTCGTGCTCCGGTTTTTCGGTCTTCGTCTTTCTCCGAGTAGTAGCTGGACGTCCTTTTCGGGTTGACGACGTGGCCCAGTCTTCATCATATTCTGCGTCGTATTTGCGTTTTCTCCGACGCTTCGAGAAATCTTCATCTTCTATGTCTACAACGAAATAGAAATGCATAATTTGTTTTACTATTCCGACAACATGGGTGCTTCATGAAATCAAACGTATACAGTCACCAGCTCAGGTTTATATTCGTTCCAAAGATGTAGGATCAACCATTTATACGTGAACTGCATATGTTCGTCATCGTAACCACAGTTCTAGGTTCAATTCTTACCTAACTCTTCTTCGATTTTCGACACGACAGCAACAGTATCAACGGCCAACGGATCGGCTGGCTCGTCTTCAACGTCTAACGTAAGAGCTCCGCTCAGTATGGCCTTAATATCCTCGGGTATATTTGGATTTTGTTGAATTTCTTCTAAATCTAGATCAGGATTACGTTCTTTGAACGATTTTTTCTTTGTCGTAAAATTACATTGCTTCTTCATTTTCGAGACTACCTCTGTTGAAAGGTCGCTATTACTGCAAAGAGCCAGTGTAAAAGGACATTAGGCGATATTCTTACGCGCGAATGTTAAAACGTACTAACTTTTTGTTGCAAAGTATATCGTTGGGGGTTGGAGGGGGAGCGGGTGTTACTGTCACTGGATCTTCTGGATGCGGACCAATATCTTTGCCTTCAAGCCATGCTTCATAGCGATCTGGCTGGAAACGTTTGACGAATGTGTCCATTGAAATTTTCACCATGTCGCTGCTGCAGGTGTCAAACCATTGATAAAACGCGTATTAATGTTGTATCACTTTTAAAAATTAAAAGAAATTGTATTCAAATGATTTAATTACAAACCTGCAGTTGCATTCTGTCGCCCGTTTTCCATACTCCACCCAACGTGGCATAGCAAAATTTGTCGACTCTGCACAGTTAAAACCATGATTAAAGCCGGCATGATAGCCAAACGGAAACGTTATCATAATTTCACCTTCTTCTTGTGTTATCTGTAAATCAAAGAGACAATAATCCCGCAAAGAAAATCGCTACGATCATTCAACCCACCTTATTAAAAGGTACATCGTGCTGTTTTAAAATTTGTGGACTAATCAACGTCATCTTATGACGCAAATATGCTGGGCAATTTTTATGACTGGCGGGGAAATAGCTATTTGCCACTTTTTCTAATCGCCGCCCGTATTCGGGGGGAACAGCATACCACGTTTTCGGAGCGCCAAAATGTAAATAATTTATTGAATACAAATCCATATCTTCTGTATGCCATGCGAATGTTGTTTTCCACATCCCAAAATATAGATATGCTGTATTAACACCATCAATCTGAATGCCATAGTCAGCATTCACATAATCTAATATTGTTCCTAAGCGATTAATATTCCACTCCTGCAAAAGAAACCAATCGAATAATATAACTATAATTTAATACAAATAAAAAAATCTGATTCAACTTGTATGCTTACATTACATTCTGGATCTGTAATACTGCCACTTACATCGGCACCATAAATGGGTGCCACGTATGTAATATTTTTCCAATATTTTCTTTCGAGATCTTCAAAGTCAAAGTGTTTGGGCGTCACATACCTGTAGATGTTGGTAATTTATTTTAACGGATCGCTCGAGACTTGATATACAAACCTTTCGGTGTTTGCCAATTCCTTGAATTGTTTAATATTTAAAGCTTTTTTCTGAATGTTGATCTGTTGATATAATCCTTGTTTGCCCGTCACGACCTGACATATAGGGGCTGGTATTGTTATATCGATATCATCAACATTATATCCTTTTTTACGAGGGACCCATTCTGGTGGTGGCACAACCTGATTAAAAATGGATCAACCAAAATGTATTAAAAAATGCTGTAATTTTAAAAAAAAAAAGTCTATAATAACTACAAAAGACACAACTTTTAACCCGAAGGGGTTCGCAGCACTGAATTCAATGGGTCTATTGTACTATCGCCTTAGTCGCAGGTGGGTAGGACTATCGCTGATTATCAAGGTTGATCGTGATATGAAAGGAGTTGAGGTTGCTAATTGAAGTCGAAGTGATGTCGTCCGTGTCTGGATAGGCCTCTCAAAATTGTATCCAGCGGCGTTGGGCCAGAGCATCACACTCGCAAAGGACGTGGGCTGAGGTATCGTCATCTTCTTCACAGAATCGACAGCTTGCGTCTTGTAAGAGCCTCATTGTGCGCAGATGTGATCTCAGTCAGGAGTGGCCTGTAAGAATCACATCACATGGTACTTTACGTACCATTTTTCACGTACTTTATTTTTGCATTGCTGACGCAGCTCAGCCGCTATTTATGGGAGTACGAGCATCCTGCTATGAACAGTTTGGATTGCCTGATCCCAGGTAGTTTGTCCCAGTGCTCAGATGCCTTAAGTCGTTCCTGGTCTCAGATTAGTTTTTACTATACAAAAGGATTCTGGTCCGCATAAGTGGGATGCTGCGCCTGTGCATGCCAACTTCGTTCTCTGTGATATCCAAACGACCTGGGACCCAGAAGAGTGTTAATCTAATATTGTTCAGTGCATTCAGGCAACATTTAACAAGTCTTGACGTGACAGTGTACTTACTGAGTGACTTAATAGCCGCTTGGCTGTCTGGGAAGATGGCTATTCGTTGTTTTACGTAGTTAGTAAGCTCCAGATTGGCATCGCTCGCGATGAGTCGTGCCTCGGTTTCGAGGTGTAGGTCAACTGGGTGTAGGTGAAGTAACACCTCTAGAGCGCTGCTAGGGAACATTACGCTATCAGCTCTCGCAAGAAGAATTTTCTTGTTCTTCTTATCGACGCTGCGACACTTATCTTATCGTCCGCCATATAGCGGATACATATCGGAAAATATCGGAAACACAAAAGTCCCCCCCTATGAGAACGGATAGAGAAGATAGCAGAAGATTTGCAAACTGCCTTTTGTGTTGCGGGTGGTTTTCTGATGTGCTCATCAATTATTTTTTCCATAGATTTGAGCATGAATGAAGTAAGGCTGATTGGTCTCCTTAGGCCGGTTTCCCATTTTAGGAATGAAGACTACTCTTTCAAGTCTCCATGAGCGCCCAGCGCAAAGCTGCTTCTGAAGATACTCAAGAGGTATGGAGTTAGAAGCTCCAGACCCTTTGAAGGAGAACTGGAAAAATCCCGTCGGTGCTGGCGGATTCAAATGGCTAAAACGAGCCTATGGCCAATTTTATTTTATCTTGAGTAAAGATTAACCTTGCTGTTCTCCAGTCTGAAGAATTAGCTCTGTACAGACTGTCTTCATTTGAAGGCTTAAGTGCTCAGTGTCCTTTTCAGCCATAACTCGATGGAGTCTAGCTGCTGTGTTAGTGCATTCAACGCCTTCACAAAATTTGCTGAAATGAACTAGACATATTCAGGGTTGAAATATATTTTGCTCGTCCAATACGGTCTAAAACGTCGTCTAGCCGTGTGAATGGAAATTTGTCGTTGAGTTGTCTGTAATCCAATTTTTGGTGTCCTTTGCATATTTTTTTGGAACAATTAAAATTGGGGAGTTATATGGACTGACTGATCGATTGTCTGAAAAATGGGAAGTCGTTATCGACTACTATACAGTAAAGGTTTTCACTGGTGGTGCATTATTAGAATAGTTGTGCCAAGTGTTTTAGTAACATTTTGTTATACCCGTTAGTTTAAAAGCCTCGTTCTCATTTATAATGTACCGATTTATCCCTTTATGGAGTATAGGGTGTATCTAATATGAATGTTTTGTAATCAATTTTTTATATAACTTGAACAAATCGTTTGTGCTTTTATTTTTATTGTTAGTAGTGACCTCTATTTATTTTTCGACGTCGGTTTCTCGGGTTTATGAGTTTTCCTGATTTGTTATATAGATTGCATTTACATATTATAATGATTATTTATACGATTAATATTATAACTATTGTTTAACAGCTATAAAGAAACATAGATTTCACAATTGCATCGAAGATTCGGATTTTGATGCGTCTGGAAATGTTGTTATTTTCCAGAAAAGAGTCAAAGAAAGTAAAGAAGGCTTAGCCTTATTGGTACGAGATTGCACATTGCTGTGACTATGCTTCCGAGGTAAAGAATTCAAAATCAATCCCACGCTAATTATTATATTCGCAAGGTTACCCTTTTTTGGGAATTTTAGTAATCACGGTCTTTTCCATTCGCCTGGGAGAGTTTTGGGTACCCTTTTTGGTAGGGAAGCAGAATATCCGCTGTAACATTTGATTCCGCTTTAAATAATTCAACCGGAATTCCATCTATCCCCGGGCTCTAATTCCGTCTTAAGCTCGCCATAGACCTTCCAATCTATTGAACAATCTCCATCGAAAGTAGCAATGGATGTCCATCTTCCATCGCCACAAAATATATAATTTTCGCTATATTGTGTTGTGTCAGGTGGATCGTAAGACTGTCATTTTAGTTTGTGCGATAAATAGTATAGTGAATGTGCTGTACGGGCGTCAGATCGATTGTGTGCAATCGATTGGACAGTATTTGGCGGGCTTTAGATGGTGGTCTGGAATCAATATCGGCTACTGAAGATGCACTTGCAGGTGCAAAGCAGTTGTTTAGAACCTCAAAAAAGTGCTCTATTTCTGAAGCTGCTGTTCTTCGGTAACAAGCAAAGACCCTTCTTTATCTTTCACAGGATAGTCAGTAGTTAACGATTTACCAATTAGTGGCTTAATTAACTTTAATAGGGTACCGCTTTCATCATGATAAGCCGCATTATCTGCCTCCTTCGCTAAGGCGTTGATGAAAGTACGCTTATAACGCCTCAAACTACTCTCCACGCCTTTTTGTAATGAACGGTAATCAGCTCTGAGTTATTTTTTAACCTGAAACAAAAACTCTGGATTTCAAGGATATAAACAGCACGACTCCGCAATCAAACAACAGATTACTCTTACGGATCCTGTATGTACGCTCCAAGAATAGACTGGGGCCCTAAGGGCCCTCCTGGACTAGGTAGAAAAATACAAGCTGAGCATAGTTGCAATCCAGGAAACAAAATTGCACAAAAGCGAGATTAGCGACCCACTTCGCAGACTTTACGGGTGGTAAAGACGAGGACACCAAGGAGGTTAGAGTAACATTCATCGTTAGTAAGCAGCTCATCGCCTACAAAACCATAAACGAGCGGCTAGGTGCGATCCGTATCAAGACCCGTTTCGCTAACCTCTGGCTCATCAATGCGCATGTCCCTACAGAAGTAAAAGAAGACGCGATTAAGAGACGAAACTCCACACGAAATCACCATTCAACGCTGAAGGTAAATATATCATCATACGCAAGGACAGAGAAGGCGCCACGAATGATTCTCGCCCTGGAGGTAGACTTGCCTTCTTAATACACAGGTCCGTACATTACAGTGAATTAGATATAGTTTCAAACTGTACGGCGGAGTTGCAATCCATCTCAGTTTCATCAGGGAGCACCAATATTGAAATTTTTAATATCTACATACCACCACATTCTAGCTGTACAGACTACCATTTCAATATTGGTCCTCTTCTTAATGGAGAGCACAGGATCATTCTTGTCGACTTCAATGCCCATCATGAACTCTGGCATTCCGCGCTTCACAACGATACCAGGGGTCAAGCTATCGCCGAATCTCTGAACGCATCAGATTTCTGTACCCTCAATGAAGACTCGCCAACCCGTGATGCAAACAATTGTATTAGCTCCCCAGACATTACAATTGTCACCGCCAGCCTAATCAGTGAGACCTCCTGGGAAACACGTACTGGTCTTCCTTCTGATCACCTCCCAATCATAGTCAGAATTGACAAACCAGCTGACCTGACCAAGTCAGAGAAGCGAACGTTTATCAATCACAAAAAAGCTGATTGGGAAGGTTTCAAAACATTCACGTCATCGAAGTTCTTCACGCTTCCCCCTCCCACCAATATACATAAGGCCGAACGGAACATTAGGAGCGTCATTACCAAAGCTGCGGCACGGTTTATTCCTGCAGGGCGCATTCCAAAGGTTCGTCCAAATTTTCCAACAAGTGCCGCAAGGTTATGAACGTGACAACATTAGGCGCGCTAACCCTGGTGACTCCAGAATTCGGGAGCTCAATATCCAAATACAGCGACAAGTTAAAGACTACAAGAAGGCCAAATGGAACGAGCACCTCAATGACTGAACCCTAATTAAGGTGCTAGTAAGTTATGGTCTACTGTCCGTGCTCTTTCGAACCCCACAAAGGATAAGGACAATATAGCCATAACCTTCGGCAAAAAAGAAACAAGCAATCCTCTTCAGTGCCAGTTCAATAAGCAATTTATTGAACATCCCTAGTCTGATGGCCTCAAGCGCAAAATTAGAAGACGGATTCGCAGCATTTCAATGGCCATGCTCAAACATCTTGACCTTCCTGCCATTGAGTATCTCACGGCAGTCTTTAACTTGTCAATGTCCACGCTTGCCATCCCCGACATCTGGAAACAAGGTCGCATAGTCCCATGTCTTAAACCAGGGAAAAGTGTCAAACTAGGAACTTTCTACAGACCAATTACGATTCTGTCACCTGTAGCAAAGACGCTGGAAGCCCTCATCCACCCCACTCTCGTTTCACATGCGAAACTAGAACCCCATCAGCATGGATTTAGACGCATGCATAGTACGATTACCGCTCTTGGCGCGATCACTACACGTGTAAGAGACGGACTAAACCAGCGCACACCATTGTTATTGATAAGGTCAATCACTCCATGCCTCTGGCAAACCTCCGCAACATGCATATTCCGACCCAAGAGATAAGATGGATTGCCAACTATCTAGGTGGTAGGTAATCCTTCACCGAGTTTCGAGGCAGTCGTTCCAAACGCCAGAAAGATCAAATTAGGTGTTCCCCAGGGTGGGGTTCTCTCTCACACCCTGTTTAACATCTACATGACAGGTCTCCCAACACCTCCGGAAGGCATTGAAGTTATCTCCTATGCCGATGACTGCACTGTACTCGCCACGGGAGCGGATAGGGATGTCATGCGCGTAGGTATCAATAGATATTTAGCGCCACTAGAAGCTTTTTTTCTTAGTCGAAATTTAACCATCTCAGCGTCTAAATCGTCTGCGACTTTCCTTACCACCTGGTCAGGTGATTGTCGGTGGCCGGTTGGGGTACGTATTGGCAACAAACCAGTTCCTATTGTTGGAAATCCAAAAATTCTCGGGCTGGACTTTGAGAAAATGATGACTTCAGCTCATCACGCGGAAGCGGTATGTGAAAAGATGCGCAGTAGGAACAAAATTCTTAAAGCACTGGCTGGCAGCACCTGGGGCAAAGATAAAGAGACTATGCACTTAAAAAGTGGTGGGTCGAGCAGCGGCTGGTTTTGCGGCGCCAGTTTGGTCTTTGTAACACAAACTGAAATAAAATCCAAGTCTGCCAAAATGCTGCTCTACGCACAGCCACAGGGTGCCTTTTAATGTATGCCCAGGATCACCTAAATCAGGAGACACATTTGATGCCATTACGTGACCACAATCGACTACTTACAAAACAATAGTAGGTTGTTATCGAGAGGATCATCCTAACCGTGACCTTATGGACAAAATTCGTGACCTTGAGAGAGAGGTCCAGGGTTACAAAAGGGATCCTTTTGATGAAAATTCATACCGGGCTGCCATTGCAATGATTCACACTGAGGAAGTGAGTCGGTCTATTGCGAGAAAACCCTATTGCAGCTGCCACGTTTTTGTCCCTGGAGATTACGGGCGAAAACGACGACGAACTATAAATCGAATCCATATAGATACACAGCGGTTCACACCTTCCTGTACCGCTAAAAGAAGAAAAAGAAGGACGAGTTCTACAATCACCTAGACACACTCTTCGAATAACCTCCATCATCCGCCCATGTTCCATGACATCAGCAATTTAGAAGCTCATAAGTTCTGGAAGGAGTTCAAAGACAGCATCAAAGGAGTTGAAGAGCAGAGCAAAGACAGATACAATTAACGTCAGCGAGTATCTAATAAGATAATTAGACGTAAGAAACGCGAACATTTTGACGAGCAGTTACAGCAAATAAACCAATGATTAGCCAGTAAGAACAATAGACGGGCATACAAACTAACAAACACAATCAAGAATGGTTATCCTATGTAAGGACAAGGATAGTAGCATTATCAGCGACATCGTCAGCATAAACAAACGAAAAGCTTCGCATTTTGAGGAGCTCCTCAATATACCATCAAGCTCCCTCACGTAAGAGGCTCTTGAGCAGAACCGGTCCCTCCTGTTTAACATCCAACAGTAGAGGATGTGAATCTCATACAATCGCTTCAACGTAATAAAGCGCTGGGCATTGACGAGATCCCAGCACAACTGCTGAAGCACGGTGGAACGTGCCTAAATGTTTATTTTCCTCGGCATGGCCCCAGCGGCTCTAGCGACAACGACTCGCTCATTCCATATAAAAACTCGTTTTAATAATAATGCTAAGCGCTTCTAAAACTAGTTTTTATATGGAATGAGCGAGTCGCTGTTGCTAGAGACGCTGGGATCGTGTCGAGGACAACATACCTTATCCAACGTTAAACATGCGCGACTGCTCAAAATATGGAACGACAACGCGCAAAAGCATAATCTGACCAATCCACAAAAAGGGTGACAGGCTGAAATGCGATAATTACAGAAACATCATTAGTTTATACGACTTATAAGATGTTATCAAAAATTCTGAAAAAGATAATTAATACGTACGCAGAACAAATCATTGGCGAATATCATCAAGGCGGGTTCAGACCTGGTTGATCAACAATCGATCAACTTTTTACTGTGAATCTGTTACTTCAAAAGTGCTGGGTATACAACATCGACGTGTACCAAAATTTTTTGACTTTATAGTCTAAGAAAATTGGACCAAAATATGGCCATCCAACGGCAAAAATCCTACATCGGAATTTTTTTTGATTATGGTTGGGGATGGTCCCGAGATGATGGCATAGAAAGTCCCAACCGATCGGGGGTCCGCAACCTTAAAAAAATGGGGGAAAGGGGGGCCTTTTTTCGGGTTTGTGCGATTATTTCAAAAACGGTACGAGATACAGAAAAATGGTCTGAGGACGAAAAAAACTACATAAAATTATCTTTGGAATGATATATAACACATTAGAGTCATTTTCCCTACGATTCTTTTTAATTGCAATGTGTAATGTGTAATTTTCTAAAAACCCTTAGCAGTATTTTCATATTTGGAAACCTAAGAGGGGCTATACACGAAAAAAATTTAAATTTTACAACTTTACTGTTATTTACTTTTCCTTGGCTAAAGTCAACAGTCTTAATATTTAACGTATATAAGGCCATACTGACCAATCTTTGTGCAAAGTTTCATATCGATCCCTATAACGGTTTAGAAAAACGGAGCTCGAAAAGGAAGTTCAACTTTAAACGCCAATAACTTTTTTACCGTTACTTGAAACTGGAAAATTTTAACTGATATGAGATGTACTCGTCTAGATCTTTGATTTAAATGCCCATACGTTAATCTCTGATAAAAACTAAAAAAGTCGACTTTTTTCAAACGTTCGGGACACCCTGTTATCTTTTTCCTACCAACTTCTAAGGTATTTGTGCCAAAGACTGTAACCATTCTACACATTCATACCGAATTTCATGACAATCGGTTGAGCCGTTCGCGGGTTATTTAGTGAACAGACGGACGGACGGACGGACAAAATCGATTTCATAAGGGTTTTTTGAAAAAATTCTAAAAAACCCTAAAAACCGAAAAAAATGCCCCCCTTTTTCTGAAGACCATTCTCAACCATAATCCAAAAAAATTTCCGATGTAGGATTTTTGCCGACCAAATATGCCATTTTTCTTAGACTATTAAGCAAGTAGTCTGGCTGGTCTAGCGGTTAATGCGCGCACCTTCGGTGCACAGGGTCATGAGTTCGAATCTCACCGTGGATCATGGTGTTTTTCGAACTCACGAGCTTGTGACGGACTATGATCTCACTCAAATGTTAAACGAAACGAAAGCCATGAATATGGAACGCTGCTCATCAAGTCGACACAATTAGTAGCGTATGCCGACGACATCAACATCATGTCTCGAAGATTGGGTGATGCAGAAAGCCTTCAACGGTTGCAATGGGCGGGGCATGTACAACGAATGAACGATAACCGCATGCCAAAGAAGCTAATGAACGCACAACGAGTTCACGGAGCGAGGGTCCTCGAACCTGAGCTAAAGGTTTAAATGCAAATATTCCAATGTGACACTTACGAAATTGAATAACTCAATATTTCTCCGGCTGGGGCTCTTCTCCAACAAAGTTCCGAGTAGTTCCAATAGAGCTGGTAAGTTGCCATGTCATAATACTACAGACATGCACCGCAATTCGTATATAGAATGGAACGATAAGGCGAAATTTCCACAATTAGTTAAATTCGCACGCACTATTTGTTGTTGGGTCACAAATTTGAAGTTTTTCGCAACATTTTATCAAAAAATATGGATGAATATAGTTTTATAGGGGAGGTAGGGGTAGTCATATCTGCTTCTCTTTCAATCAACTTCAAGCATATGTCACAATTAGCTAGCTTTTGTCAAAAGTTATGGCCAAATTAAAATACATATCCAATTTGTATGGGAGGTAGCGATTCAATTTAGTCCACTTTCAATATATCCAAGATTTTATCAAAACAAGCATCTGACCAAAATTTCAAACCGCTAGCTTCATTATTTCGGGAGTTATCGTGCAAACAGACAGATAGACATGGCTTATTCGAATCAGGGACTGACCCTGATCATTTGTAAATACCAGTGGCTCCTTTGAGGTGATACATAATATCGGCGTAACAAAACCAATATGTAAAATAGGCCATACGTATAACCTATGTTTTTTGTAGTTGCCGGGGTCGATAGTTTGCATACGGATCTACAGAGGCAACACAACAAAGAACATCGTATGACAACCAATATACCCTATACCATCTTAGGGGCATAGGGTATAAATATGTCATAAAAGCTTTGCATCTGCAATCCTGACTCGGTTGTCCAGATCACCGTTAATCCAGATATCACGCTTATCCGGACCACTGAATGCTTCCAAGTATGTATTCCATCGTAGAGTTTTCGACAGAAATTGTGACTATAATCCGAGTTTTTTACATTTTCAGGATGTAAGGGGCGATTCAGACTATCGACAAGATTTACTAAATCCTAGATTTAGTTGACAGTTGTTCCATATTGTACTGCAATTTGAAGAATGCAAGTACATTCTACGATACATTTTGAATTTTAGTCATACGATTTCATCTAGTGGGCGGGTTTCGATTTGATTAATGTAGTGGTTTTCTTAAATCCTGTCCATAGTGTGAATCCCTCCTCTAAGGACAGATTTCGTCACGTACTTTCTTAAGGACCGGCTTGGCAAATTATATGATTGTGACTAATTTCAAAAAATGAACTACTTATTTATTTTGACTGTTGTTTCTAAGATCAGATCAAGACTGTAATCGTACTTTTTATTTTGAATTGAAATAAATTAATTGATTATGTTTTCTGAATGTGTTTTTTAAGACCAGAGTGGACCAAAAGTCCTCATGGGTTTTGGAAATGTAATAACTTTTGTGTTTATTTTTTTTTTTCAGATTGTACACTTACGGACAAGACTCAACCTATAATCGCATATATTTGTACGTGTTTTTTGGAAATTACGGTAGTTATCCATCAAAATCGTATGTCGTTCAAAAGCTTGAGACCTCAGCTTTATACTGGTACCATTTCAAACAATATTTGGTGAGTACTTTTAAAATTAATGCTCTTTGAATGAAATCGTAGGGAAAATGGGAAAGTATGAAAATGGTTTAGGGTTAGGTTTTTTTTTAATAGAACAAAAACTGTTAAAAAATAACTAAAGTGATTATTATTTCAGTATTTGGTATTGCCTCCTCTTGCTCTAATGACAGCTTCCAGTCAATTCTTCATTGATCTGATCAAGTTGTTGATGGTATATTGAGGAATACCGTTCCACTCCTCTTATAGGGCTGCCAGCCCACATCATACAGAAACTGCCGCCGTATGCAACCGTTTCAGTGAAACAGCACTGCGCAAATCGCTCACCCGGACGCCTGTAGACTCTGCATCTTCTGTCACTGCCATTCACACGCATTCTCGACTCGTCAGTGAATAATACTGAGCTCCACTCCATAACGCTCCAATTCAGATGATCTCGAGCAAATATGAGGCGCGTCATGCAGTCAATTTGGGGCCCGTGGGAGGCCGTCTTGTGTAATATTCGCTTCCCTTAATCGTCTCCTCACTGTCCGGGCCCTGGCGGCTACTTCGCGAACTCGCCTCAGGTTCTGCTGCAACACCCGTGAGGAACCGATTTCGTAACGTACTTGTAACAATGAAACGGTCGTCTCTCTCTGAAGTGGATCGAGGGCAGCCCGTTCTTAGTCTCGAATTAAAGCTACCAGTCTCTTAAAATATCCTGCTAGCTCTCGAGATAGCAGACTGACTCATTCCAAGACGGGGAGCGACGGTTCGCTGACTAAGACCTTCAGATAATAGGGCTACAACTTGAGCCGCATCCATGGATGACAAAACAGTGATTGAAATTACCTTAGATGTAACTTCCCAGATGCAACTGATACTGACAAACCGATTAAGGGTGCTTTTCTAGGGGCAATTTACCTGACCGCTAGCCACCATAAATTTCAATTTTTCTCACTTTTTTGTTACAAAGTGGCATTAATTTAAAATGTGCGCAGCAAATATTGATAAAAAGGGTATCAACAGGTATAAATCACATACGACTTTTATGAAAAACTATTGTACTTTTCAAAAACCACGCACAAATATATGCGATTATAGGTTGAGTCGATACTTTTGTCCGTAAGTGTATAAATAACACCTAGAGAATAAATATTGGAGATATTCAAAACTGAACAAAGAACCATAATAGAACTTTATTATTTTAATCAGCGATCAATTATTTTAACACAAACCGAGGCTAATTTCGGGTGCTACCGAAATTTGGATAACCTTCGCTCTCCTACTGGCTAAAACTCTTTTTCGGGCGTACCTACGACTTGTATTTAACCCCCCCCCCCCCCCCCCCCTCACATTCTTTTCCGACCGTCTTCACAGAAGTTCCGATGCGTCGACAAAACAATATTTGTGTGGGGTTTGGTTGGAATAAGTTGACAAATTAAAATATTTACTCAGAAAATTTTATTGAGGGATGCGGGAGCGTGGCCCCATAGTATGATCCCATTTTTTGTGACCTTTTTTATTTTTGCTTTGAAATTGGTGCACAAATAAAAAAAAATTTCTTATAAGAACCTAATTTGGGGGGGTTAGGTTTGTATGGCAGCCCCATGACCCCATGATCCGATTTGATCAATTCTTACATATGTTTTGTATTATCAAGAAAAACACATTTGTGCAAAATTTTGCTCAAATTGGTGCACAAATAAAAACTTTTTTCTTAGAAGAACCTAATTTGGGGGGTTAGGTTTATATGGACGCTTGATGGACCCAAGGCCAGAGGCAGACCGAAGAACACCTGGATGTGCCAAATGAAAAAGCAACAACAACGCATTGATCTCGGCGATGACACGATCCAAGATAGAGCTGCCTGTAGAAATATGCTGAGATATTACCGCCAAAACGGGCGATGTGCCTACACCGCAGGTCGAGCATGGAGCGGTATAAAGCACGAGGCAAGGAAGAAGAAAATGTTTGTATGGATGCCCCATGACCCCATTATCCGATTTGATCGATTCTTACATATGTTTTGTGTCATCAAGAGAGTCACATTTGTGTGAAATGTTGTTCAAATTGGTGCACAAATAAAAACGATTTTCTTAGAAGAAGCTAATTTGGGGGGATTGGGTTTGTATGGCAGCCCCATGACCCCCTTGTCCGATTTTACTGATTCAAACATACAAGCTGCCTGTAGCAAAAAGAAGCATTTATGCAAAATTTCAGCTTCATAGCTTTTAAATTGGCCGAGGAAAACGCGTCGCAACTGACGGACATCGCCCAATCGTCTCTCCAAGTCATGCTGATCATATATTTATACTTTTCATATGGTCGGAGATGCTTCCTTCAATGCGTTACAAACTTCATGAAAAAGTTAATATAACCTTTCACTCTATGAGCGAAGGATATAAAAACTTCAAAGAGCATATATTTGTTAATAAGCAGAACTATGGATTCTGGGGTTCTTGAAATTCGAAATTAAATTCAATTCATCAACGCCACTCGCACTCCATTAGGTATGCAGTAAGGTGTGTCATTACATGTGAAAATATCAGTTCAAAGATGTTATGGAAAATGCTCTTTTTGCGAAGTTTCGCAGTTTTTTCGTTTCGGAGTTTTTTTTTTCGTTAAAGCGACGGCGAAGGGACCTGGGAATAATGGTCGTTATATACGGACAGTATAATTTTTAGTTGGAATATATTGCTAGTAAAATGATTATAAGAAAGAATAATTCACTTGAGCTTGATTTATATGTTGTTGTAAAGGATATTATTAATTCCTTTGTCCCAACATGAATTAAAGTGCCCAGATGCGAAATATAACCCGAATGAGTCTCGATTAAATTTTCAGGGGTCGTACGCATTACACAAAATAAAAATATAGGAATATAGGAGAATATACGAGAAAATATAGGAGTTATATAGGAGGTAAATATTTTGTTTGTAACATATCATCACACATACATTAATGGCCAAAAAAATAAGTACACCCCTCTTGTACCATTTTATTCATGATTTTCATTGCATTTATTATATTGTATCGAAATAGATAGTCATTATAAGAACTCGGATGCAACAATGCCAGGGAACCCGAAAAAGAAGATGGCTCTCCCCTATCTTCTTGGTCCCGACCGGAATAAACTCTGAAGTGGATAATGAGCTTGGTCCAAATAATAAGTACGCCAGCGTTTTTTAACTTTTTTTCACAAACGGTTTCTGACTTTTTATCAGGATTTGTGTTTTATTTTTTTGGTGTGTAACTAACGTCAAATTAAAAACAAAAAATACTTAAAGGGCGAAAAATGCTTACCAGGCCTATAGAAAATCGTGTGGGGTCCAAAACTTTGAAATTGCGGTTGTTGTTGTTGTAGCGGCGCAAGAGAGAGGGGGGGGGGGGAACTTGTATCATCATTCATAAATCGTAGGCATCCTCTCCTCAAGGTCAAGACCTAAGAAGATCGCAACTTCGATGGGGTTTTCCCATAGTGCGATAGGTGTTAGATGCGTAGGTGCGGCAGTGCAGTCAAATATATGATCCACGTCGTGCATGCTGGACAAATATTTCCAATGCTGTTGTCAATGCGTGACCAAAACGAATTTAGTCTGGAGCAAAATCCAGAACGAAGCTGAGCCAAGGTGGTACGTGTGGCTCTCGGTAGTTGTTGTTCGTCGGCTGAGATGTCGGGTGGTCGAGCGCGAAGGACGCGGTTTACGGATAGCCTATTTGTGGCTTTGGTTACCTCGCTGGTGTGCAGTTGATTTAGGGCCGCCTTATATATGTTGGAGTTATCGAGAGGAACTCGTTTAAACCTTTGGACTTCCCTTTCCATGTCCCTTAACGAACGTCTTACATGACGTGGTGGTGGGGTTTTGTCCATGAGGTCATGATTTGGGTGTAAGCTTCGATGACAACCAACAAGATATTGCTTAGCCAGGAGATCATTGTGTGCCTTGAGGTCTAGCAGCTTGGTTTCTTGGTGCAGGTGGTCTTGCGATGACATGCGAACGCAACCAGTAATGGTACGCATGGCTGCATTTTGGCATGTTTGAATCCGTTTCCAGTTGGTTTTGCATAGGGTATTTGTCCATATCGGTGCTGCATAATTTACCACAGAACGACTGACGGCTTTGTAGGTGGTGAGTAAAGTCTCCTTATCAGTGCCCCATTTGCTGCCAGCAAGGGACTTCAGGATCTTGTTTCTGCCCTTCATTTTGTCACTAATGTTGTCGGCATGGGTGTTGAATAGGCCGTGATTATCAATTGTGACGCCAAGAATTTTGGGGTGACGGATAGTGGGAACTTCGGTGTCATTTACTCTGATGTTAAGCCGTTGGTTGAATTCTTTGTTGTATGTGGTAAAGAGGGTGGCCGAAAATTTGGGCGCTGATAGCATTAGGTTCTTGTTGTTGAAGAAAAGGTTGAGCTCTTCCAAGTAACCGTTGATGAGATCGCACATGTCGGGAATGTCGTTGCCAGATGTCATTATGGTGCAGTCGTCAGCGTAGGATACAATGTCTATTCCTTCGGGTGGGGTGGGAAGCCCTGACATGTATAGGTTGAACAAGGTGGGGGAAAGTACCCCGCCTTGTGGTACGCCTTGTTTTATCCTTCTTAGTTTAGATTTCCCATTTCTAAACTCGGTGCTGGATTGACGTCCGGCAAGGTAGTTTGCGATCCATTTGACTATATGCGGCGGTGTGGATATTGCGGTCAAACTATTCTGTCAAACTATTCGCTCAATCATGAAAGGAATCGGCTGATCGTACATTCAGTTCATAATTCATTAAGAACTAAAGAAAATCAGACGGAACTACGATAAAATCCATAATATGGCTCTCAAGGATAATTGACAATCACATTATCACTATGACGAAAAAAGTTCCCTTGGCATTATTGATGCTTATCGCGGGAGTATTGGAAATATTTCATCTCACCGAAAAGTCAATGGAAGACTACAAGAAGTAAAGCAATTTTGGCGAATAGATTCGAAGTTTCCTTCGCCATCGAAAAAAATATGGAAGGTGCGATCAATTATGGGGAGAGATAGTCCTCCTTGGTCGAAACAAAACAAAGAAATATTCAGAATATTTTATTTTAGTGCTGATATCGTAATAAATTTGAATCATAAAAGACTCCTATCGAAATATTCTTTGTCTCAGAGAAAAATAAATTTGATCAACGCTACATTAAAGGACTTTTTCCAACCGGAGCCAAAATATTATGGTCAATGGTTTTTTTTTCAGAATTTGTTGTCATTCAAATCCATCTAGTAACTATTACAGTGAGACAATTCCAGTATAAGAAATGTCTGTTAAGAATCATATCGCATTATGCTAAAGAATCTATACCAGTTAGGTGATCATTCTAGCAGAATACATAATAACATTAACCACACCTCATAAGCTGGTGAACGATTAGCTTCATTAACAAGGAGTGTAATTTTTACTTGGTGAAGTCGTTTACGGAACTTTAATTCACTCGAAATATCAGAAAGAATTAAGTTAAAGAATTGGAAAAAGGTATGCCAAAATAAGGACAGAATCATAAGGGTTTTGTTTAAGTTACTTGGTATACGGTACCATTTGGACCATGCCGCCAAATTATCTCCAGAAAGTCAACAAGAACGAATTTTTCTCTGAAGAAAAATGGACAATATGATGAGAAATAATGAAAGACAGTAAACTCTCATCGAATAATAAAATGAAGTTGGAACTAAAGCTAGTTTGAATTAAATTAATTGAAATACATATACTTATTATTTCGTCCAGCCTTTTTTAGTCGTCTCATACTTTTTTAAGGAAAATGAGAGCCGTTGTTTTCAATTGTTAATGTTTATATTATTTTATTCCTCTCCAATTAGGTAACAAAATCTTATCAAACGATTTTATTTTCTTTAATAACCGCTGGGCTACAGGGCTTTAAGAAAAAAATTATTTTACTGTATTAATTTTTTTGGTCATTATGTGTATATTTTTCACATTTATTTCTTTTTATGGAGCATTTCAATTTCCTTTTCAAATTGTTTTATGTTTCACATATATTGGAATTTTTAAAATTTTTAGCCTTTTTTAGAGAGACAAACGAAAAATATTGGAATATATAGGAATAGGGGCAAAATATAGGAGAATATAGGAGGTGCGATGCAAATATGGGAAATATAGGAAATATAGGAGGAGTACGGACCCTGAATTTTAAGGTATCTGAGAAAAATATTTTCTTCTTCTTCCTTGCCTCGTTCTTTATACCGCTCCATGGTTTCGCGTTGCTCGACCTGCGGTGTAGGCACATCGCCCGTTTTGGCGCTAATATCTCAGCATATTTCTACAGGCAGCTCTATCTTGGATCATATCATCGCCAAGACCAATGCTTTGTCGTTGGTTTTTCATTTGACACATCCAATAAAAAATATGAGAAAAAATTTATTTAGCTCAGTTTGTCATAAGGTTTCGACGAGTTTCAAAGGAAAGTCATGAAACTAATAAAGAGGATTCTTTTTTTTTAATGATTTAATTTTGAGAAAGTTGAATAATGAAATTTTATTCGATGGTACATCAGTTGAAGCACAATGGTAAGACTTAACAAGCGCGAAAAAAGTCATCTACATACATTAAAACAATCCATTATTATTTTACTGCCTAAGAACACTTAAAAAAAATGCACCTATCATGCAAACCTGAACACTTAAAATTTATTCTCCATTTTAACAAAATGTGCTCGACATAGGCTTTACAGTGAATTACAGAGAACAGTTTGATGAAACGTTCGTCTATGAACTTTAAAATCAAACAATTTTTTATCAATAATCGTTTAGCGTTTACACAGGGAAAAAAACCATCACTTAAATTTGAAGTGAAGCATATTAAAAACAAAATTGGATCACATCAATAAATGATTTTAAAAACAAATAGTTTTATATTAAATTTGATATGATTCACTTTAATGATCTGTTCAAAATTGACTGAAACATCGATTTAAATGTATTCAACTTTGTTTTAAAGTTGTTTCATTTTGAAGGGTGTGTCCGTCACATGTACATAGGCCCGCCACTATTTTGTTCAGTGCTAGTAATTTCTGATAGCTTAGGTGTAGGAAGTAGGACTACGAAACGAGTGGTACCCGGTTCGATTCCCAGTAGAAGCAAAGTGAGAAAATAAATTTTTAAAATATTGTAAATAAAAATAGAAAAAACAATAAAAAAAATAAAAATAAATAAAAAATAGAAAAAAAGGGAAAAAATATTTTTTTACTTTTTTAATTTTACAATCAAAACATTTCAAATTTAAAATAAAGTGAAATCACTTTGAAAATAAAGTGATATTCAATTTTGATTTGACATGCAGCAATTTTAAAAGTACAAGAAACACTATTGATTCAAATTGATTCAAAATGAAACATTTTTGAATTAAACGTAAACGTATCGTATATGGAGCCAAATCATATTTGAAAATGTTTGAATCATAGCTATTATTTTTGATTTTATAACGATTTTTTTTTTCTGTGACGGATAATTCTCGTAGGAAGCAATACCAAAAATGAGGCTTGCCTCGATCTACACAGGTCCTATGTGTTAATAATGGAGATAAAGTAAGATAGTTCATGCTTACCAAGCATTACACATTTGCTTAAAGTTTTTTTAACGTGTTTTTGTTGTTGTAAATTGTTGGTTGTAAATTAATATTGTATTGACTTAGAAACGGGGTAGTGTAGTAGCTTAAATAGTCTATTGAGGTTTAAAATTGATAAATCTCTAACTGCAATATGTTCCTGTTTCACAGTAACAGATCAGTTTCTGAAACTAGCCTTTTAGCTATTGCTAATCTTCACTTGTGAATTCGCTTAAAGGGTTTCGGCTTAAAAATCCTGGTAATCGTCCCTCGTATGGAAATTGGACGACAATAAAACAGAAATTACAAAAAAAACATGCATACATACCCGTCAAATTTTACTATCGCAAAAATACGCAACGATTCAAGGAAATGTGATTCGGAAACACTAGTCCGCGTGCATAAAAAATGCTTTGTTGAATCTTTGTTTGTACTGGTCGATTTAAAGGCATATTGTGGTTTTTAGCGCTTTTTTAGTCAAGCAAAAAGCATAGCATGATTTTAATCCTACAACCATGCAAAAAAAATACAATTTCTTGAAAAATTTGTCGTTATAACCGAAATCTAAACTGGATTTCTTCAAGAAATGAGTCGTTATAACCGAAACGGACTTTATATCCGAAGTCGTTATAACCGGCGCAATTTGTATGAAAAACAATGCGTTAATCAAGGGGATTAAAGTTTAGGTCGTTATATCCGAATTGTCGTTATAAACGAAGTGGTTATAAACGAAATTCACTGTATTAGGCCAGTCAATAAACCGAAATATAAGGCGTTAGGTCGCAAAAAATAGCTCGGCTCTTGTTTTTTTGGGATATCGTTACCAGTGGTGTACCACCAAGTGTGCAACTTTGAAAAACCTGTGCTAACCCCATGACCATCAAAACACCTCAAAATTTTCGGACTTTTTTCATATTTTGGTTTGATTTTTTTTGTATAAAAATCCGAAATTGTAATACGACGTGTATGACGTGTTCCGATTCCAACTGTTCCTGGATGCGTTGAGGCTAATCCAGGAACACAGTTGGATGAATTTTGGTTAAGGTTCAAAAAGAAAAAAGTTTTTCTTACAAGAACCTAATATATAGGGGTTGGTTTGTATGACAGCCCTACGACGTAATGTTTCGATTCCATCCATTCCTAGATATGTTTTGAGGCTTCACTAGGAACACATTTGGGTGAGGTTTGGTTAAGATTGGCTCATAAAGAAAAAAATTTTTCTTAGAAGAACCTAATTTCCAGGGATTGGTTTGTATGACAGCCCTATGACGTAGTGTTCCGATTTCATCCGTTCCTGAATATTGTTTGGGGCTTAACCAGGAACACACTTGGGTGAAGTTTGGTTAATATTGGTACATAAAGAAAAAAAATTTCTTAGAAGAACCTAATTTTTAGGGGCAGCCATATGACCCCATGGTCCGATTCCATTTGTTCCGACATATATACAGCTAAGTAACTGGTTTATAACTTCGTGTCACATGACTTTCTCCGTAGAATGCGCATTTAAGTCTATATTTAGTTCGGAGGATGACTAAAATTACAATTTCGAACTTTTTTACAAAATCTTGGGGTCCTTTGCACCTACAAAGCTGGAGGTGGACTCAAATTTAAGGTTTTGTTAGCTTTCAGAATCTAGTAGATGACTTTCATGTAGGAGGCACCTTTTGGAAATTACAAACCAAAATATTAAAAAAGTCCGAAAATGTTGAGGTTCTTTGAGTGTCACGGGGTTACCACAAGTTTTTCGAAATTGCAAACTTGGTGGTACACTTCTGGCATCTACCCTAACAATATCCCAAAAAACCAGAGCCGAGCTATTTTTTGCGACCTAAAATCATAAAATGACTGGCCTATATTAACAACATTAATACACAATTAAAACCATACATGCTATATTTTATGAATATAATATACCGACACACATGACTCGAAGTAATTTACTATACATGTATATCTTTAATAGAGTCGGCATACATTATCCAATCGATTGACCAATCAAAGCTTATTTCTGGGGAGAAAACACATTTTCTGTGGAGAAAGCTCATTTTCTCTAGCGAGTTTGGTACTGGAAGATAAAAAATGAGCTTTCTCCACAGAAATGAGCTTTGGCTCTTCAATAGATTGGATAATGTATGCCAAATCATAGAGTCGCCACAGAGTGTCCAATTGATTGTACAAATGAGCTCATTTTCTAGAGATAAAGCTTGTTGTTGTTGTAGCGATTCAAGAGATTTTTTTCTCTTGAATCGAAGGGGGTCTTGGCAGCTCTTGGCCGTTTTTAGCAACGGGTAGCTCCGGGACGATTTAAATCGAAGAACCGGCTGTCGTAGGAGCATTTTATGGACAACACAAACATCCATGGGTCACAGTGGGATTCGAACCCACGCACCGGCAACTCAGAGATAGACATCTCTGCCACTGAGCTACCGAATGCCCCTAGAGATAAAGCTCATTTTCTCTATCGAATTCGATAGTGGAACCTAAAAATAGGAGCTTGATTGTACAATCGAGATTGATTGTACAGTGGAGAGTCTGTGGCGACTCAAACAACAATTGTGTCAGTTAATTTATTCCAAGATGGAATACTCAATGTTTGTAAAATAAATTCATTGCTTCTTTACACGCAAGTTTGTATTTCAAATTTAAACCAGAAATTCGGCTTAGATTTGCATAAACTGAGGAAACGATAATCGCACAGGTGGATTAAGTTTAGTTGTCTTAACCAACAAATTTATTTTCAAAATTCCCTCTAAATGCGAGGTAGGGTTTGAATCAACAATAATTGTTTCTATTTAATTTTTATTTGCTACGCCTATGACCAACGCCATCTAGATACATCAAAGCCGTAACTCAGCTGTGCCGTTTGCCTACTAAATTGTGGAAAGATACGAAGAAACAACAACAACAAGCATATGACGTAATTAAAAGGAACAACGAAACAGTGCAAATTTAGTAGGCGATTTTTCTACATTGCGGCCTTAATATCTAGACGGCGTTGCTAGGACCATGTCACACATACATATTCAATGATCGCAAAAAAATGCTTTAACTTTTTAATCTTAAGCGCTGTTTTCCCGATGGTTTTGTCGTCCAACTTTTGAACATTCAAACAAGTTGGACAACAAAACCATCGTGTAAATAGAAGTTGGACAACAAGTTTGAAGTTGAACGAGCATTTAAACAAATCCACCGTGTAAACAGAAGTTGGACAACTTGTTTGAGATGCATTGGTTATAGTCCAATCGAAATATAAATAATGGACCTATCGTTTTTTTGTTGTAAATTTTAAGAGATAAAGAGATTGTTCCGGTAATCAAACTGGAATCATCCGATCATATAATATATGTATATATATGTATGAATATGTGTACAGAATATTGTCCGGATTAATTGATTGACGCGAGTTTCAATGGCTTTCGCACAAAAGCGATGTATGTACATATGCGTATGTACATTATGTATATGAACCATAATTTCCAAAATTATTATATTACTACGAAATGAAAATCATAATCGAAAGTTGCAGTTTTATAGAACTCCGCCACACTGGCACACTGCCATTTTTGAACTAACATGCGCCAAGCCAAATAAAATATGAATATCCAACGAAAAAAAAACTGTTTTATCTTGTACGACGCGACGTGCGTACTATCATGCTCACACCGCTCGTTTGAATAACACGATGAGTGTATACAAAGCTACAACGCACGCAAAATTCAAAATATTTTATCAATTGCAGCCCAGCCCGAAAATTAATTGTTTCGGTTTTGAAAAAAAAAATTGTCATTATTTTTGGAATGGAGAGATCGAACTTTCTGATTCATCAATGTCAAAATACCTTTCAGCTGGCTTCTGATTACCAATATCTGTGCGCTATCATCCAATCCCGACTTTCCATTGACTTTTGGGGCACTTGGGGCAATGTTTAAAATATTCACGAAAAAATAAAAGAAAATACAAATATATTTTTCCTGCACTAATACGTATTGCAAAAACTGATAACGTTTTACGACCGCTCCAACTTTCAACTACTGTTTACACGGCAACAAGTTTGATAGGATTTGTTTGAGAGAATATCGTACGTGTATCAAGTCTCCGACTTGGATAAGTTTGAGGGGAATGTTGGATGCAAACAAGTTTGAAGCCGTCTAAACGCGCCTTTATGATGCCTAGTCGAGAAATATGGGGATATTCCTTCAATTGAACTTACCCAACAATAACTGCGCTTTCTCTTTTAATCCCGTCCAGCCAATAGCCTACCAGCCGCCCAGCCGGTTAGCATAATCTTATCTGAATATACACAGGTACCCGTTTACATAGCGACCCCCTATATTTACATGCTAAACAACACCGCAATGTACCCATAAAAATGTGATATTTATGTATTTCCTCATGAAATCCATTGACAAAGCACAAAATCCAACAACAAAATTGCATGTACATATGTACATTATATACCCAAAGTCAGAGGCAGTATACGCGGTCACACTCATAACTGAACAGCTTTTATGTGTGCGCACACAAATGTCTGCCTGATGGTGTATTCTGTGTGTACATACAGCGCGTATGGACGCCATTTCATGGTGTACGAAGAAAGCTGTATAAAAATAAAATATTGGAGGCAGGCGATATGTAAAGTTCAAAATATAATTTGATAATAAGTTTAGCGACTTCCCTGATTACAAATCCCTAAATGGCTGATTTGGCATTAAATCAGCCATCTGGGGTAACCGTCGAGACTTATGACGGTGTTGGCTCACCCTTTTGCAGGCCCTCTCTGAGGTCACGTGACAGCTACTGTACATTTAGCGGGAATAATGTACCATCAAAATTTGTCATTTATAGAAAAAATTAACAATTACGTTTCAAACTAAAAACAAAAAACTTTTTTGAAATTTCAGTCTCCGCAGGAGTTTACTAGATTTAGCACCCAGCCAAATGTGCGAGCGAGACGAAATGAATGTACGTGCGCTCCTCCCCGCTGACCCTCGGACGCCTTTATACTCAGCGCTAATGCCCCGACATTCTACCATCGTGCAAGAGATGGCGCTGATTCGGGGAGGGCTTAAAAAAAATAAATGCCAATTATGCAAACAATTTAGCTGACACACGTTTCGTCATTAGCTTAATTGCGTACATAATTGGCATTTAGCAAGAGACATTCAGTGATTTGGAGTTTTCTTAAATTACATCTTTCGGCTGAAATGGTCCGCATTGATTGACCGCTTATATACCGCAGCAAAGATAAAAAGTTTTAGACAAATTTAAATTATTTTTGGACGGCATATACGGGCTGCACTAACTAATCGAAACTAAATTTAGTCCCGCTCGAAACATGGCGAGGTGCTTGCCAATCCATAATGCCTAGACAAGCGGCTGTCTCTGAAATTTATCCGGGAAGAGCGAAGTCGTCTTGTTATTGGAATGATATCGTTTTCGACTTTCGTTTCGCTACAAAGTTTATATGAAATTCCTGGTTAGAAAATACGCGAGATTAACAAATTCCAATTATAATATTGTCCAAATAATGGAAATGTCAGATAAACCATTTCTAATCATCTGCACATTCCACAACCAATTCGAATAAAAAGAAGAAGAAGAAAGTTAATTCGCGAACTAGACTAGGACGGTATATTCACCCTATGGAAAAGGTACTATCTCCAAAAATGCTTTAAGATAGTGTAAATTAAGAGCCGGTATATAAGGGCTCATTGTGTAGCTTTGGATGGCAAGTTTCAAGTTAAATCCGTTTTGAAAACACTGTTATAATATTTAAAAAAAAAATAATTACCTTAGCAAGACCAGCTTTATGGGCTCCTTGTGACTCCATATATTCAACGTATTTGGAGAAATCCTTGAACTCCTCCCATGTTGGCCGAAACACCATGATGCGGGGAATGTTTTTAGAATCGTTCGACGCCATTTTGTTGACGCTTCGTTGGCGACGTTTCGTTCTAGTGAAAGGTCAGTGGCCTTTAGTTGCAAGATTGATACTTTGTTGTTCGTTACCGGGTACCTGATGTCTGCGAGACAACTCTGTAATAAAATTAAAAATATGGTAACAAATGCCGCGTGGTAGGTATGCATTATGGCGTGTGTGCAAAAAATGACAATAAGAAGTGCTAGATGTCGTTGAACCGACACAGAAAAACCAACCGTGGTTGCCATATCGCTGCTTTATATTAGCGACGTTTTTTTCGCATCGCGGGTAAATCTGACTCGAAAAAAACGATCGCGGGTAACATCCCGGTTAAGACCAAACAGCTGACATTTGACAGTTTTTGCGCATTATATCGCCTTCGTCGGCTTATTTCTTAGATGTGGTGGATTTTATCACAAAAGATGATTATTTCTATGCAAAAAATATTACGCTTTCAGGTCCCCAAGCGAAATTTTTGATGTTTCCTATATTTTCCGCTATATGGCGGGCGGTAAGATAAGTGTCGCTAGTGTCGATAAGAAGAATAAGAAAAATTTCCCTTGGGGACCTGAAAGCGTAATATACCCTCTATCCCGTGTAGGGTAATTACACGCGTGAACTCTACCTGGGTAAGTGTCATTTTTTTATATGAAGTTCTACCCAAACCTGCACGGGATAAACACAATAAAACGTGCCTATTGATAGTGGCACAACTCCGAAAATGCAATTTTTCAGGAGAAGCAATTAAAGATTCACGAAAAAGGTTATTTTTAAATATACAACCGTTCAACCTATTCAATCCAGTTTTTACTATTATCTGTGTACAAGTCTCTTAAAACATTATATAATTAAATTTTAGGACCAAATTCAGCTTAACCTGCTTTTTTACGCATTTTTCTAAAATGTGCCATTATTGATGAACAAGTATTTCATTTTTTGTTTGTTTTATTTTCGTACACAAATTAATATCCTGTGAATAATACACAGAATATTACAGATTATTATAAAGTGAATTTTATAATTTCGGGATATAATTGGTGGTTAACCGTCATTTTGATGATGCTATTTCATTAATATTAGCCCGAAACGATCGAATCTTCAAACCTTTTTTGCGAAACCGTAACGGTCCTCCAGATATTAAATATCAAATTTTGACATTTCTTTTGGGGTAGTTTAGTCTTTAATTTGAAATTAGGGGTATTTTTTCAGTTTGATGTGAATCAATAGGAGTTCACTGAAAATCACTAAGGCGGAAATATCTCCCTATTCCTAAAAAATACTCGCCTCATTGAAAAGTAAAACTTCGACGTTGAATATCGAGAGAACCGTTACGATTCGTTAGGATTCCAGATTCTATCGCTTCTGAGCAACCTTAGTGAAATGCCATCATAAAAATTAGGCGCTAATATCACCACTTTGTTGAAATTCCACTATATGGACCGACACGAGGTAATAAGAAAGGATGTCAAGCTGAAATGTGAGAAATACAGAATTACCGCAGCTCATGAGTTTGTATGACTTGACATCGATATCATGTCTCGAAAATTAAGCGATTATAGCCTTCTACATAATCTCTCCGCAAGAGAAGTTGAACTACGTATCAACGAAACCAAAACAAAGGCCATGATGGGCGGGCATTTACAACGAATTGATAATACTCGCATGCCGAAGAAGGTAGGATTGCGTGGCCGACCGAGGGCTCGCTGGGAGTACTACGTGAGGACGCCCACCAGCTGCTGGGCTTCCGAAACTGGAACATAAGGTAGCGTGACCGCGACAATTGGAGGTCAATAATTCAGGCGGCCAAAGCATGAGGCAACGTCGGGCTATCTTATCATATTGAATTAATTAAGATGTTGTCCATATTAAGGTTAAAGATTGATGAATTTGGGTTCATTAATAAAGAAATTATTGGGGTTGCGTTTTCCAGTTATCACAGATATACGCCTTGATGACATAGAGAATAATGACTTGACTCTCCGTCGAGCGCACCTCAAATCAAAACAAGATCGGACGAACTCGTCCTGAGAGGTCCTTTTTTCTTAATATGTTACTATAAATTTCAGATACTTTTCGGGAATTAAGTTATTAGTATCTAAGGGATGTAATTAAACAAAATATAGTACTAAGAAACCTATTTACTAAACAGTATAATACAGAAATAAAATTATCGATTTACCAGGAAAAAACCAAGAGAGAAAATTTTATGAAAAATACCGCATCCATTGTTCGTTAGAAAAATTGTAATTAATGAAAGGCAGTCAATCTAAAAAGTTGTGGGCCCCTCTCTAGCGTGGAGCAGAGCAGAAACTGTTTTGCTGGCCTGTCAGGCCGGGTGAGGGTTAATTTGATTTTTACCAAATGGTAAAACACTTAAATTAATGAAAGCTATTTTTGTTTATTATGCATTTAGTTTTGGAATCTATACAAAATAAATAAACAAAGTCGACTTTTCTTTACAATAAAAGGACATTTGGTAATTTTTTTAGTCATAAGCTATTATTCCTATTCAAACGTTAACCTGCATATTGAAATTAAAAAGCTGCAGTTTTTGTTCAGAAATAGGCTTAAATTTAAAATTACTCTACTGAAAAATCAAGAAATCCTACTGAAGCGGTTATTCATAGTTTAAAGTTATATTCTTATGCCAGTGTTCATGAAAAATTGAAGATATCTAGGGACGCGGGAGCGTCCCGCACGCCAAAGAAAAACGAAGAAATTTGAACAAATAAAAAGTGAGAAGCGACTAAGACTATGTTTACACGACGGAACAAGTACGGGTTTTCGGACCTCTGTAGCTCGGACCCTGGTTGGTCCTGAGTCTTCAAATTCGGTAAGCGTTGTCGCTCGCGCCGTCTTACGAAGTGTAGAAAATTTCAAGATGATACGATAAGAAACACCGGAGATATAAGAGTTTGAAAATCGCATTTTTTCAAAAATCTTGTTCTCGTTGTTCTTGTCGTTCATTGACAGGGCTACAGCCTTGCAGAGGGCATCTACGGATTTGGTCTCTTTTCCCATTGATAGAGTCTGTCGTGAAGGTGTGCATAGGCTATCGTTTGCTCCGATCCGTGAAGTAGAAAAAAAGATACAGCGGAAAATGTGAAAAATACATAGAGTTTCTCGCTTAAATCTTTTTATATGTTTTAAAGGAAGCATTTTGCAAAAGTCGGGGATAGGCACGAAAAAAGGCCTAGAAAAGAATCGTATAGTATAGTATAATTGGTAGGACCGATCAATCTTTTGTATCTAAAATTTTCAGTTTTAGATCGTCTGCAAGAGAGGGGGCGGGTCAAAGTTCCTGTTTTGGTTCGTCTCATATATACGAGTACGTGCATATTAGTTTAATATTGGATGTTTCATTCATCCCGATGATCCTAAAGCTTCCACCAAATCAGCGCGGTAGCGGTACGCGGTACACACAACACACACACCACAAGAATCGACAAGTACTCCGTGGTGTACCGCGGCGGAAACTATTTCATACATTCTGGCACGTACCGCTACCGTTCTGCGCTGGTTTGGTGGGAGCTTAAATATGGCGCTGGGACACCAAATCGGTTTTGTCAAGGTTTATTCTGTTGTGTTCAAACCAGAGTTACGTGATGATGGCATATGGAAAATCGATTTTTCAAGGAATTCTGATGAGTTAATTTGAACAAAATTTGGCATGTAGATTTATTCTTGTAATTCCACCCGGTTTGATCCTGTTGTGGTAGGCAAAAAGGTACTGTTAGTTATATAGTGAATTTCATAGCTATCCCTGATTCTTGGTCATGAAACCACTTTATTGTTGTAAAAGCAATGCTCGTCAGGACTCAACAGGTTTTCGGGACCTTTGATGAGGGATAAAAGGATATTTTCACATGTACATGTCTTTCTCCATGTGTCTTAGGCGCAATGTGGAACTTAGGAAATATGGATGTTATTTGAATCACATATTGAGTACCCAGTGAGGCTTAATGGTTACATTAAAAATTAAGATTTAAGATTAGGATGAATGTGATAGAGATGAAGTAAAGGTTTAGACTCAATTTAGGGCTAAGGTGTTAAAGTCAAAATCAAGTTTAGGGTAACGGATAGGGTTAAAGTTATTGTTACATCGCAGTTAACGTTATTATTAGGGTTAAATGTAAGGATAGGGTTTGGGTTAAGGTTGAGTCTGAGTTTGAGGTTTAGGTATAGGCCAGGGTTATGGTCAAAGTTAGGGTTATCATTAAGTTTAATGTTATGTATAAAGATACCAAGGTTAGCGAGGTTACTAGGGCTACCAAGGCCATCGGGGTTACCAAGGTTACTACGGGTTTGCAAGATCACCAAAGTAGTCAAGTGTACTATGGTTACTAAGATTACCAAGGCGAGCAAGGTTACCAAGGAGACGAAGGTTAGCAAGGGGTTTATCATTCTTATAATTATTGTTCTCAAACAAATTCGTGACAATAGGGCAATGAATATCGTCTTCATAATATATTTACGAATTTTGTAAATCGAAAACTGCAAAAAGATATGATATCTCACAAAAACAACTGTGTTGTAAAAGGTGTTCGCCAAAGAAAAAGTCATCAGCCGCAAAAAGGATTGATATAAATACAATCCCGCCAAAATACTCGCATCTTGTCTCAATGATGGTGATGGAGCAAAATTTTTTTAACGCTATTTGGCGGGAGCTTGAATAAGGTTAATAACAGAATAAAATCAATGTTAAGAAATTTATGAAAGAACTTTTATCGTATAGAAAAAAACGAATTTCATACGAAGGAAAGCTAAATAAGGTTCTAAAACGCATTTTTATTTTCTATAAGACTGGAAGCTTCAAAATTATCAAGAAAAGAACATAGCAGCAAATAGTACCCTCGTTCAGCTCCCCGCCAATAAGCGTTGAAAAAAATTTGCTCCACCACCATCATTGAGACAAGATGCGAGTATTTTGGCGGGATTGTATTTATATCAATCCTTTTTGCGGCTGATGACTTTTTCTTTGGCGAACACCTTTTACAACACAGTTGTTTTTGTGAGATTTTAAAACAACTCATTGCAATTGGGCACATTTTTTTTATGCCAGTATCCATGAAAAACCGGAGACAGTTGGATAACGGCACAAGTACATCTTACAAGAAGTCTACTAAAGATTGGAATGGGAAAATTTGTAAAATTAAAAACTGCCACATTTGGCATCTTTTGAGCTCAAAACCTGGAACTCCCAATTTTTCGAGTTGTGCCACTATCAAAGTAAAGCAGCGATATGGCAATGTATTTCGACAGTTCACAAATCTTCAGTTTGTTGCACTTCTTTCATTACGATGTTTTATTTAGCTTACTTTGGCAACATTCTAAGCATTTCTTGTGATTTTGACCGTAGATCGAAGATATCGCTGAAAGAAGCACTAGACTATTTAGAACAGTCGCAGGAGGAGGAGGAGGATGTTTGTGCTATTCCGGACACCGTTTATATAGAGCCACCTGAGTTAGATGGAAACGTTTCTGGAGAAGACGATGCTTGTGAGGACGAAGGTGGAATCCCCGATAATTTATGTCCTCAACAGTTAAAAGCATCATGCGAAATTGTTACCAGAAGTGGTGATCGTATTGGTGATGATCAAGATAACAGTTTTGCTTTGATCGAGGACGTCCAATTTGACGCATTTTATGAGGCTGAAGATGACGACATCAATTAACCTGAACCATCGACATCCTTTGCTCCGTCGCCTCCGAAGAAACGACTACGACGTCTTGTGCCCAAGCCAAGTGAAGCTCCCTTACCCAAAGCAAATAAAAATACGGTATATACATGGTCTAAGGACGAAACGTCGGGTAAGGTTCCTGTATTTCCAAATGCAAACTACGAAGACTGTTGAAATTTATTACCACGAGCAGTTCGAAAAATTCATCTATGATGAATTACTGCAGCATATCATTGATGAATCTGGACGATACGCAGCTTACCGCGGTGAATCGAATCCAAATTTCACAATTGCTGAGCTAAGAACATTCATTGGTATTTTGATTATTTCACAAATGGTGTTGTACGCTATATGTGAAACCAAGACGAAGATCTAAAGAATGTTTTGGTATCAAATAGTATGCGCAGAAACCGTTTCCAGGAAATTTTGCATTTCCTCCATTTTGAAGACAGCAGGAAAAGTGGATCAAAAGAAGCCCCAAATCCTGATAAATTATGGAAACTAAGACCTTTGACAGACCACGTAAAGGCTAAAATGATTCAGCACTTTCATCCCGAACAAAATCGTTCGTACGATTGCGTATTTTGGAAAGCATGGATGCAAGCAATTTATTAAGGGTAAGCCCTTGCGGTTTGGGTTCAAAGTGTGGTCACTATCCACTCCATCTGGGTATATGGTAAACTTTGAAGCTTATCAGGGTAAAAACCCTAGATCTAAACCGGCATTAGAAGAGAGATTCGGAAAATGTGCTGCCCCTCTAATAAATATGATCGACGATTTTTCAAAAGATGTTCAAAATCTTCCGTTTACTTTCTATTTTGATAATGAAACTAGTTTACTAGTTTTCCACTTCTTATTTACCTCAAATCGCGCGGCTATAATGGGGCAGGAACAATTCGAGAAAACCGAATCCCAGCAACTTGTTCCAATATCCTGCAAAACGAGATTTGATTAAAAAAAACGTGGATATTGTGAATCCATAAAAATGATTCTAACCGACGTTCGATTGACCAAATGGAAAGATAATAATGTCGTTTCAATTGCGTCCACAATCAAAAAAAAAAAAATTAACAATATTTTGTTAACTCTATATTATATGTGAATAAATAATATACAAATGCGAGCGTCGATTATCTGAACTAATGTTGGCAAGGTGGTGGTTTGAATAATCGAAAATTGAATTGAACTGAATTGAATTTTCATAGAAAAATTGGAGGATTGCCTAAAAGTTAATATAAGTTTTAGCCTGGAAATGTGCCAGGCGACTATCAGTGAACAAAAATAAGAAATTTGAAGGAATTGAGTGCTGCTGATGAGAGCAACCTCACTTTCTGCATAAATTTGAATTTTTCATTTGATTCTATATATGTATATGAAAAAACCTAAGTCCTAAGGTTGTGGTTACTCGATTGTTCGGATACTCGACGCTCTACTATATGTACTATTTACTATACTATGTTGATTTTATTTTTTTGTTTTATTATTTAATTAAAATTAAATAAAAAAACCAGCCAAAACTTAAACTTTAATCAACTCAGTTTTGTCGCCACTATTCGCATTTTAAATTAGCGCATACCTTTCTTTATTTATATCTTAGAAAAAGCATAGTAACCCATGCCATGCGTTAGTCCAGAATGGCTATGTGATCACACAACCCATGTGTTTGACTCCAAATTTATTACACTACACTCCACGAAATAATTCAAACGTCAAAATATTATCGATGCAATTGTTAACCCTTCTGTCGTCGCCTACAAGCTATTATGCCTAAGGTGTAGCTGAATTTTCTGTGAAATCAAGCTTAATTTTTGGAGAGGTTTAATTTTGGATCTTGAAACAGTTTACATACTATTTCTTACGATGATGCGCCGTTTTTTCGTTTCTTTAGACATAGTTTACATTTCGCCGAACGTTTGATCGCATTTGTGGCCGTCGGTTCCTTTGAAATATATATGGAAAGGGTAGAAAATATTGTTGAACGATATTTTTCATCAAGATATAGTACCAATGGTCTGTCTGGATCTATACGCCAACAGAAGGGTTAAATATCACGTTGGCATTTTAAGAGAGTAATAAATATTACGCGGATTTTATATTCTCAATTGTAAACAAAAAATTGACGATTGAATAAAATTTTCACGCATACTATGAACTGCAATAGTGTGAAAACGGTGCCATTTTTATTTTCTGATGGCCATTCTGGACTAACGCATGGCATGGGTTACTATGCTTTTTCTAAGATTTATATGTATATGTAATTAAATGACTCCTTGATTTGTTAAAATTCTTCCTCCGAAATACGAATATTTTGTTTTGCGGGTACGTAAGTCAAACTAATTTCTTCAAAAACATTCTCGCGAAATTATTTTAATGAGAAACTATATTACACCTCATCAGTTAAACAATAGTTTTCAGTAAATACCGTTTACATAACTGTATAAAAAAATATAACCGTGATCATAAATCACTACAAATTTTACTCTACCAGAACATAAGAAAAATTTTCATCATTCAGTAGGTACTTGGTTTGGGTGCGAACTGTACTCACAATTCGATAATTGCAACGAAAGGTGGAAATAAATCCACATCCAATAGAGAATGAATTCTAGCACCCCGCATCTCCCCGTAGTTCATTTTCCCGACGAATCGTCCATAAAAACTGTGGGCGTCATTCTTCGTCCATATAAGCAGTAATTCCAGTTGCTTCAAGAGTTGACCTACAAGAGTGGTTAGCATACCATTGGATTGGAAATTTTGTCTACTTTCAAAATGCCGATCATCGTTTTTTTTCCAAGAAATTTTTTTTCAAAATATTGTTGGAAATGTAAAAAAGAGCAAAAAAATGGTTCTTTTTCACTCGGCAAAAAATTAGCACAGGGTGCCCAGGGTTGCAAATCTGGATTTATATAGCCAGTAATACCCTAAAACAGATAAGCGCAAGAACGGGAGTATTCCATTTATTCCGAGGTTAATGTCGATTTTGACTGGCCTAAAATTTAACTTAAAAATTATAAAATCATAACGTTGAACATTTTGAAAAATCATAATGATTCATAGGGAAGATCGTTTATAAATTTGCAACGTTGTTTTAACATGGAGACTAATGGTGAAATATTTAAAACAGAACGAATTCAGTCTAATCTAGACTAACCCACTTTTAAAGTTAAATGATTGAAAATATGTACATAAACGTATATGGAGCCAAATCATATTTGAAAGTTAATTATTCGTATTATTTTCTTTTATTTACCACGGTTTTTTTTAAGTGTTAGAATGTCCCGATAACTATTCGCCTTTTAATTAATTCGATTTACTGAACTATATCTTCATAAAATAATTTTGAAATAATATCATAACCCGATTAATGACTATTACCAAAACTTAATTGCGAAAGTCTTAATCTATCGTTCCACTCCATAAAGCAAATGCGGTATATGTCTCTATTATCACATTGACATGTTCAACCTACTTCATTGTATCAAACCACACAGTTTCTAAAAATATAAAATTTAAGGAGGCGGAATTTGATTGAATTTAAAGTTTTGCGAAACTTATTAACAAAATATACTGGTCTGGTATGAGTTATGGTTTTGGTTATGCTTCCTGGTAAAAAATATATTTGATAGAATTCAAATCAATGTTTGAGATTGGCAAGTTAGATGTTTGTGTCTTTTGTCTTGATGTTAATATTCGAAACCACATTGAAGAGGAAGTTAATGCAAAAATAATTGCAAAATGATTTAGTTCAGTTTTTAATTGGCGTAACAATAAGACTTAAATGTTTAACTAAGAATATTAAATTGCAGAATTAACGAGAGAAAAATATATGCTACATTTGGCATGATGGGAAACAGAAGGGGTTAATGAGATTAAGAAGTTGTGTTTTGCAATATTTGGAAGAAGTTTCGGCAAAACATCCTGCCGATAATCTGATTTTTTTACTTAGATAATTGTCGTGGCAAACAAAGAACCGGTTAAAATATTCAATTGATGTTTGTCTGTGTCTGTTGACTATGCTTTAATTATTATTTCTTGGCAGATTTATGTTAAGCATGTATTTGTATGCTGTGAGAAAATTTGATTTAAGTTCTATCGAGCACAAATTTCTCATTAGAGGGCACACCCAAAATGAAGGTTATAGTATTCATCAGGGTAAAAAACCCAAACTTAAAAAAATGTTTGATGCCAAATTGCTGAATACACTGATTTGGGCAATGGGTTAAGGAGGAAGAAGGAGGGGGGCAAGGGGGTTAAAATTCCGTCTTTTTTTCAAATATCTGGAAAACTATGAGTCTGTCCCGAGAACGAAACAAACTACACAAAATTACCTTTGTAATGATATATAACACTCTAGCCATTTTCTCAGAAAATTATACCCTAGACCCAAAAGTATTATAGTGGATTTACATTTTTTGAGTTTTACATTTCGTACGTAGCGTACGCTTTGGTACAAACTTTTGAACATACATTCAGAAAACTAACTGGTATAGTGACGTTCTAAGAGATAAATTGTTTTTTCTATTTTCGATTTTTGATAGAATTGAAATTTGTTAGAATTTTGGTTCACTTTGTATGGGGGGCACCTTTACTTTCGGTAATATTTTTTGGTGGAGGGGGCTTAGGTTAGGCACCCTACCAAATTCGATCTGCCTGTCTCAATTTGAAAAGAAGCTTCAGGCATACCTTTATTAAAAATGTTAGGAGGAGTCAGGGGGGTGTCAATGGTCGGAAGTTTAAATTTTTGGTACAAATGAAAAATTTTCTTAGCAATACATGGACAAGATCTTATGACCCTAAGTCTATTCTGTCAAGAGTTACAGCGCGAAATGTAAAACTCAGAAAATGCAAATTCACTATAATACTTTTGGGTCTAGGATATAATTTTCCAAGAAAATGTCTAGAGTGTTACATATACTTACAAAGGTAATTTTGTGTAGTTCATTTCGTTTTCATGACATTTTTCGGCTAGACTTATAGTTTTCCAGATACATATTTGCAAAAAACTGAATTTTCACCCCTTTGCCACCCCTCCCTATATTGAAGGGTACCCGCTTATACGACCGCTCAGTTGATACTGTTCCTTTGAAACAAATCTATGCATCAACAATTTCCATATCAGAGCACAACAAAATGACTTAATAAGTTTATTAAACTTCAATCTTAAACCATGGTATTACTCGTATTACGAACCATTTTTCCGTAATCTTATTCAAAAAGATGTTTATTTTTTCTTCTTCCTTGCCTCGTTCTTTATACCGCTCCATGGTTCCGCGTTGCTCGACCTGCGGTGTAGGCACATCGCCCGTTTTGGCGATAATTTCTCAGCATATTTCTACAGGCAGCTCTATCTTGGATCGTGTCATCGCCGAGACCAATGCGTTGTTGTTGCTTTTTCATTTGACACATCCAGGTGTTCTTCGGTCTGCCTCTGGCCTTGGGTCCATCAAGTGGAACTTCCATTGATATCGCTCTCTTTGCGGGGTTCTCAGGCCCGCCTTTGAACATGGCAATACCAATCCATTCGTCGGTCTTCGAGCTTTTCGGTGATTGGTTGGTCTATGGACAAGCTGCCTCGGATGTAGCTACTCTTGATGTGGTCCCTTTTGGTTACACCAACTGACATGCGTAACATTTTCATTTCAGTCGCTGTCATTTCTTTCGCGTAACCTTCATATATGGTCCAGCATTCTGATCCATACATGAGTGCGGGACGTACAACCGTTTTGTACAACTTGCCCTTTAGCTTCAGTGGCATTTTCTTATCGCAGAAAACTCCAGAGTTTTCTCGCCACCTCATCCACCCAACCTTTGTGCGATGTTTGATGTCATAATCGCATGTAGCTCCGCTGTTCACCATCGAGCCAAGGTACTTGAACTTGGTACAAGACTTAAGCTGCTCTCCTTTGACGTACATTTCTGGTATCGGTGCATTTGGGTCTGAGAATTGGCAGCATAAGAACTCAGTCTTTGTTATACTTACCCTCAGTCCATGCTCCTCCAGAATGTCACACCATTTTGTAAGCGCAGCTTGCAAGGCAACGATGTTTGGGCTACTGAGGACTATATCATCAGCAAAAAGAAGAGATATTTCTAGGCCGTCGGAGACACGTGTTAATAAGTAGCACATGATGATGTTGAAGAGCAACGGACTCAATACACTGCCCTGGTGTACTCCGACATTCACCGGAAATTCTTCTGATTCACCGGCTGTGCATCTAACATTAGTCGTAGCTCCATCATACATGTCTCGTATCATCCTGACGTATGCCTCGGGGACATTAAGTGCTCTCAAGGCCAACCATATCAGATCACGAGGTACTCTATCGAATGCCTTCTCCAAATCGATGAACACAAAGTACAAGTCCTTTCGTGCTGCTCTATACTTTTCCATGTTTATTTTTTCATAATAAATTATAACAAAATAAAAGAAAAAACAAATGAATTCTCTTTTGTATTCTTTATCCTGGCTGATTAGCACGATTCATGTCACGATTAATATTAAATCAACTATTACGCGCCTGAAACATCTTCTCACTAATCATCATTATGAACGCACGATAATTTTTTTTTAAATATATCATTCTAAAACTGAATGTCAATAAATTCAGCAATATTTTCAGCAATATTTTCAGCTACCTATAATACAGAACACCACAAAAATACTCTTGGAATTGTAAAAAACACGTGAAAGAAATTTTAAAATGCAATTTCTGGCGAATCAACAAATGTGCAGTTGCGTCGTTCTTCTTTTGGATGTGCGATATAATATGCCCAATAGGAAAAATAGAAGCGCTTCCGATAGAAGCGACGTAGAAGCGCTTCCTCATCATTTCCAAATGTACTTCGGAGGAAGTGCTTCCACAGAAGTATAATTACGAATGGTGAGGGAGCACTTCAAGATCGTAATAGAAAATTATCGACTCTTTGTAGCTGCTCCAGAAGCGCTTACCACTCACTTCTCTACAAGCGCTTCTGGAGCGCATCTTAAGGAACTGCTTGCCACCGCGGACATGCAATGCTAGAAAGTACATGAAGAGGAATGGAATGGGAAGCGCTCCTCTGCTTCCCGAGAAGCGCTCCTCTGCTTCCCGAGAAGCGCTCCTCTGCTTCCCGAGAAGCGCTCCTTTTGCCCTTCTGGAGCGCTCTTTTTCCTATTGGGTGTTTTAGTTGTACATACAACACATTTAAAAACAAAATTGTCCTTTCATTGGCTAATAAATTCAGGTAGGGGGGAAAAGCACAATTGAAAAGACAGTTAGCACAGAGACTTGCTGATGCAAGGTGTACATTCTAAAAAAATGTCGTGTTTAGCGGAATCAAATCACAGGAGATGGTCCGACCGGTCTTTTGAAAATGCGAGTGGCGAGGCGCTTTAATGTGTCGATTAATGTTCGACATTTGGGTTTGTCCCTTGATTTAGAACAGGCCAAACATTACCACCACCATACCATACCGCTCAAGCCACAATGGACATTTTTTCTGAACTGTTCGGAATAAAAATTATTTTAAGAGAAAAATAAATAAACTGTCCTCGATCTCTAGATTTAACACCTGGGTTTGTGGTATTACTTAAAAGAAAGGCTTGCCTTAAACCGCACACTGGACTATAATATAATATTCATAATATCAACTTGTTTCACTATTCTCACCGAATAATCTGGTCCTACTCTTTTCAGGAACTCATTAAAATTCATGTTGTTTAGTCTTATGGTGACCTGTGGCATGGGTTAAGAATTGTGCCACCGCTTTCCAGCGGCGTGTCATAGAAGGCGACTAAAGAGGCAGGGGAGAATAAAACTCTCCTGGGTCTCGTACAAATCTATACAATTGCGCGCGACATTGATTGCGTTCAATTGTATAAATATGTACGAAGGTTAATAAAAATTGACCCCTGTGGTGTTGGGGTTAGAATTATGCCACAGCGTTCCCGGCTTGTCGTAGAAGGCGACTTGAGGGATAGGGTGTGTAGGCTTGTAACTTGAACACCTGAAACTAAACTACACTCGAAACATTGAACGAGCCTCGGATACCACGGACTGATTTACCGGCAACGACCTTTGGCTACAAACAACGGACTACGATTGGTTTTTGGAACGTTCTAACGATGCTACTGCGAGTGCAGTAGTACAAGACTCACTGAAGTCGAACGGGAAATGACCGCATATAGAATTTCGATATTAGGACTGAGCGAAACAAGATGGACCGGATCGGGAACGACCTTATCACCTAGTTCCCAAACTGGGCTGCTTTACTCTGGTAGTGAACTTGAAGCCTCACCCAGAATGGCTGGAGTCGGCATCCTTTTGAACAAGGAAGCTCGCCAATCTCTTATAGATTGGAGGCCTATTTCCAACCGAATAATAACTGCCAGATTCAAGTCCAGAGTAAGGAACATTACTATAATTCAGTGCTACGTCCCAACTGAGTCAGCTGACCAGCATGCTAATGACGCCTTTTACCACCTGCTTGGCGACAACTTTGCCAAGGCTCCCAGAGGTGACATAAAAATTATTATGGGGGATCTCAACGCTAAAATTGGGTCTGACAATGTTGGATTGGAACATCTAATGGGCAATCACGGTCTGGGTGTTAGGAACGACAATGGTGAGTTGTTCGTAGAGTTCTGTAACTCTCGTCAACTTGTCATTGGCGGCACCCTGTTCAAACACAAACCTTGCCATTTAGCAACCTGGATATCTCCAGAGAGCCGAACAGAGAACCAGATTGACCATATAGCCATCTCCAAAACATGGAGAAATTGTCTCATGGACGTCAGGGCTAAGCGTGGTGCTGATGTAGGCAGCGATCACCAACTTGTCATCGCAAAAATTCGCTTGCAGACCGCTGCTATTCGTCGCACACAAAACGAGCGTATATCGCTACGATTCAATGTGCAAAAACTTAAAGATCCATCAACAATACGTGCAGTTTCTAGCGCATTGCACGAGATAGCTAATGCACAAACGCCAGATACTCCTTCATCAATTGATGATAGATGGAACATTGTGAAGGACGCTTTTATATCGTGTGGCGAAACATTTGTGGGCAGACTTCAGCGAGGTAGGAGACCATTTATCAGCGACGATACGATACATTTTATGTAAAACATTGACTTTACTTATTTTTGCGTGCGTCAAAAAAGGAGGCAACACAACACATCAAGTTAAATTCAATACCGATCCCGGCAACACAAAAACGTTTGGATAATTGATCGATCACTTCAATTATTCAACATCAAAATATATTTCTTAATAATAAGTTTCAAATTTGATTTCCCACCATCTACTCCGATACATGACTACTTCGTTGCGAAGCGTAGAAATTCTCCGCTAAGAGTAGGTACTAACATCGTCAGTTCACGTAAAATCCATGCAAATACTGTCAAAATTTTGGTGATCGTGAAATCGAATTCGCTGTACTCACTTCACATGAAAGTCTCCACACCGGTTTTTGACATTTCGCCAGGGAAAATAATGCAGTTGCACTTTATTTCACAATGAAAAGATGTCATCGACAATCAATCAGAACGCGAGTTAACATTTATCTTACATTGAGTGAATAAAAAGCAAGTCTCCACGGCACCGTTTTCACGGGAGACATATATTCAAGTTTTCCGCTCGGTGAACTCAGTACATACATTTAAGGTATGTACTGAGACATCTTTCCACTGTGAAATAAAGTGTAACTGCATTATTTTCGCTGACGAAATGTCAAAAACCGGTGTGGAGACTTTCATGTGAAGTGAATACCACCAAGCGAATTCGATTTCACGATCATCAAAATTTTGACAGTACATATTTGCATGGATTTCACGTGAACTGACGATGTTACTACCTACTTTAAGTAGAGGACACTACGCTACGTATCACATACACTGAGTGCCTTCTGGTGGAGAGTAATGTAACCAGAATTCGCTCAATTTTTCTTGGTGAAATGTACTGAGCGTAGTGTACGTGAATACACTAATCTTAATATAAGCCCGGAAGCACAACACGGTCATATACTTAAACGTCAAATCATAGGCTTGAGCAGATGGAAAATGCTGAATATATGTCTCCCGTGAAAACGGTGCCGTGGAGACTTGTTTTTTATTCACTCAATGTAAGATAAATGTTCACTCGCGTTCTCATTGATGGCCGACGACATCTTTTCTCTGTGAAATAAAGTGCAACTGCATTATTTTCGCTGGCGAAATGTCAAAAACAAGTGTGGAGACTTTCATGTGAAGTGAGTACCACCAAGCGAATTCGATTTCACGATCATCAACATTTTGACAGTATTTGCATGGATTCCACGTGAACTGACGATGTTAGTACCTAGTACCTACTCTAAGTAGATAGTAGAGGAAACTGCGCTTCGTACCGCAAACACTGAGTGCTTTCTGGTGGAGAGTAATGTAATTAGAATTTGTGTCAAAATTTTAGTCCGCTCACTTGTGCGTGAATACACTCATTATTTCCACAATACATATTTTCAAAATTTTAAAATTTGTTTTCCCGCGATCTACTCCGATATATGGCTACTTCGTTGCGAAGCCACAAAGGTAAGGTGACTTTGGTGAATACACTCAATGAGTGTATTCACGTACAAGCACCGCCGTCTATATATTAAGGCCGCAATGTAGACTCGTAAACGTCAAATCCGCAGATTAAATTGCATTGCATTGTTGTTGCTTCTCATGACATTGTTGTTGTTTGCCCGTGTCCGACGAACAATTTAAGCAGAATCCATGACGTCATTGTACAGCTGAGTTGCGGCTATGATATATCTAGATGGCGTTGGTACAAGTGAGCGGACTAAAATTTGGACACAAATTCTACTTATATTTTCCACCACCAGAAGGCACACGCAAGTTAGCGGCGAAGTTGGTGTGTGAATGCAGTGTAACACTTATGTCAAATGATATTCATTATTATGACAAAAATCACATAAAAACATGTAGATGAACATAATCTGCGTTATATTATTTCCACAATATATTTCTTCATAAGTTTTTTTTTTATCCTCCTCTCCTCCTCTCATCTCCTTTCCACTTTAATACTGCGCACCTTCCTTAAAATAACATGGCAAATAAAAATATATATATTCAATCTATGTGAGCTTTTGAGTGTTCTAGAGAAAAAAGGTTTCAATTTTACCAGAAAAAAAAACTCTATACGTTGTGATCTGCTGAGCTCATCAATTCGATTTGATTATTTTGGTGCTATTTATTCCATTATCGTCGTAATAAGGTCTTTCGTACCTCCCAGACAACTATAAGTTGGTATAAGGGTAGGTACTAAGTTTCAAATTTGTTTTCCCGCCATCTACTCTGATATATAGCTACTTCGTTGCGACTAAGTAGAGGACACTTTCACATACACTGAGTGCCTTCTGGTGGAGAGTAATATAAATAGAATTTGTGTCAAAATTTTGGTCCGCTCAGTTGTGCGTGAATGGCGTGAATACACTCTATGACAATCTTGGAAATTGGCAGGTTATAACATGGTTCATCTACCCTTCGAGCAGGTATTAATAGGAGAGGAAACATCACTTAAAAAGTGTGCCGAAAGCGCAAATTCATGGGAAAGAAAAATACAATAACAACACTGTTGAAGCAAAGCGATTTGACACAAGTAGAGTAACAGTGAGCCCTTATATACCGGCTCTTAATTTAAACTATCTTAAAACATTTTTGTAGATAGTACCTTTTCCATAGGGTGTATATACCGTCCTAGTCTAGTTCGCGTATTAAGTTTCTTCTTCTTCTTTTTATTCGAATTGGTTGTGGAATGAGCAGATGTTTAGAAATGGTTTATCTGACATTTCGATTATTTGGACAATATTATGATTGGAATTTGTTTATCTCGCGTTTTTTCTAACCAGAAATTTCATATAAACTTTGTAGCGAAAGGAAAATCGAAAACGATATCATTCCAGTAACAAGACGACTTTGCTCTTCCTGGATAAATTTCAGAGACAGTCGCTTGTCTAGGCATTATGGATTGGCAAGCACCTCGCCATCTGTTGCGAGCGGGACTAAATTTAGTTTCGATTAGTTAGTGCAGCCCATATATGCCGTCCAAAAATAATTTAAATTTGTCTAAAACTTTTTATCTTTGCTCCGGTATATAAGCTGTCAGTACATCTCAATTCAAACAAAGTTCCATGCTTTGACAACCCACTATTAAAGACAAAGAGAATGAAGAAGAAGAATTCAAACAAGCGCACACGAATTTTTGAATTTAGATTTAGTATTTAGAAGGAGAGAAAACATCGCTTAAAAAGTGTGCCGAAAGCGCAAATTCATGGGAGAGAAAAATACAATAACAACACTGTTGAAGCAAAGCGATTTGACACAAGTAGAGTAACAGTACATCTCGATTCAAACAAAGTTCCATACTTTGACAACCCACTTTTAAAGACAAAGAGAATGAAGAAGAAGAAGAATTCAACCAAGCGCGAACGAATTTTTGACACAATTACCACTTTACTGTTAGATGCTTGCTCTCCCATGTATTAGATTCTCGGCACATTTTTGAGCTGTCACTTTGTATGGAATTCGTGACTTTCACCCTCTCCTTCTATTAATACCTGCTCAAAGGTTGGATGCTTGCTCTCCCATGTATTAGATTCTCGGCACATTTTTGAGTTGTCACTTTGTATGGAATTCGTAACTTTCGCCCTCTCCTTATATTAATACCTGCTCTAAGCATCTACCAATGCCGTCCCCCAGATGGCTCCGCGAACAATCTCCCGTATGCAATTTAGCTTTTGGACATTTCCGCTTCTAATTTTCGAGTTTATCATTATTTTAATATTTCCTGAGACTTTTGCGGCGCATATCAAATGCAATCTCCTAATCTGAATACTGCGTTGGGGACTGAAGACACAATAGTCAGCTGTTACCGAAGGGGGATATTTGGATGCTTTTGCGTTTTTCTCGATCAATGAGCACGTCCGCGTAAGTCGAGAGGCACTAATAATGAAAATTAGAAAATGCGAACGTAGAAAAGCGGAAAGAAGTCACTCGTAAACTAGACGCACTATACTTGGCCTACGTGACAAAACTACCCTGGTCCATTCACAATCACTCTCGGATGCACTGTCAACCAGAAAACAAGAAACACTCCCTTGCAAAATGACATTTTAGGGTTGAAAAGAGATAATCGATTTCACAATATACAATGTTGTTGTTGCCGGTCGGTGGGAAAATCGATTTCATCACACGCCTAACCCAACACAGTACAATGCGGATGCATGGCTACTCCCTTATGCAAAAGGAACTAGAACCACGATTTTCTTGAAACTATTCTCACAACACATTTTGCAAGACATTTAAATGAAAAAGTAAATCCTGGAATAATTATGAAATATCTTGGCTATGTGAAACAAAATGGTGGAGCTTTCCGATTTGACACAGACCAGACTCTGGCGAACACACGATAGGGGTTGGTTACTCACATATTTTTCAACCACAATTTTGGATTTATTTGAACGTTTTTGCTAGACGCGATATGGCAAAACACTGCGGAACACCTGACACTTTCCTTTTTCGTTTTTTAACACTTTCCACGATATTTTAAACCGCATATTTTCCACTTTACAATACAGCGATAGGCTTACGTACGACCCGACGAATGCAGCACATCGCGATTGATGAGTGTCAATCTGCGCTTCAGGGTTAAAGCTGGTACGATTAAATGAGGCATTCTAGTACAAAAGCGTGGTTGTGGCGACATCTCATTAAGGGTATCGGCATGTCTAGCGCGAAAACGTTTGAAAAATGAGCAGCGTTGCTTTGGCTCCAGAACAAGATAAAAGATTCAGGACAACTCACCGAGGGACAAGATATGGAGAGTCCCTTGGCTGTGTGAAGTTAGCCAGTCATTTTTTTTTAATTACGCCCTTTTGCTCGGTGAACCGTTTGTTCGACTGCGGCTACGTTTGTTCTTGATTGTTCGCCAATTAATATCGTTTGTTCTTCTCTAATTATTTAATTATAGGAACTTTTAAATTGTGAGTGTGAACTTAGCCAGTCATTTTTAAATATGGGTCGGAAAGGTATAGGTTTGGTATCAATCGAAAGCCAGACGTATGTTCATTTTGTAGGGCGTTTGTTCATCCTGGAAACGGAAGGATACAGGAATTATTAAGGAAAAAGAGATTAGTTGTGACGTCATCTTCACTCAACCAACGCCATCTACTCAGCTCAGCTGTACGATGATGGTGTGGATCTTGCATAAATTGTTCGCGGGACACGGGTTGCCCGTACAGCTGAGCTGAGTAGATGGCGTTGGTTGAGTGAAGATGACGTCACAACTAATCTCTTTTTCCTTAATAATTCCTGTATCCTTCCGTTTCCAGGATGAACAAACGCCCTACAAAATGAACAAACGTCTGGCTTTCGATTGACACCAAACCTATACCTTTCCGACCCATATTTAAAAATGACTGGCTAAGTTCACACTCACAATTTTAAAGTTGCTATAATTAAATAATCAGAGAAGAACAAACGATATTATTTGGCGAACAATCAAGAACAAACGTAGCCGCTGTAGAACAAACGGTTCACCAAGCAAAAGGACCTAATTTCAAAAAAATGACTGGCTAACTTCACACAGCCGAGTCCCTTCTGCCAATAATTGTTGGCCAATTCTTGCCATACTTCCTGGCTTGTTTGCGTATTGCCATAGTAGTTGTAAATACGCAGTGCAGTCGGTATGCATGGTCGCGAAGGGGCACGAAGAAGGCGCCAAAAATTTGAATATTGTTATTTTTTGTGGTTAATTTTTCTGACGATAGTTGCTTTAATGTTGTTTCTTATGGAATTGTTGTTCCAATACATCTTGAATATGAATAATCTGTCGGCGATTTGGTTGAAATGAGGCTTATGTTGAAATTTTGATATACCATTTTTGTTGCAAAGATCCATATATTTCAAACGCGAGAACACTTTTAATCTATCATTAAGATTATGGCGTTATTATGAAAAATTAAATCATGTGATGTAGACAATAATTTAAAATTTGAATTTGTAACTGAATTATATTGTAGTGTATATGTACACACATTTCCATTCATACTACCTATCTACATATTTTCATTCCTACTCATCTATTTTCATACACAATCTATCTGTCCACACTTTTCATACGTAAACATAATTGTATCTTATTTCACACACATCATGTTACACAACATTACATGTCAGCACACAGTTCTTTCACCCTTTTATTCGTCATTATGCATTATGCACTTTACCCTCATTATTTTATTCAATAAAGCTTAGATTAGCAATTTAGTCATAAGAAATTTTGTATATATGTATTAAGCTAGGAAATCAATAAACGGAGGAGTCGATATTATTAACTAAACCAGTACCATTATATCATAAAAAACGTGCCTGGGTTGGTAGCACCTGGGAGCAACCATAGCAGTGCCTATAATAGCGGCACTCTACACTTGGCCAGCGGCATTTTTATGCCGGCCTCTAAAAATCCTCCAAATATCTAGAATGTGCCTATTTAGCGGCACTCTAGATTGGTCAGCGGCATCTTAATGCCGACCAACTCTCTCAATTACGTTTATACCATCTTTACAGGACAAACTTTATTACATGGCGATCCTGCCCAACTCAACAGAATTACAACAGACGATTAAACACATACAGGACAAGGAAAGCGTTAAAAAACCGAGAAGGAAGATCAAATTTATTAGCCAATTATTCGAAGACACTTCCATTAGCAGCAAATGCCCCGAAAAAGTAGGACCGACGGATCAAGAGTATCAGCCCGCACCGGTCAACAATAGATTTTCACCACCCCCATACATTCCAACAGCTATTGCGAAGGCCACAGACCACATAGGACCCAAGCGACTCACCTTAGGGGACTATAGGAAACGGCAAATACGACGCGAAGAAATCAAATCCACGACTATACCTACGAAACCGAGGCCAAAAAAAAGAAGAGGCGGTTTTCAAGTAAAAAATAGGAGGAAGATCGCAGCCCTTAGGCGGACTCTGACCGAAAGAACCATACTAGATTGGAAACAGGAGCAAGATATTCTCGACCGTATATCTCAACTTCAAACAGAAACGTACAAAAGGAAACGAGATGGGTAACCAATGTACAACACTCACCCAGGAAACCTTCGTGGAGAAATACGCCCAAACATTATCAACGTCGGCCATATTTATCATCATCCTAACCGTCGCCTATTTTTGGCAAAAAACCAACCAAAAGTATGTTAGGAAGCATGTGAATAGGACAATCAATGTATAAAATATAAATCTCACTGTAAAATCCAAATCTTTTCTTATGGACAAGTTAAATACAATAATTTTAGAACTTCAAAACACTTTATCAAATTTGAAAAAGAAAGGTAGTTCGATATATACAATAGAAACTATCAATTCAAAACTCAAACGCTTAGAAGATTTATTATCTGAAGCTAAGGCTTCATTCAGCACTTTAAAAGACGAGGATACTTTAGAGGAGAAAATTGAAATAACAAACCTTGCCAAGGAAATCCAAAACCTGCTCGATAATCAATTAAAAATTGCGACAGCGCAGAAATTTCATAATAGCCAACCAAAAATTGAGCCAGAAAGTAAAATGGCAAGTTTTGATATTTCAATTGCTGCCAAGACCATTCCAGTTTTTAATGGAAACTACAAGGACCTAAATGCTTTTTGTAAAACAGTAGAAATCATATACAACTCTTTAAATGAAACCGGGAAAATAGCCCTAGTTGATTTTGTTTATTATGTAAAATTATCAAGTCATGTGCAAACAGTGATTGAAAGTTCAGGAATACCTAATAACTACAAAGATTTAGTAGATAATCTAAAACAACACTATAAGACAACCAATACAGTATCAGGGTTGCATACAAACCTAAGTAGTATATCGCAGAAAAATTCGAATATAAGTTCATATAGAGACAAGATTCTAAATCTAATTACTGAATTGAACCAACTTCAAATTTCTGAGTTAGGCACCACACCAACTAATGAGCAAAAGAAAGTTGTTGTCCAACTTAATGACACATACGCGTTAACAGTATTCAAAAATGGTCTGAACGATCAATTTAAAAACACAATTTTTGCTGCTAGACCTAATACCTTATCTGATGCAATTAGCTTGGCTCTAGAACTAGAAAAGAGTAATAATGTCCAGTCCAACAATGTATTCCATTATAATAAAAGTAATAATTCCAATTTTCATAACCACCTCAGAAATAATAATCATAACAGAAACACCAATAATAACCTTCGATATAATAATAATCGAAACAATAACCGAAACAGAAATAATAATTATCAAAATAACTATCATCAAAACAGGAATATAAATTACCAAAACAACAATAACTCCAGTAGAAATAATCATAATTATCGTGGTAACAATAACCATGCTGCACGCAGCAACGGAAACAGACAGAATTACAATAACCAAAATACATATCAACAAAATAATAACAGAAGTAATAGAAACAATAATAACGGTAATAGAAGAATAAATATCGTACAGGAACAGGGAAACGTAGAAAGTTCCAGAACGGAATAATTCAACCGTCTGGACCTAAAATTTATAAAATCTCGGATAACTTTGTGAATTATATTGAATTATTTTGTATAAACGCTAACGAAAAACTAAAATTTTTAATTGACACGGGAGCAGACATTTCCGTATCAAAAAAAGGTAAAATTAAAAATATAGAACAACTACTTGACAATGACAAATGCAAATTAACAGGTATCACAAACGAAACCATAACTTCACTTGGTTCTGTTGATTTTCAATTAAAAATATCTACAGACGATTGTATAAGTCACAAATTCTATATTGTAGAAGATGATTTTCCAATAGATACGGATGGTATTATTGGAAGGGATATTTTAGAAAAATATTTTTGTAAAATTGACTATGAAACCTACACGGTAACTTTTTCGACAAAACAAAATGAAATTATTATTCCAATGAAATACAAAGTCCCTGAAATAAAGCAAATTAAATTACCACCAAGATCTGAGATAATAGTACCAATCAATATAAATATTGACCAGGATAAAGTAGTTTTGAGCAAAGAAATTAAAAAAGGAATTTTCGTGGGAAATGGAATCATTCCATCGAAAGGTACACGTCACATCAAAGTCCTAAACACTAGAGATACTGAAGTAGTCATTAGCGATATAGAGAAGTATATTGAAACACATCCTTTACATAAATATAAAATAATTTCTTTTAAACAAACCTCAATTAATAAGAACAAAACAAGATTAGATAAATTACTACAAAATATTGATATAGATTCGTTAGACCCCACAGCCAAAAACACAATTTTAGATATCATAAAGGAATTCCAAGACATTTTTCATTTGAAAGACGAAAAATTAAGCGTGAACAATTTTTATAAACAAAGGATAGAGGTTACAGATAATATTCCAGTATACACAAAAACTATAGACTACCACATGCTCAAACTGAAGAAATTAAGGAACAAGTAAAAAAATTGATTGACGATAAAATCATAGAGACATCCACAAGTCCATATAACTCTCCTCTACTGATTGTTCCGAAGAAAAGTAATGATAACACAAAGAAATGGCGATTAGTAATTGACTTTAGGAGATTAAATAATAAGGTCGTAAATGACAAATTCCCTTTAAGTAGGCTTGAAGATGTCCTAGATAGAATAGGCAGAGCCAAATACTTTTCGGTATTCGACATGACGAATTCATTCCATCAAATCGAATTGGATAAACCGTCCCGTCCATTGACTGCATTTTCAGATGCTCAAGGTCACTATCAATTCACTAGACTTCCCTTTGGATTGAAAATATCTTCAAACAGTTTTCAACGAATGTTGACTCTTGCTCTCTGCGGCCTTGACTCTGAAGCCTTTCTGTACGTCGACGACATCATTGTTTTTGGATGTAGTATTAAACACCACAACGAAAACATGAGAAAAGTATTTGAACGTTTAAGACAATATAATTTAAAATTGAACCCCAGCAAATGCCAATTTCTTAAAACTGAAGTCACTTATTTAGGACATTTAATTACTAAAGATGGTATCAAAACCGATCCATCAAAGTTCAAAGTCATCGAACAGTATCCAATACCAAAAAATGCTGATGAAGTCCGTCGTTTTATTGCATTTTGCAACTATTACAGACGCTTCATACCTAATTTTGCGGATATAGCTAAAAACTTGAATGCATTACTTAAAAAGAATGCACCATTTCTATGGGACACATTATGCCAAGAAGCATTTGATACTTTAAAATCGAAACTAATAAACCCACCCATTCTACAGTATCCAAATTTTGATGAACGTTTTATTTTAACTACAGATGCATCCAGTTATGCACTAGGAGCAGTATTATCTCAAAACATAATAAATGCTGACTTACCTATTTCGTACGCAAGCAAATCATTGACCAAGCATGACTTAAATAAACCCATAATAGAAAAAGAATTACTTGCAATACATTGGGGAATAAATTTCTTCCGACCATATTTATACACTCAGAGAAAAAAACGCACATTCATATTAAAAGCTCCACATTTAAATTGAACGCAGTATTCGTTTGAAAAATATCGTTTGATTTGAACGAGTTCTCATTTACGCTAAGAGAATTTCTTTTAAAACAAAAGAGCAGCTAAACCGCAAACGACGGTCGTTTAAATCAAAAGATTCCGCATTACATAGTAATGTGGATACATTCCTTTACGTAACAAATACGCATACCTAAAGGACGCGATGCCAAAATATCATTTGTTTCAACGTAGCACAACAGGTAGTTAATACTTCTGGGCGGTCCGATGAGTCTCACGTGTTCATATTCGTTCCAAACAAATGTGTATAGTGTCTAACAACAAACGCGTATTAGAATCTTCGACGATGTTAAGAGTGTTTTCGAGAATGTACTTTTGCATTCATCTGGAGGAATGGACGCTTGCACACGTGCAATTTAAGTTTAGCGGGTGTTAAAATAAAAGTGTATTTTATTAATCGTATTCATATTAGACCTAAATGGGTATTCGGTAGCTCAGTGGTAGAGATGTCTATCTCTGAGTTGCCGGTGCGTGGGTTCGAATCCCAATGTGATCCATGGATGTTTCTGTTGTCCATAAAAATGCTCCTACGGCAGCCGGTTCTTCGATGTAAATCGTCCCGGAGCTACCCGTTGTTAAAAAACGGCCAAGAACTGCCAAGAACTGCCAAGACCCCCTTCGATTCATGAGAAAAAAAAAATCTCTTGAATCGCTACAACAACAACAACCTAAATAAAAATAAGTGTTTTTCTGAAGTTTTCATAAGTTTTATTCTTTATTGATTTGTCAACCCAGGTAACAGTAAGTATCTAATCGAATGGAGAATGGAAAATCAAACGGAATGTATAATTTTATTTCAGCAAATCGCAAATCGTTTGAATTAAACATATTTTGTTCAATATTAGTGAATATTTCTCTGAGTGTATGGACGTAAATTTACAGTAGTAACTGACCACAGACCCCTTGTTTCACTGTTCACACATAAAAATCCGTCATCGAAACTCACTAGAATTCGTTTAGATCTATCTGACTACGATTTCGATATAGTTTATAAAAAAGGTAAAATGAATACCAACGCGGACGCCCTATCCCGCATCGAATTAAATTCCGACATTCTAAAAAATATGATACCGACCGACAGAGACGAGACTGTTAAGAAAACGTTAGCAATTACACGAAGTATGCATAAAAACCTAACAAATGATAATAACCACACAAATAATATACAACAAGATTGCAATGAACCAAAGAAGCCTGATCAACTTCACATTTGGGATTGTACATCTATATCTGACATCAGAAAAATAACCAAATTAACATTTAACTTACCGCGGAATATTAAAAATGAACTCATGAGTAAATATAATAAAAGAAATCTATATATTAAAGTTATTCAAACATTCAATGAAATAACTGTATACTGTAATAGCGAAAAATTCTTCAGTGAATCCGTTCCTGATAAGAAGAAGCTATCAGTATTTGAATATACAAGTCACAGCGATAATTCCAATGCAAAACTCGATTTCATTGTGAAGAAGCTACTTGATACGATGCATCGGTTGAACATTCATAAACTTGCTTTGGCAAATGATGATGATTTATTTAAGTGTATACACAAAGAAGATTTCAAACAAATTTTTAACAAGTTGCAACAAACTAGTAAGACACGTGCAAATCTAAAAATATTAATATACAACCCACCAAAAAGAATTCATGACAAAATAATACAAAACAAACTTATAACCGAATATCATTGTTCACCACACGGAGGACATTTAGGAGTTAGGAAAACAATTCTAAAACTAAAGCAAAGATATTGCTGGAAAGGTATGAGTTCTATGGTAAAGAAATACATCAACAACTGTGAAGATTGTGCTAAAAACAAACAAACCAAACATACTAAAGAAAAATTAGTCAATACAAATACTCCATCCACAACTTTTGAAGTAATTCAAATCGATACAGTAGGTCCACTCAGGATATCAAACCACTATCGTTATATCCTAACAATGCAATGCGAATTGTCAAAGTTCGTTATAGCTGCACCTATTGAATCAAAAGATGCTAAAACTGTAGCATCGACTTTAGTTAGAGAATTTATACTGAGATATGGAATTTTTAAAATCTTAAAATCTGATAGAGGTACTGAGTTCACGAATGAACTCATGAAAGAAATTTGTAAGTTATTAAAAATAGAACAAATATTTTCAACCCCATATCACCATGAAACACTCGGTATTGTCGAAAGAAATCATAGAGTACTGAATGAATTCATGTTATCTTTCGCGGATGACTACGAATGGGACATTTGGTTACCCTACTATACTTTTGCTTACAACACTTCACCACACGTAACCACAGGATATACTCCTTATGAACTTGTATTCGGAAAATTACCTTATTTACCTAACGATGAAATTTTAAACACTACTAAAGTATATGACTATGAAAATTTTGCTAACGAGTTAAAGGCTCGAATGAAAACTACAATCTCGAAAGCCAGAGAAATTATTGAAAATGTCAAAAGAAATAGATTAAGCAAACCAGAAATAATTAACCCTTTAAATTTAAACATAGGAGATAAAGTATTACTAAAAGTTAATAATAGAAAGAAAAACCAACAACCATATCAAGGTCCATATACAATTATAAGCCAAAATAATGTTAATTCTACAATAGATATCAACGGGAATTTAAAAGAAGTACATAACAATCAGTTAAAACCATGGAAATGTAAACAATAAATCAATAATGTAATGTTTCAACTTCATGATAGAAGTTTCAACACAAAAACCCTGAGGGTGTAGTGTATATGTACACACATTTCCATTCATACTACCTATCTACATATTTTCATTCCTACTCATCTATTTTCATACACAATCTATCTGTCCACACTTTTCATATGTAAACATAATTGTATCTTATTTCACACACATCATGTTACACAACATTACATGTCAGCACACAGTTCTTTCACCCTTTTATTCGTCATTATGCATTATGCACTTTACCCTCATTATTTTATTCAATAAAGCTTAGATTAGCAATTTAGTCATAAGAAATTTTGTATATATGTATTAAGCTAGGAAATCAATAAACGGAGGAGTCGATATTATTAACTAAACCAGTACCATTATATCATAAAAAACGTGCCTGGGTTGGTAGCACCTGGGAGCAACCATAGCAGTGCCTATAATAGCGGCACTCTACACTTGGCCAGCGGCATTTTTATGCCGGCCTCTAAAAATCCTCCAAATATCTAGAATGTGCCTATTTAGCGGCACTCTAGATTGGTCAGCGGCATCTTAATGCCGACCAACTCTCTCAATTACGTTTATACCATCTTTACAGGACAAACTTTATTACAATATACTTTGAACTTTGTAACCGACTGTAATCAGCTGTTGTGCTGAATTATGTTTTCTGTCAATAAAGAATAGTCAGTCGATAAGTTGAACTCGAACCGAACGTGTCTTATTTAAAAATCACTACAGAATTTCAGAAGTGGGATCGCCATATTGTTTAAACGCCCAACGTATAGTTTGATTCCAACGCGCAACGCTTAGTGCATACGTGCAACGTGGAATTTTCGAGCGCGATAACGTTCTATTCGCGACGTTTGGTATTAATCGACGCCAGAAGTAATCTTCCGGAGAAATCGTAACGGTACTGGTGATTAACGCGGTCTACACCATGTTAGTGCCAATAAAATCACTTCTGATGAGTGGCTTAAAGGTTGAGTTGGAAAAACGTGGCCTGCCAACCAAGGGTACCCGGGCGGAGCTCCTTTTGCGTTTGGAGGAGTCCCTCGGCACCAGTGAGGTTGCCGTTGAATCACCGGAGCTGCTGGCGGAGGACTCAGACTCAGTCAGTCGTACGGAATTTGAGGACCTCAGAGCGGACATATCGACGATTACAGCGCTAATGCGCAACATGGTGAAATCGCAGGCCAGTGTGGAAAGTTCCGGGAAAACTGCGGCGGACGATATGGCGCGACACGACGCGTCATGTTTGGCGTCACCAACGGACCCGTTAGTTTTATTCCTTTCACCAACGAGGGATGATAGTGTGTGCGTTGACAGCACCACACGTACACATGCGCAACGTGATATCGAAACAGCGAGGAACGAAACATTGTCACATACGATAACCCCGCATATGCCCGCTCCGTATTGGGCATCGTACACTCCGACAGCATCGTGCACTCCGACAGCCTCGTACACTACGATAGCATCGCATACCCCCGCGTCGTACCTATCGACATCAACATATTACACACCGACACCGCATATTCCCGCACCTTTTGTATCGACACCGTATACGTCATTGTCATACACATCGGCTACACCGCAGATTATCGGACCACCGTATAACGTAGCATCAGCCGGCACATACATTCCGTATACGATTCCAGCAACACTCGCACCGCATCAAAGTGCCTCGACAGCACGACAGCCGCATAGTATTCGAGAGGTAAGCGACCTCGTTCCAGAGTTTAACCCGTTGTCGGATCATTCGCTAACCACTGTGCAGTTCGTGCAGCGAATTGATATGTTGCGAGACGCTTACAAGTGGAGTGACGAAATTCTCCTTTTGGCCGTGCCAACGAAATTAAAAGGCGTCGCCAAAACTTGGTTTGATAGCCATGTGACGTTACATTTATCGTGGGCATCGTTCTCGCACGCTCTTTTGCGAGATTTCTCAGACGAGACGGACGAAGGCGAGATCCATATACAGTTGATCAATAGTGACCGACAACAGGGCGAAAGCGTGGAAGCGTATTTTCACCGCATGACAGCTATAGCGCGCAAGGGGAACGTCAGCGACCAAACAACCATCAAGTATATACGTCGTGGGTTGCGTCACCCGTCATTACAGCAGTCGATAGCAGGAATGCAGTTCTCCACAACCAGCGAGCTTCTTCTAGTGCTACGCCGGTTTGTGGCCAACACTGTTGTTGCCGTAAAAACGAGACCAAATGCTGAGCCCGACAAAAGGACGTCGTACCGAAAGTACGAAAATCATTCGACCAAAGGGATCGTTCGAAGGTGAAGTGCTTCAATTGTTTCGAACTGGGGCACATTTCACTCAACTGTGGGAAGCCTCAACGCAAGCAACGTTGTGAGACGTGTCACAAAACATCGCACACGACCGCGGAATGCACAATAAAACGACAAACCATCAACGCAATTTGTGGTGACAATAATTTTGTATTTCCTATTGTTATACATTACGATCAATGGCGTGCCGTTACAGTAAACGCTTTATTGGACACTGGGTCACCAGAAAACTTTATCAAAGTGGGTAAAGTTTCTGGTGATATCCAACCACATTTGGATTCACGTAGATTCACCGCGCTAAACGCTACCCCATTGAACGTATTGGGAACTATAACCGTAAATATAATAATCAGCTCCTTTAATTTAAGGTTGAAGTTTTTCGTCATTCCTGATGAAGCGATGGCCCACGATGTGCTGCTAGGTCGAGCGTTCTTACGTACGTCGGGTCTACGGATGGTGGTTGAAGATAATCGTATCACGCTCACCCAGTCCGGAATCGACGAGTCCTGCATTAGAAATAATGAATATCAAATATCAGCACGAAGAAGTAATTGAATATGATATTGGAGATGAAGATACGCCGGTGAGTACGAAAGCAAAAATAATCGATATTATACGTAATTACGAAATTTCGCGTGAAAATATAAGTCCGACTCCATACGAAATAAAAATCGATTTGAATCAAGAAGCGCGCTTTAAATGTGCCCCAAGCAGGCAATCGTTTTCTGACCGCGATACAACTAAAGAACTTATTAAAGAATTGCTTGATGAAGAAATAATTCGTCCATCAAACGCGCCGGTATGTTCTCGTGTTGTATTAGTAAAGAAAAGAAATGGTAAAACGCGCCTCTGTGTCGATTATCGTCCATTAAATAAAATAACGCGAAAGAATTGTTTTCCGCTTCCAATTATTGAAGACCATATCGCTCAACTCCATGACAAAATATACTTTTCTCTAATCGACTTAAAAAATGGCTTCCACCATATTCATATTAATGAAGCGTCAAAGTATCTTACTTCATTTGTCACGTATGACGGACAATATGAATACAATATGTGGGTGGTACAGGGCTGTGAACGATATCTTAGTGCCATAAGAACGCGCCAAATTATTCAATTCCCGGCTGCGGAACTGCACGCCGTTGTCACATATTATTACGCGTGGCACCCCAAACAAAAGAAATATATTGTTTTCCAAAATTCTTGAAATTTCCGAAGCAGTCGCTTTCCGTAAAGGAAAAACTAGTGCAAACTTGCTAAAGTAGTCCAGCACCGATAGTATAAAAGTATTGCCTTTGGTTGATCTGGGAAGAGGTCCCACCAAATCTATACTTATTACTTCCCATGGATTACGAGCCTCACCTGCTCTACTAACCATATGCCCAATCGGAAGTTGTCTGTCAAACTTATTGGCTTGGCATGACTTACATCTTTTTACGTACGTCGTAATGTCGGCTGCCATCTTCGGCCAATAGTATTTTCGAGATACCCGGTCCACTGTTCGGTCCACTCCCATATGACCCGCTATAGGGTCGTCGTGGCTCATGAACAAGATCCGTGCTCGTTCCCCTTTCGGCACTACCTGTCTCCATGCGGAGTTGCCAAGCTCGGGGTATTTATCCTTCCCTTTTTTCCATAAAATCCCATTATCGACCATAAAGGAATTTCCCCGGGTTTCCCTTCACTTCATGCAACAAGTTGCAGTACCATGGATCCACTTCCTTTCCATCTGTCAGCGCGGTAATCGCTGGAACAGAGCGGGATAACGCGTCTGGTACCAGATGCTCTTTACCTTTACGGTGGACCACATCAAACTCGAATTGTTGGAGCCGCACTGCCCATCGCGCCAACTTCCCTCGAGGGTCCTTTAGGTTGTGTAGCCACACAAGAGAGTGGTGGTCAGTAACCACGCTAAAGGAGGATGGGCACTTTTGTATGAAAGTTGGTCGTTGAGTGAACAGCAATGAAACTGGTGTCAAATGAAAGGGCTATATTAGAGGGTAACTTATATATAAATTTTAGGCCCGTAAACACTGGGGTTCCTGAGAAAGGACGACTTTTGTTCGTCCTTTGGGGCAACTTTGCCGATCTATAACTTTTGAAAGAATGAAGCTAGAGACTTGAAATTTTGTACAAGTGGTTTTTACTAGAGGATCTTACTTTTTGTAAAGTATGAATATAATGCGACCAATATTTCCTCTACCTCCCCTACAATTTTTTTAATTTTTTTGATATAACTTTCGTCCGGATAGCAGTTGAATTGTCTTAATTGGTCAAATTATTCCCTACTATAGTTCTATACTACTGTAAAAAAATCAGGACGATTCCTTTAAAACAAAGGGTACTTTTGATACAAAAACCGTTTGCTTCTAAATCTGCGAAAAAAGCTCCAATTGAGCTGATTTTTTGGAAATTGCCTTCTTATTGCATTCTCGCTATGTCCTTTTCGTGGGAGCTCGCCAACACAAATATTAAGACCCCCATACATAAGTCCATTCCTTAAAATGCATTCATTAAAGTTATGGGTTGTTATGTGAGTATATAAAAACCCAAATGCATTTTTTTCTCATCGCCTCGTCAAATTAGTCACACATATGGTCAAACACATACATTGTTTATTGCACTTAAAGAAAACAAACATTAAAATTAGGTAACAAAAGGCTAATTAATATTGGTCATCGATTATTACATCTAGTAAGTGCTGCTCTGGAGGATTGAATTCTTAAAATCTGCCTTATCCTACATACCATAAAACTGGCAGAATATGGGCGCAGCTTCCCACTGTTCGCCTGCCAGTAAGACAGTTGCAGTAATGCTCTATAATGGAATGTATACCATGCTGGTCTCTGTCAATTAAAATATAGACATAATAAATGCGTTCTCTCACATGCCGCGAATGTAGTCGAACCCGTAAAACCATACATAAGTCTACGTAATGTTGCATTCGCTTAAACCCTCAATTGTATCATGCCTACACATTTCAACATAGTAAATCCCCTCCCGCAAATGCTCTGCAACATACGACCTAGCTAACTTTATATGATATGTGCCTAAAACGTGCAAAATCAAACAATACTCTGTTAATCGAAGAAAGTGTTCTAAAAATGAGAGGTTTGCTTCCATACCCACGAAATTACTTCGATGCCTATTTAAATTATTCATCTCAACATATTTATAAAGACGGATTGATTCGGCTTATTAATGTTTTCATTAATTATATTAATTATTTCAGGAGCCAAACAATGATCCTTGTAAAAGGCGTTTAAGAGACTAGCTCCTATTTTAAAGTCGTCAAACATGTGGGGAAGATATCTATTAAAGTTGGTTTGACGAAACAGCTTATAAGATTGCTTCATCTTTCCGTTCATAACTTCTACTACCCACCGGCATTTGATTATAAGTCTTGATCTATTCGCCTGTTCCGTGGTTAATTGGCTTTCTCCCCTTTCCTTTGTAGGAGGTACATTAGCTTCATAACCATATGCTTCTAATATATCAAAACTATCCCTAAATCCACGATCGAGAATAAAAACGTCATTTTATTTACAACCTAAGTTGCAATCCTTTAACTTTTTACTCATCCGTTTCCATTGATAGTCCGATTTATACGACATACACGTTCAACGTTATGATATATTTTGGTAAAATTGTGTATTTTTTTGCGAGACTTTACGTCGTTTAAGCCCAATTAACTTCTTAACTTTTGAAAATAGACTAAATATATGTAAAGCGGATTTGTTCACTACAAAACAAAGATTTCATTTTATAAAATATATTTTATGTAATGATTTCGCAATATAGAAAGAATTAGATAAAAGTAACAAAAACAATATTAAAAATTCGCAACTTTTGACTTTGAACGTGTATAATTTCAAAACGACTTAATATTTTTTAATCATTTTTTCCATCAATGATAGTGAAAACTGTTAAGTGTATTAGAAAATTTACTTCAAGTCTCTGAGTTACATATTTTTTCGGTAAATGTGATTTTAGTGCAGTAAGATTTTTCATTTTTTGTCAAAACTTAAATAGCTCATATCTCCGATCTCCCACTGTTTAGCTAAATATCACTAGAACAAACGTTAATCTACTCGTCCCAAGCTTTCATTTGACATACGTTTCATTGCTGTTCATCAAACGACCGTTTTGACCATCCTCCTTTAGCCCCTTCTATGTATGGTCTGAGTTTTTCTACGGCCCATACTACTGCGAGACATTCTTTCTCGGTTGTCGAGTACTTTCTCTCGGTTCTAGATAGGGAACGACTAAGGTAGCTTATTACCTTCTCTCCATCCGGAAACCCCTGACATAAGACTGCACTGAGTCCGAAGTCTGATGCATCCGTTTGGATCACGAAAGGTTGAGAATAGTCTGGACAGCTAAGTATGGGTGCTGACATTAGTTTTTCTTTTGCTTTGACGAAAGAATCTTCGCATAGCTCGTCCCATTTAAATTTTTTATTTTTCTTGAGTAGCTCGTTAAGTGGTGCTACTAGCGTAGAGTAATCGGGTATGAAACGTCGATACCACGATATCATCCCTAGAAATTGCCTAACCCTCTTAGTGTTGTTCGGTGGCGGAATTTTCTCGATCGCTTCCACCTTTTCCGGATCGACATTGAGACCCTTCTCATTTACCACGTAACCCAAGTATTTTAACTGTGTTCTACAAAATTCGCACTTTTCTCTGGACAGTTTGAGGCCGGCTGCACTAAGTCTTTCAAACACTTCGTTTAATATTGACAAATGCTTTTCGAACGTTTGGGTAACCACAATAATATCGTCCAAGTATGTAAATACGAATGGTTCAAGGTCCGGCCCCAGAACTCTGTCTATTAAGCGTTGCCATGTTGCTGGTGCATTGTGCAACCCAAAAGGCATTCTCCGAAATTGAAAAAGCCCGCGATTAGGCACAGTAAAAGCGGTAAATGGCTTAGATTCTTCAGCCATTGGCACTTGCCAGTAAGCGGATTTTATATCCAAGGAGGACAGGTATTTGGCATCCCGCAGCTTATCCAGGGTAGCTGACACAAATGGTAAAGGGTATGCGTCACGTTCAGAAACTTTGTTCAGCTTCCGATAGTCTACGCAGAACCGATAGGATCCATCTTTTTTCTTAACCAACAAAATTGGTGAAGACCACGGGCTAGACGAAGGTTCTATCACACCAAGGCTCAGCATTTTATCTAATTCAGCGTCGATACTGCGTTGCACTGTAGGCGAAACAGGGTAGTATCTTTGTTTGATTGGCGTTGCTGATGTACGAATGTGATGCTCGACCAGGGTAGTGCATCCAATCCCATCCCCAAGCATCTTGAATCCATTGTCGATCAATAAATTCAAGGAGTGCTCCTCCGAATAGATTAGATTTTGCCTTGGATTTAAGTGTGATATTGATGCTACGAGAGTGTTGCTGTTGATCCATCTCCAACAAGAATGTGCTAAGTCTAAGATTATAGAGAATTTTTTTATAAAATCGACTCCTAGGATCAAACCATCTGCTATGTCCTCTACCACCAGAACATTAATCTCTTCACAATGTTCCTTTAAGGTAACTTTTGTAACCAACTTCCCGATCACGCTCATACTATTTCCATCTATCAGCCCAACTTCTGGGCAGATGCGCACTCCAAACTTGCTCCTAAGTTTTTCAAATCATCCCAAACCTTTTTCCCAACTACCGTACAAGTAGCCCCTGAATCGACCAGACCCTGCAAGGAAATGCCCATGATATCCACAATTAAGTGAGGACGATTATCTCCGTGCTTCAAGTCTAAAGGGTAGCTACTATTGGCTTGGGCATTTGTAATGGTGCTCACCTGCCCATTTAATGAGCACCCGCTCCGTTTCCCGACACAGGCTGGCTACCTTCAGGTTTCCCGTATTTATTACGACAGTTAGGGCACGATGACCTTGTGACTCCTGTTTTACCACACCCAAAACATTGTCGTGGATCAGTGCAATTTTTCGAAAAATGCCCTTCTTTCTTGCAGTTAAAACAGGTAGGCTTTGAAGCTGTTCGAGCAACTTCCAAGCTAGGCTTTGTCCGGTATCCTGAGTTTGGTGATTTCTCACCGAAAGTAGGTACCTTGGACGACTCCGTCTTGGTGTTTGCCTTGTATGCTAAGTCCGGCTCTAATGTTTTCGTTATGGGGGGCGATTTGTAGGCATCAACCGACAGCTTGGTTGCCTCTAATCTCCGACCATAATCTATGAGTTCATCTATAGTATTTGTCGGGAACAAGGATAGCTGTATTTGGTAAAATGGGGTCATATTTCGTCTTAATATTTTAAGTTTTTCAGAGTCCGAACAAGGAGTGGACAATCTCCGGAACAGGCTCTCCATTGTTGCGATAAAAATGCTTAGAGTCTCGTCGTGTCCCTGTGTCCTTGCCTTGATTTCCTCCCACAGCCTATAGTCGTAGTCCGCGGGCAAGAATTCGTCTTTCAATTCTTTGACTAACGAATTCCAATTGGGTATTAAGGCCCGTTTCGAGCGAAACCAAATGAGGGCCTTACCTTCGAATAACTCCGCGGCTGCTCTGAAAACCTGGCTTGTGTCTAAACCCCGAGCAATTCTTAGTTCGTCTACTCTTTCAAGGAAACCACTTAAGGAACATTGCCTTTCCCCACTAAACTTAAGTCCCCACTTCGATACGTCAACTTTACCCTTTGCTTCTGTGACGACTTGTGCAGTCGAAGTTACCCTTCCCGCGGAAGGCGCTGCGACGTCTTCGTCATCGACATATTCGCCCTCTGCCTTCTCACTCAAGATACCTAAGGCCAAAATTAGTCTAGAACGAATTTCTTTGAATTTAGTTTCCTCGTCATTCACCGGTTCCATTCTATTTAATCGACGGAACGCGTAATTAATTTTTGCCCTTATTTTGGCATAAGGGGTCGATTGATTATCCCCCACAAAGCTCCCAATCAGCTCTAAAATTTCACTAAGTTTAGCTTCCAGAGCCTCAACATCCTGTTGAAATGTAAACGGATATTTTGAGTAATATAATGAGGTATTTGTGCACTCTTCAGCCCTTAAGGCTATACGAAGTGACTTTCGCATAGTATCCACCGTGTCCTTTGGAATACCGCGTATATCCAATTCATAGGATAGCTCGTCTTTACTGAGCCGGGACAAAAATATTTTATCCATTTTAATACCGTGATTATCAGAAGGAGAAAGTAATGTTCGGTTCAATGCAATAGCGTAAACGATTCACCCACCAATTTCAGAATTTTACCCCAAATAGAAAAGTTACAGGATTTATCACGGCATACGTCAGGATGATACGAGACATGTATGATGGAGCTACGACTAAGGTTAGATGCACAGCCGGTGAATCAGAAGAATTTCCGGTGAATGTCGGAGTACACCAGGGCAGTGTATTGAGTCCGTTGCTCTTCAACATCATCATGTGCTACTTATTAACACGTGTCTCCGACGGCCTAGAAATATCTCTTCTTTTTGCTGATGATATAGTCCTCAGTAGCCCAAACATCGTTGCCTTGCAAGCTGCGCTTACAAAATGGTGTGACATTCTGGAGGAGCATGGACTGAGGGTAAGTATAACAAAGACTGAGTTCTTATGCTGCCAATTCTCAGACCCAAATGCACCGATACCAGAAATGTACGTCAAAGGAGAGCAGCTTAAGTCTTGTACCAAGTTCAAGTACCTTGGCTCGATGGTGAACAGCGGAGCTACATGCGATGATGACATCAAACATCGCACAAAGGTTGGGTGGATGAGGTGGCGAGAAAACTCTGGAGTTTTCTGCGATAAGAAAATGCCACTGAAGCTAAAGGGCAAGTTGTACAAAACGGTTGTACGTCCCGCACTCATGTATGGATCAGAATGCTGGACCATGTATGAAGGTTACGCGAAAGAAATGACAGCGACTGAAATGAAAATGTTACGCATGTCAGTTGGTGTAACCAAAACGGACCACATCAAGAGTAGCTACATCCGAGGCAGCTTGTCCATAGACCAACCAATCACCGAAAAGCTCGAAGACCGACGAATGGATTGGTATTGCCATGTTCAAAGGCGTCCGCCTGAGAACCCCGCAAAGAGAGCGATATCAATGGAAGTTCCACTTGATGGACCCAAGGCCAGAGGCAGACCAAAGAACACCTGGATGTGTCAAATGAAAAAGCAACAACAACGCATTGGTCTCGGCGATGACACGATCCAAGATAGAGCTGCCTGTAGAAATATGCTGAGAAATTATCGCCAAAACGGGCGATGTGCCTACACCGCAGGTCGAGCAACGCGGAACCATGGAGCGGTATAAAGAACGAGGCAAGGAAGAAGAAGAAGACAGGATTTATCACGAAGAGCATAGAAATTAGGGAAATGATACCATCGGTTTAAGATACATGATATGTAAAATACGACTCGGCAACGAGAAGATATCTACGATATTTTGCACAAAACAAAACAACTATCCAACAATTGTCTCTAACTACAACAGTAATACCTTTAAACACAAAGTTTCGAACAGGAAAGCGTAGAAATTGAAATTGAAAGCCAGCACGTTGGGCGCCACTGTTACGCCTTTTTCCTATTCGCCACCTTGTAGCTACCGTAGTAGTTTTGAATTGGGGCTCTCGCGGCGGGACTCTACAACCGGCAAGTCTCAGCGAGACGGGCGTGGGCGCCACACGTTTCAAAACGTCCCTGTTCGACGGACCCGAAACGTGAAGTGGTCCGCCGGTTCGCCGAAGCCCCAATCCAACACTCCGATTTCCACACACCTAGCACAACAACGATCGCGGGAGAGGCACCGTACGCCAACCCACCGCACTTCACAACAGTTATAAGACACCAGAAATTCAAACGTTATAATTTTATTAACCAACTAATTACCGGCCGGCGCATCCACCACTCTGTTGCCCCCGACGACGACTCCTTGCGGCGGCACTGACTGTACCACGATGACAATGGGTGAGGTTATAAAACACAACGTTGCGCAACGTTTCGCGCAACGTTTCAAATCAACCGGCCGTTACGGATCAGAAACTTCTCCCTACAAACAGATCCTCTAAGCGCCCCCTTGCGAGGCATAGCTTGATTAATTGGCAGAAATTTACAATCTGCCGTCGAACCGTGCATTTCCGCCCTCATTTATTTATTAAACTATTTATAATCAAAATAAAATGTATCTGCATCTCGTTTAAAACTGGAAATTTTAATTTTCGAGCAAAACGTATCAGCTGTGATGTGTCAATTGTCACATTTGTCACTTTCCGAGAGATGGCGATGGGAACACCAAGTCTGATCCGGATCTATGCGTTTACAGAACACAATAGGAAACGTTTCGGAAAACGTGAAACGTTACGCGAACGTTGTGTCTTATAACCACACCCAATGACGACGACTTGCAACGTGTACTACGATGACGATGACTTGCAACGTGTACTACGATGACGACTACGACTCGACTCACCCTTGCACGGGCTGTACCACGGTGACGACGACTCGACCCTTGCACGGCTTGCTACCACGTGCAACCTGCTGTACCACGATGACGATTACGACTCGACTGGACTTGCACGGGCTGTACCACGGTGACGACGACTCGACCTTTGCACGGCTTGCTACCACGTGCAACCTGCTGTACCGCGATGACGATTACGGTGACGATTACGACTCGACTCGACTTGCACGGGCTGTACCACGATGACGACGACTCGACCCTTGCACGGCTTGCTATCCCGTGCAACCTGCTGTACCACGATGACGATTACGACTCGACTCACCCTTGCACGGGCTGTACCACGGTGACGATTACGGTGACGATTACGACTCGACTCGACTTGCACGGGCTGTACCACGGTGACGACGACTCGACCTTTGCACGGCTGCTACCACGTGCAACCTGCTGTACCACGATGACGATTACGACTCGACTCGACTTGCACGGGCTGTAACACGGTGACGACGACTCGACCCTTGCACGGCTTGCTACCACGTGCAACCTGCTGTACCACGATGACGATTACGACTCGACTCGACTTGCACGGGCTGTACCACGGTGACGACGACTCGACCTTTGCACGGCTTGCTACCACGTGCAACCTGCTGTACCACGATGACGATTACGGTGACGATTACGACTCGACTCGACTTGCACGGGCTGTACCACGGTGACGACGACTCGACCTTTGCACGGCTTGCTACCACGTGCAACCTGCTGTACCACGATGACGATTACGGTGACGATTACGACTCGACTCGACTTGCACGGGCTGTACCACGGTGACGACGACTCGACCTTTGCACGGCTTGCTACCACGTGCAACCTGCTGTACCACGATGACGATTACGGTGACGATTACGACTCGACTCGACTTGCACGGGCTGTAACACGGTGACGACGACTCGACCCTTGCACGGCTTGCTACCACGTGCAACCTGCTGTACCACGATGACGATTACGACTCGACTCGACTTGCACGGGCTGTACCACGGTGACGACGACTCGACCTTTGCACGGCTGCTACCACGTGCAACCTGCTGCACCACGATGACGATTACGACTCGACTCGACTTGCACGGGCTGTAACACGGTGACGACGACTCGACCCTTGCACGGCTTGCTACCACGTGCAACCTGCTGTACCACGATGACGATTACGGTGACGATTACGACTCGACTCGACTTGCACGGGCTGTACCACGGTGACGACGACTCGACCTTTGCACGGCTTGCTACCACGTGCAACCTGCTGTACCACGATGACGATTACGGTGACGATTACGACTCGACTCGACTTGCACGGGCTGTACCACGGTGACGACGACTCGACCTTTGCACGGCTGCTACCACGTGCAACCTGCTGTACCACGATGACGATTACGACTCGACTCACCCTTGCACGGGCTGTACCACGGTGACGATTACGACTCGACTCACCCTTGCACGGGCTGTACCACGGTGACGACGACTCGACCTTTGCACGGCTGCTACCACGTGCAACCTGCTGTACCACGATGACGATTACGTACGCACCGTACGCCAACCCACCGCACTTCACAACAGTTATAAGACACCAGAAATTCAAACGTTATAATTTTATTAACCAACTAATTACCGGCCGGCGCATCCACCACTCTGTTGCCCCCGACGACGACTCCTTGCGGCGGCACTGACTGTACCACGATGACAATGGGTGAGGTTATAAAACACAACGTTGCGCAACGTTTCGCGCAACGTTTCAAATCAACCGGCCGTTACGGATCAGAAACTTCTCCCTACAAACAGATCCTCTAAGCGCCCCCTTGCGAGGCATAGCTTGATTAATTGGCAGAAATTTACAATCTGCCGTCGAACCGTGCATTTCCGCCCTCATTTATTTATTAAACTATTTATAATCAAAATAAAATGTATCTGCATCTCGTTTAAAACTGGAAATTTTAATTTTCGAGCAAAACGTATCAGCTGTGATGTGTCAATTGTCACATTTGTCACTTTCCGAGAGATGGCGATGGGAACACCAAGTCTGATCCGGATCTATGCGTTTACAGAACACAATAGGAAACATTTCGGAAAACGTGAAACGTTACGCGAACGTTGTGTCTTATAACCACACCCAATGACGACGACTTGCAACGTGTACTACGATGACGATGACTTGCAACGTGTACTACGATGACGACTACGACTCGACTCACCCTTGCACGGGCTGTACCACGGTGACGACGACTCGACCCTTGCACGGCTTGCTACCACGTGCAACCTGCTGTACCACGATGACGATTACGACTCGACTGGACTTGCACGGGCTGTACCACGGTGACGACGACTCGACCTTTGCACGGCTTGCTACCACGTGCAACCTGCTGTACCGCGATGACGATTACGGTGACGATTACGACTCGACTCGACTTGCACGGGCTGTACCACGATGACGACGACTCGACCCTTGCACGGCTTGCTATCCCGTGCAACCTGCTGTACCACGATGACGATTACGACTCGACTCACCCTTGCACGGGCTGTACCACGGTGACGATTACGGTGACGATTACGACTCGACTCGACTTGCACGGGCTGTACCACGGTGACGACGACTCGACCTTTGCACGGCTGCTACCACGTGCAACCTGCTGTACCACGATGACGATTACGACTCGACTCGACTTGCACGGGCTGTAACACGGTGACGACGACTCGACCCTTGCACGGCTTGCTACCACGTGCAACCTGCTGTACCACGATGACGATTACGACTCGACTCGACTTGCACGGGCTGTACCACGGTGACGACGACTCGACCTTTGCACGGCTTGCTACCACGTGCAACCTGCTGTACCACGATGACGATTACGGTGACGATTACGACTCGACTCGACTTGCACGGGCTGTACCACGGTGACGACGACTCGACCTTTGCACGGCTGCTACCACGTGCAACCTGCTGCACCACGATGACGATTACGACTCGACTCGACTTGCACGGGCTGTAACACGGTGACGACGACTCGACCCTTGCACGGCTTGCTACCACGTGCAACCTGCTGTACCACGATGACGATTACGGTGACGATTACGACTCGACTCGACTTGCACGGGCTGTACCACGGTGACGACGACTCGACCTTTGCACGGCTTGCTACCACGTGCAACCTGCTGTACCACGATGACGATTACGGTGACGATTACGACTCGACTCGACTTGCACGGGCTGTACCACGGTGACGACGACTCGACCTTTGCACGGCTGCTACCACGTGCAACCTGCTGTACCACGATGACGATTACGACTCGACTCACCCTTGCACGGGCTGTACCACGGTGACGATTACGACTCGACTCACCCTTGCACGGGCTGTACCACGGTGACGACGACTCGACCTTTGCACGGCTGCTACCACGTGCAACCTGCTGTACCACGATGACGATTACGACTCGACTCACCCTTACACGGGCTGTACCACGGTGACGACGACGACTCGTTCTTGCAACACCACCTGCGAACTGAGACCAAGCAAAAAAAGAAAAGAGACCCGACTTGCGTTGACACACGTGACTCCCGTCGGCTCCACTGGACCTCCCAGGTCCGTTGCGACGAGACTTTACCGCTACCACCTGATGACTGCGACGAAGCAAAAAGAAAGAGGCCCGGCTCGCGTTGACACTCGCTTTTATAGTCATCGGACGCCATCATACAGCCTATCGGCAAGTATCGGAACTGCATTTTAGTTAAATTAGTGACCGTTGTTGTAATGTGTCACACATTTTTTTTTTTTTTTTTTTTCTTCATTTTTTTAGTTTTCTCTGTGCCTCTTATCGGCCCAGCAGAAACGAGAATGCGAATGCGGCCCTGCATTTTTTTTATCAAATCTTGTTGCCGGCTGGACTGATAAGAGACACCGAAAAAAACAAGTATACACCGCTACGTTCGAGGAGTACTTGGCCGGAGATCAGCATAGAAGAGTTCTTCTGTTTTGGATTCTCGTAGCGGACGGTCGAATAAAGCAGAAAAAAAAAAGAAAAAAAGGTTGCAATAAAATTGGAAGGCTCTCAACTGCTTTGGAAAGATTGCCACTTGACTGGTGCAGTGAAGGAGTATGTATTTTGTTTTCGACTCGTATTTCGCGTGTGTGAAGAAGTTTTTCTTGGGAATTTTGCGGTCATTTGTTGGGCCGTTTGTGTTTGCTGGTTTTGGGGACGACCGATCCTAGTCGCGGGTGCGGTGCATGCATGGTGCGCGCCATAGATTGCGAAACGAGAGTTTTTGATTAGTGACCGATATTTTATGCATCCCCCTGTGCAAGTTACTAACGGTAAGAAGGTAACGCATCCCCTGTGCAAGTTACTAACGGTAAGAAGGTAAGATCTATTGGTTATGGTAATGTCAGAGGCGTCGACGGTGTTTGTGTAAAAAGGAAGAAAAAAAAAAAAAAAAAAAGAGAAAAATGAATATTGTGCTATTCGAGCTGGAGTGTTGCATTTGGCACGTGGTTTTAAGCAATTTGCATACCCAAGGTGGTAAAAAGAATTAAATTTTGACGTGTTGTGCTGAAGAAATTACGGTAACGTGGCGCGTTTATAAATCATCCGTGCGATCCAAACTGTAGTGTATGGCAGGTATGGGATAATTGTTTGGATCCGTTTTTACCACGTTTAGCATTGTTTGCAGTGCGTCGCATTAAAGAGGGCGAAGAACTCACATTCGACTATATAAATCAGAATTCCAATAATAGGGGCACAGAAACGAATCCCAGCCTGTTTGAAAGTTTGGGTTTGGAAGAAAAGGAGAACAAGGATGACCCAACCGCTGAAAGCACGAAAAAGACACGAACGTTATGTCAATGCGGTAACACAAAATGTCGTAAATTTCTGTTTTGATCGAAGAATTGAATATATTGTTGGATTGAAGATGACTGCAACCGATAAACTTTTCGGGTAGTCGCATTGCATCAGGGTGTATACGCCAACGGAGATTGAATGTATCCGTTCTAAGAAATAATTATGTATGTGGTGTGTCCGGCTATGTTTCAATTAGCGGTTGGATTAAAGTAAAAAAAAAAAAAATGAGTTCCTGTAAAATGTATGGTAAGTAGTAGGATTAGCATTAAAATGTGTGTGTCCCCTGCCGCGATATACTCTGTTAAGCATTCTTTATTACTACAATTATAACCTTATGTTTTAACGAGTTTATGTCAAGCAACATGCGTACAGAAACTAGATAGATGAATTGAAGTATTGCCGATTTCAATCAGTTTTATAGTACATAAACCGATACAACGCATTGTATTGTAAAAATCTAAGAAATATTTACAAATTGATTATTATGTTTGCATCTTTTATATTTTTTTTTTGGTGCATTACGACTTTTAACGGATCAACTGATTTTATAATACACATTTTGTTAATGATGTTTCTATTCACTGGATGAGCATAATAGATGAATGGGAAAACATGGTACCGGCACATATTCCCTGTTAGATACTAGGATGTGTTCTGTGCATGGATACCGATATTGTATTTTCGTATGGACTACAATGAAAAAAAATAAACTACGACTTTTAAGAAATATAATTTTTAGTTAATTCAAAAATTAAATTAATTCTTGTGAAAGGTTTTCTTTTTCTATCTCAATTTTTGAAATACATTTGCCTTAGTTTTTAAAAAAAAAAAAAAAAAAAAAAAATGAATTATGAAGTAATAGAAGTTGAATTAAGGATGCGGGGCTAATCGGCGCCCTCTTTCTTCCCCTCTCCCTCCTTATGTGAATTCTCAATTTTGAACATCGTTGGGGGATTCTAAACAATCGCGCATGGAATCCCATGGAAGGGAGGGTTTAGAAACGCGCGGGGCCCACACCATCCCAGTGGCCCACAGCTCAGCCGTTCTCCACCTGTAGGCTGTATACCTGAGGGCTGGAAAGGATCCGTCTCGATAGGACGCTCTTCCCCGTTTATATATATTTCGGCTTTAGGCCTTTTCTTTCGTTTCTTTGCTAAGATAGCTCTTGTGTCCTTTCTCGGGACGTTTTATTGTTTCCGGGTTTGGGAGTTTGACGTTCGTCGTCACATCGTGTTTCCGTTTTCTTGCCTTTTCAGGTGGTACTTTTTTTTTCTTTTTCTTTTGATCGGGCAGACGTGCGATTCTCCTTCGTTTGCTAATGGAGGAGGCTGGTGACCCTAAAGACCCCCCCACTACTCCCGACAGCTGAGCTGGTCTGCCAGCGCACGTCACTAGTGGTCACCAGATAGGGTTTTTGCATTTTAGATGTTTTTGGACCTTAATGGTCATACCTGCCCTTCCCTCCGCCCATCCATTACAACAATGGCGCCCAACGTGGGGCCTAGGAATACACCGTTATTCGTCTCAGGACGACGGGGACTTAACACCACCTCAAGTCCTCAAACTTAGGTTTTCCCACAACATCAGTCCTTAAACTTTTCTAAGTGTTGAATCACTTCAACTTTGCTTTGCTATCGCTTCACGCGTTTCTCTTTTGTTGCCCAGGCAGACCCTAGGATTGATGCCCCTTCCCCACCCCAACCTTTTAACGTAGCATATCCTTTTCCCTCCTATAGGCACTAACCTGTCTTGTGATTGCGTTTTTTTGAGTACTTAGTACTTAGTGATGGATGACTTCCTCACTTTCCTTGGACCTCGGGTAATTGGACCCATTTCGATTACTGGACCGGACAGTAAGGTCGACACAGCATCACCTTCGTGTGGCAGGTTAGTGATCCTCGTATTTAAATTTTTTCTGCGTACCTTAGTTTGAATTGCTCTTCCATCCTTCTTTGAACTTGTAGTGAATCGAACTAGAGAATTGCGTAGAATTGGCACTTGTGCCTCCTCTGCGACTCGTTCTTGACATTGTAGGAAAGAAGGAGGATGCAAGTAAGCAATTCAGCTAATATTTCTTTTTGCTTTGTATCCTATTTTTGCCTCCTTGACAGACGGTTCCTTTTTATATCCTTAGGTAGAAAAATTTCATCTTGTTCTATTTTTTTACACCAGTCCTTCTGATTGGTCAACTCATGCAAAAGTTCATTTTTTTAGGACGGAGAGGGGAGAAATTTTATGATTATATACTTGACTTCATCTGCTTTTTTTTGGGTATTTAGTACCGTGAAAAATAAACAAATTATTAGTTTTCTTTTTATGCGTTTTAGACGTCAATATTGCACTTACACACTTATATGTATTTTTCCGTATGTGTATCTTGTTGGAGATATACACCTTTATATACATAGATATATCTTTTCCTGGTATAGCTTGCAGCACTTGTTATACTAAGCTCTATACCAACTGAATTCACCGTTTTTTTTTGTTTTCGTAAAGTTTAATTACGACGTTATATCGACGCCCTTCTAGCTCGTAAGCATTTTTTTTAGGATTACAGATTCTGAATCTACCCGATTTATGGGGTCCATTTCTTATAAATAAAAGAAAAAACCAATATCTTTGCTTTTAATGTTGAGTTAGAGACTAGCTTATTGTAGTCCATAAGTTGGAATAAAACCATTAGAAAATAGTCGTGGCTCAAAGTGCCAGTTAAATTAGCCTTAGTCAAAAGCACCGTATTGTGCACTTAGAAAATCTTACTTTTTCTACCTTAGCACGTACAGCTTGAATAAAAGTACTTATTTTTGAAATATCCTAGCATAAGCATAAAATTTTCGTGCATACCTTTGGTACATCCATACGCTACACGAATCATATTAGCCCGTATGAACATCCCAGTCATCATGACTACTAGAAGGACACCACCACCCCAAAAGGGACGGGGAGCAGTTCCTAAAAATACAGGAGCTACGACTCGGTCAAGAGCCCAGGCTCAATTGAACCCGGACTCACCGGATTTCAACCCCACTGCATCGGTAGGATTGAATCGTTCAATGCAGGACGATGAAGGACGGCAATCTGCTCCGGGAGCCTGGGGATCCAACACGAATTTGACAAACATGGAGGGAGCCCGTGCGCAAAGCACATCCTCTATTAACACCATTTTTGGCCAGGTTCCTTTTGGAGGGACTATGCAACTGCCAGCCTTTCCAGGGTTTGGTCCACCACCTCAGGGCGGCGTCGCACCGCCTAGGCAACCGGTACTGGGATCTCCTATACATCCTAGACCGGCCATGTTACCACCACCGACGACTCAACCGGACGTGTCTCAACCACCACCACCGAGGCTACCTTCCCCTAGCCAGCCACCTGCTTCGTCTCCGGTATTACCACCGTCCCAGCAACCGGTAACTCTTGCGCCGGGAGCAACCGTGGAAATCATTAACGCCTTGACCGCTTATATAGATCGCGTTCTGAGCGACCGGGGAATACCGGCTGTTCCACCTACTCGCAATAGCGACGCTAATGTAACGGCTTCTAGAGCGTCCATAGAAGAACCCCGACCGGTTATGCCTTCGTGCTACAACCTCGGGCGAGTTCTGAGGACCATAAGCGAATGGGGTCTCCGCTATGATGGTAAGGACTCAGTGGATGCATTTGTCCACCAAGTCGAACTATACACCGATAGGTGCCTATACGGCAACTATAGTGACTTGTGCTTAGGGGCTCATCTACTTTTTACCGATAAGGCAGCCTCGTGGTTCAAAAGATTCACCGCGAGCGTTGAAAACCGTTTCACTTGGTTCTCATTAAGAGCTGCTCTTAAAAAGCGCTTTACGCCTTGCGTTGATGATGAGGACTTGGTCGACGAGATCCGACGGAAAAAACCTAAAAAGGGTCAAGATTTCGATGACTTCCTTGAGGAAGTACAACGAATTAACGATCGGATGAAGGTACCCATGTCCGATAGCGCTCTGACGAGGATTGTTAAAAGAAATGTTGGAGGTACCATTGCTCCGCATTTAGTTATGGCCCAAATCGATACCCTACAGGACCTTCGCGAATGGGTCTTTAACTTCGAAAAGTATGACGAACGTATATCTGGTCACCGTATGACAGGACGTCATAACCTGTCTGAACTAGATTATGAAGAGAACAGTCGGTTCTGTGAACCGCATGAAGATGCCCATTATCAGGATGAGCAACGAGTATCGGAAATCAAACCAGCAGAGCTAGTCTGCTGGAATTGCCGAAAAAAGGGGCACCGCTTTGACACCTGTCTTGCCGATCGCACTATTTTTTGTTATGGTTGCGGGACGGCAAATGTGGTGAAACCACAGTGCGGTAAATGCACTAAACCAAAAAACTTAGCAGGGAGGATGACCAACACCATAACATCCTCGAAAGGCACTCAGTGCGACTAGCTAGTTCGTTTCCTGATATTAACGATACCCCCTCAGACTTGACCACTTTACCGGATTTACCATGCCCACCTGACGTATCTGTTCCATTACCAGCCTTTCGACACCCGTGCAACACTGCATCCTCGGATTTGACAATTTCACCGGACTTACTATACTCACCTGATTTTTCTTTAACATCTGATGTTTCCACGTCCACTCCAGCTTTACAACACCCTTCTGATGAAGCTCTTTCATCCACTTCGCTTTCACCAACTAATTCCGTTTTACCACCTCCTATTCGGTTGATGGTAACAAAATCCATTCAAGTTAATGACGCGACTGACGAAAACATCCCCGAAAGCACCGTTTTTCTTCCAAGGCATCGCAAACCATATCACCTTCGTTGGCATGAGTACGAACGTGCTCGCAAGCGCATCTTCGAAAATGAAGAAGTTAGTGTTTCCACTCCGAAACCGCGACGCTCGACTCTTAGGATGAGAAACTTTTGGAAACACGTGAAAACCAATAGACGTCTTTACCTGTCGGTTAGCCTGGTTGATAAACCCTTCGACGATCTGCGACCTTACGGAAGGGTTACGTTGTTTGGTGAAGATATCATCGGATTGATTGATACTGGTGCCTCCGCCTCTTGTATTTCTTCAGACTACGCACGTAGGTTTGTGGAGGAAAATAAGCACCCTTGGAAGCGTTTCCAGCTTTCACTCACGACCGCCGACGGTACCCCACACTCTGTTCTTGGGAAGGCTAACGGTTCGGTTACCTTTAGAGGGCAAACTAAAAACATGACGTTCCTTATAATTCCGTCGCTTAGCCAAAATTTATATTTAGGCGTAGATTTTGTACGGCTATTCGGTTTAGCCCCAGGGTTATTTTCATCGATTAATCCATCGAGCGTTGCTTGTATTAGTGCGCTTTCTGACGGAATTAATAAGCACTACTTATCCTCAGAGGAGGAGACGATTTTAGCACCTATCATTGCTAGTTTTCCTTCCTATTCTAAGGAAGGACTAGGACGAACATCCTTGATTTCACATCACATCGATGTAGGTGATAGTAAACCTATCAAACAACGGCACTTTTCGGTATCACCAGCCGTAGAAAAACTCTTGTTCGCGGAACTAGACAGGATGTTGGAGATGGGTGTGATAGAGGAGTCCCAAAGTAGTTGGGCTTCTCCCGTCACTGTGGTCGTAAAACCAGGAAAAATTCGTATGTGCCTTGATGCACGAAAAGTGAACAGCGTCACTATTAAAGACGCCTACCCGCTTCCCCTTATCGATGGGATTCTCAGTCGGCTTCCAAAAGCTAAGTACATTAGCAGCCTTGATTTGAAAGATGCCTTTTGGCAAATCCCACTCGAAGAGGGGTCGCGTGAAAAAACTGCGTTCACTGTACCTGGTCGACCACTCTACCACTTCGTCACGATGCCCTTTGGGCTATGTAATGCTCCTCAAACAATGCAACGTTTGATGGACAAAGTTGTTCCAGGGGACATTCGTCACCAAGTTTTCGTGTATTTGGATGACCTCTTGGTGGTGTCTGAAACGTTTGAGGAGCATTGCGACTTACTGAGACGACTCGCCATTTGCTTGCGGAAAGCTGGACTCACACTTAACGTGGAGAAGAGTCACTTCCTTATGAAGGAAGTTAAGTATTTAGGCCATATAATTGGCCACGGCACTATACAGACGGACCCTGAAAAGGTAGTTGCTATTGAGGACTTTCCGCTCCCTAAGTCCATACGACAACTTCGTCGTTTTCTAGGAGTATGCGGTTGGTACCGCCGGTTTGTACCAAATTTCTCTTCCGCTACTGCTCCATTGACGGATATGTTGCGGAAAGGTCGTTCTTTTGTGTGGACTGATGAGGCTCTACATGCTTTCGCTGCGCTAAAGAAGAGCCTGGCTTCTGCACCGGTTTTACATAGTCCGAACTTTGACCGTCCATTTTCCATTCATTGTGACGCAAGTCAAGATGGAATTGGGGCAGTCCTAGTTCAGTTGACGGACTCGGGTGAGGAGGCACCCATAGCGTATATGTCCCACAAATTAACGACAGCGCAACGCAATTATACCGTCACGGAGCAGGAGTGCCTTGCAGCGGTGACAGCCATTAAAAAGTTCCGGCCTTACGTGGAAGGCATGGAATTCGAGGTTGTTACTGACCACGCCTCTCTTAAGTGGCTGATGAGTCTAAGAGATCTGCACGGTCGTCTAGCTCGTTGGTCACTTCTTCTGCAAGGATTTAAGTTCTCGATCAGACATCGTAAAGGCAGCGACCATGTCGTACCCGACGCACTTTCTCGCGTTTACGAAAGTAACGTTTGTGAGATTAAATCTCCTGATGACTCGGTTTTGTCAATTGACCTCGAGTCTCCTTATTTTCAGTCGGACGAATACCGCTCCCTTATTGCCAAAGTCGAGCAAGACCGTCACCTTCTGCCTGATCTTCAGGTTATAGACGGCTTTGTCTATAGACGTAGCGAATATGCCACCGGTGACAAGCTACAGGAAGAACTCTCGTGGAAATTATGGGTACCCACAGAATTAACGGAGGACCTGATATCTAAAGCCCACAACCATCCGCTCTGTTCACACGGAGGATTGGGCAAAACACTTCACAGGCTCCGTACCTTGTTCTACTGGCCCAAAATGGCACGGCAAGTTAAAAGTTTTGTTGGCAACTGCGAGGTCTGCAAAACGACCAAGGCGCCAAACCAACCCCTGCGAACACCCATGAGTTCCCCTTCTATTCCCGAACGCATATTCCAGCGTCTATACGTGGACCTTATCGGTCCGTACCCGCGTTCCAAATCGGGAAATGTTGCGGCTATCGTCGTGTTGGACAGTTTGTCCAAATTCCCTTTTGTTGAGCCTATAAAGAAGTGCACCGCACAGGCCGTTGTTGATTTCTTGGAACGTAGAGTGTTCCACGTTTTTGGGGTCCCGGAAACCCTAGTTTCGGACAATGGTGTCCAGTTTAAAGCCACTCTCTTCAACAACTTGTTGGCCAAATATGGAGTCAAACACTTCTACACGGCTTTATACTCGCCCCAACCCAACGCTTCGGAGCGTGTCAATCGCTCTTTGGTGGCGGCGATCCGTACCTATGTGGCCAAAGATCAACGAGACTGGGATGCCAAGCTTTCGGAGATTAACTGCGCTCTTCGATCAGCCTACCATTCTTCCATTGGATTTTCCCCTTACTTCGCAGCCTTTGGTCAGACGATGATTTTACATGGAAGCTCTTATGACGTTTTACGGCGCTCTAAGATCCTGAGTGATCCTACTACCAGCATTTCTCCCGATGTAAAATTGGATCTCGTACGTCAGCAGATCCAAGAAAACATGAAGTCGGCTAGTCTGACCAATGCTCGTCGGTATAATTTGCGAACAAGGGAGGTCCAATTCAACGTGGGGGACGTGGTATTTTGCCGAAACTTCGCACAAAGTAGTGCTGCAGACCACTTCAACGCCAAACTGGCTCCTAAATTTTGGAAGGGACGAATCGCTGGTCGTGTAGGCAACGCCTGTTATTCTGTTGCGGACATGCAGGGGAAAATCACTGGCGTGTTTCACGCTAAGGACCTCCGCCAATAATCTTACTTCTTTTCCTTCGTTTTTTTTTGCTCTTATCGAGTATCGGTACCGTATAGTCCCAAACTACAGCATTTACTTGGTATGCGTTTCCTGTTGCGGGGTTTTCGGAGTGTCTGACCTCACTCTTTTCACGGAGTTTTCGCACTATGTGTAGACTTTAAAAGACACTCAGATGAAGCTTCCTCGTAACGCAACCCTCTAAGCTTCACCTGCACTGTAATGTGTCACACATTTTTTTTTTTTTTTTTTTTCTTCATTTTTTTAGTTTTCTCTGTGCCTCTTATCGGCCCAGCAGAAACGAGAATGCGAATGCGGCCCTGCATTTTTTTTATCAAATCTTGTTGCCGGCTGGACTGATAAGAGACACCGAAAAAACAAGTATACACCGCTACGTTCGAGGAGTACTTGGCCGGAGATCAGCATAGAAGAGTTCTTCTGTTTTGGATTCTCGTAGCGGACGGTCGAATAAAGCAGAAAAAAAAAAGAAAAAAAGGTTGCAATAAAATTGGAAGGCTCTCAACTGCTTTGGAAAGATTGCCACTTGACTGGTGCAGTGAAGGAGTATGTATTTTGTTTTCGACTCGTATTTCGCGTGTGTGAAGAAGTTTTTCTTGGGAATTTTGCGGTCATTTGTTGGGCCGTTTGTGTTTGCTGGTTTTGGGGACGACCGATCCTAGTCGCGGGTGCGGTGCATGCATGGTGCGCGCCATAGATTGCGAAACGAGAGTTTTTGATTAGTGACCGATATTTTATGCATCCCCCTGTGCAAGTTACTAACGGTAAGAAGGTAACGCATCCCCTGTGCAAGTTACTAACGGTAAGAAGGTAAGATCTATTGGTTATGGTAATGTCAGAGGCGTCGACGGTGTTTGTGTAAAAAGGAAGAAAAAAAAAAAAAAAAAAGAGAAAAATGAATATTGTGCTATTCGAGCTGGAGTGTTGCATTTGGCACGTGGTTTTAAGCAATTTGCATACCCAAGGTGGTAAAAAGAATTAAATTTTGACGTGTTGTGCTGAAGAAATTACGGTAACGTGGCGCGTTTATAAATCATCCGTGCGATCCAAACTGTAGTGTATGGCAGGTATGGGATAATTGTTTGGATCCGTTTTTACCACGTTTAGCATTGTTTGCAGTGCGTCGCATTAAAGAGGGCGAAGAACTCACATTCGACTATATAAATCAGAATTCCAATAATAGGGGCACAGAAACGAATCCCAGCCTGTTTGAAAGTTTGGGTTTGGAAGAAAAGGAGAACAAGGATGACCCAACCGCTGAAAGCACGAAAAAGACACGAACGTTATGTCAATGCGGTAACACAAAATGTCGTAAATTTCTGTTTTGATCGAAGAATTGAATATATTGTTGGATTGAAGATGACTGCAACCGATAAACTTTTCGGGTAGTCGCATTGCATCAGGGTGTATACGCCAACGGAGATTGAATGTATCCGTTCTAAGAAATAATTATGTATGTGGTGTGTCCGGCTATGTTTCAATTAGCGGTTGGATTAAAGTAAAAAAAAAAAAAAAATGAGTTCCTGTAAAATGTATGGTAAGTAGTAGGATTAGCATTAAAATGTGTGTGTCCCCTGCCGCGATATACTCTGTTAAGCATTCTTTATTACTACAATTATAACCTTATGTTTTAACGAGTTTATGTCAAGCAACATGCGTACAGAAACTAGATAGATGAATTGAAGTATTGCCGATTTCAATCAGTTTTATAGTACATAAACCGATACAACGCATTGTATTGTAAAAATCTAAGAAATATTTACAAATTGATTATTATGTTTGCATCTTTTATATTTTTTTTTTGGTGCATTACGACTTTTAACGGATCAACTGATTTTATAATACACATTTTGTTAATGATGTTTCTATTCACTGGATGAGCATAATAGATGAATGGGAAAACATGGTACCGGCACATATTCCCTGTTAGATACTAGGATGTGTTCTGTGCATGGATACCGATATTGTATTTTCGTATGGACTACAATGAAAAAAAATAAACTACGACTTTTAAGAAATATAATTTTTAGTTAATTCAAAAATTAAATTAATTCTTGTGAAAGGTTTTCTTTTTCTATCTCAATTTTTGAAATACATTTGCCTTAGTTTTTAAAAAAAAAAAAAAAAAAATGAATTATGAAGTAATAGAAGTTGAATTAAGGATGCGGGGCTAATCGGCGCCCTCTTTCTTCCCCTCTCCCTCCTTATGTGAATTCTCAATTTTGAACATCGTTGGGGGATTCTAAACAATCGCGCATGGAATCCCATGGAAGGGAGGGTTTAGAAACGCGCGGGGCCCACACCATCCCAGTGGCCCACAGCTCAGCCGTTCTCCACCTGTAGGCTGTATACCTGAGGGCTGGAAAGGATCCGTCTCGATAGGACGCTCTTCCCCGTTTATATATATTTCGGCTTTAGGCCTTTTCTTTCGTTTCTTTGCTAAGATAGCTCTTGTGTCCTTTCTCGGGACGTTTTATTGTTTCCGGGTTTGGGAGTTTGACGTTCGTCGTCACATCGTGTTTCCGTTTTCTTGCCTTTTCAGGTGGTACTTTTTTTTTCTTTTTCTTTTGATCGGGCAGACGTGCGATTCTCTTTCGTTTGCTAATGGAGGAGGCTGGTGACCCTAAAGACCCCCCCACTACTCCCGACAGCTGAGCTGGTCTGCCAGCGCACGTCACTAGTGGTCACCAGATAGGGTTTTTGCATTTTAGATGTTTTTGGACCTTAATGGTCATACCTGCCCTTCCCTCCGCCCATCCATTACATTGTCGCTGCTGTCACTAGATATTTGGTTTTTGTATCCGCTATATCGGTCAGCTGATGATGTGATGGTGTATTTAGATTTCGGGCAGTGGCAGGATGGATGCGCGTTATAACAATAATTTCAATCTTCTAATATAATAGTCAATAAATGCAATTATAAAATATTTAATTAGCCTATAGCGTGGTGGGTTGGGTAACAGCCGTTTGGCCTCACTAACGCCCCTGGTGTTTTCTCGCGTTACATCCAACACGTTCTACGAGACCTAATCGCCACTGGCGAAGTTTTGGTCTACATAGATGACATTTTGGTTGCCACTTCCACAGTCGAAGCACACCATAATTGTCTTGAGAAGTTGTTTCGTATTTTGAGAATCAATGGTCTACAAATACAATCATCGAAGTGTTCATTCTTTAAATCTAAAATCGAATATTTGGGATACATTGTTTCGGCAAATCAGATTACACTGTCTCAACGCCATATTGATTCTATCAGAAACTTTCCTACTCCGAGAAACAGGAAAGAAGTTCAGAGGTTTATAGGGCTTATCAGCTATTTCAGACGATTCGTTCGTAACTTTTCTCAAACGGTTAAACCCTTTTACGATCTTTTAAAACCCGATTCTGAATTTGTATTATCCGAAGAGCATCATTCCATCATAAAAAATATAAAGGAAATTTTGTGTACTCCTCCTGTACTATCGATTTATGATCGGAATGCACCAATTGAGTTGCACACTGATGCGTCGGCGTCTGGGTTTGGAGCCGTCCTCCTTCAATCACCGAAGGATTCAACCAAGCCGCCTAACGTTGTACAATACTTTAGCCAGCGAACAACGGATGCTGAAAGAAGGTATTCCTCCTACGAGCTGGAAACATTAGCTATCGTGTATGCGATTAAACGGTTTCACGTTTACTTACACGGAAGACCGTTTAAAATTTACACAGATTGTCAAGCGCTTAAATTGACTATGGACACATACTAATAACTAGTTTTTCTTATCTGTGCTATGGATCAACAAAAAATAAACGATCGTATTGCAAGATGGATTTTTTTCTTGCAGTCATATAACTTTGAAGTTTTTCATAGAGGTGGGGAACGTATGAAGCATGTGGACGCGCTAAGTCGCATGTACGAAGTAAGTTCTATAGACACAATAGACATACAAGCAAGTCAACTTTGTGATCCAACAATACAAGCTATTCGGAGACGGTTGGAGGATAATGACGTTACACTCACCGATCATTTGATAAAGGACAATCTTGTCTATAAACAGGAAGACAACAAAATTTTACTGTTGGTACCACGAAATATGGAGAAGTCGATAATCCAAGCATGCCATGTCGCAACTGGTCATGGTGGATTGACTCGGACGTTGTACCACCTACAAAAGTCTTATCACATTAACAACGTTCGTGATAAGATTCGTTCTTATATTCGAAACTGTTTGGCCTGTATCAAATATTCGCCACATTCCGGAAAGCTCGAAGTTTACTTACACCTTCCAGATTATACTAGCGTCCCTTTTGAAACTTTGCATATTGACCATTTTGGTCCCCTAGAAGAGTCTCCGAAGAAATACAAATACATTTTTTTAGTAGTTGATGCCTTTTCGAAATTCGTGAAGCTCTTTCCGACAAGAACGACAAATGCTACCGAAGTCATCAATTGCTTACGTTTATTTTTCAGAAACTATAGTACCCCCATTCGTATAATCTCCGACAGAGGATAGGCATTTACCTCTTTGCCTTTCTCTAAGTTTCTTTCCACCAATGAGGTGAAACATATAAAAAACGCTACTGTTTCTCCCCGTTCCAATGGGCAGTGCGAACGGATGAATAGAACACTGAAATCTATTCTTTCAAAGTTAAACTCAGACGAAAATGTTTGGGATCGTCATTTGCCCGAGTGCGAACACATTATGAACAACTCATATAACCGTTCTATTGATACAACCCCTAGTATAGTACTGTTTGGAGTAGAGCAACGTCATATGGTTAAGGACCGGTTACGCGAATATATTAATTCGTTTAATAAAATTGAACGTGACTTAAATTCAATTCGAAACCACGCGATGGAAAATAACAAGAAAACGCAACTCTACAATAAAAATCAATTTGACCGAAAACGGATTCCGCATGATCCGTTAAAAGAAGGAGACTACGTTATGCTCCGAAACCGTATTACTACCGCAGGTATTAACCAAAAACTTACCCCGAAATATAAAGGGCCGTACATTGTGAAACGCGTGCTTCCTAATGACCGATATTTAATAACTGATATTCCGGGACTACGAAATTCCAATAAGCCTCTTGAAGGAGTATATGCTCCTGAGCTTATCCGACGTTACGCTGACATCAACGATGATGACGACTCGTATGCTGCAGCACCTGGGACATGTGCTGAGTCAGGTTGGCCGAAGCTGTAGACAATAATTTAATTTGAATTTGTAACTGAATTATATACTTTGAACTTTGTAACCGACTGTAATCAGCTGTTGTGCTGAATTATGTTTTCTGTCAATAAAGAATAGTCAGTCGATAAGTTGAACTCGAACCGAACGTGTCTTATTTAAAAATCACTACAGTGAAATATTTGGAAATTGGTCAGGGAACCTCCCAAGCAACAATTTCATCCATATAATACTTCGTAAAACGCTCTCTTCTAACAATAATAGGGACACTTTACAGGGTATAATCACTGAATAATAGTCCAATATTGGCATTTGGCGCCGTTTTTTAATCCAATAGAACCTTATTGTAGCACTAAATTATGCTTTAAAAAGACGTACGCCATTTGCTTTATATCATCACTTTCTGTCATTGAACACATTTGCAAAGAAATTAAAAAAAAAATCCGCAGCCAGCATCGAACCAATGTATTTTGATTGCCCGTCCTACACTGAGAAAAAAAATCCTGTAAATTCGAAAAATACGCATATGATTCAAAGAGATTCAAATATGATTTTGCTTCATATTTGTTTCCCTTTGAATCATTGTATAATCCCTTTATTTCAAACGGATTTCCATTTGAACTAATAAGATATTCCTTTTGAAACTCTATCTATAATCACTTTAAATTAAAGTGATGCAGTGTCAATTTAATCAGGTCACAACCATAAATCGAAAGGATTTCCTTTTAATTTAAAAGGATGGACTCTTTGTTTTAAAGGGATATCATTTTATTTAAAATTAAAGGATTTTTCTTATTATTTATCCAAATGCATGAACTCAAAAGAATACTTTAAATTACACCAAAAGGAGTAATTTTCACAGGGTGAAAATAATTTAAAAAGAATGAATTTGAATTAAAGCGATATATATTTCAAAGGAAAGGATTATATTTAATAGGAATGTAACTCGATTTCAAAAGGATATCGAGTTGATTTTAAGGGACGTTATTTTTCTCGGTGTACACGCTACCACTCAGCCAACCTCAAATATAGTCAGCATTGCTCGTAAACTCTACAAATGGTTAGTTGCTTCTATAGAAATGCTTTACAATTCTTTATCGAATCTTCTGCATATCTAAACATTTATCAATAAAATATGTAAAGTCAATTTCTGCGCAGAGATCACCCTAATTGGTTTCGAAGATAACCATGAGTGCGTACGGGTGGGTTTCATGCAAGATTTCAAGGATTTTTAATGTAGAAATTATGTATTTCAGAGCACAAGTGTCAATTCATTAAAAAATCACAAAGTCCATCCTTCTATAAAACTACGGTGAACAATTTATTGGATGACCATACGAATGTCACACTATAAAAATGGCACATGGACTGTGCTATAGAAGAATGTATGCATGTGCGTGAGTTAACTTAGAGAGACTATTGCATGTGTGTGCTGTATCATCCAATAAACACAAGAGTGGAGTATTTAAAGGGGTATATTTTTAGGTTAACGTTTAGAGACAGTTTTATCGAAGTTTTATACCACCATCTTTAAACTTATTCCATAATGATGATAGAAGCTTTCCGGAAAATACTTTAAAGATTTTTTATCGGATCAAAATATTATTTTAAGTGATGTCACACGATGAATGAATTTCGTGGTTCTATATGATTGCTATAGTGTGAAGTGCTTCTTTAAAGCAAACGAATTGTTGCTTGGGTATTGCATGTGTGTGCTGTATCATCCAATAATCACAAGAGTGGAGTATTTAAAGGAGTATCTTTTTAGGTTAACGTTTAGAGACCGTTTTATCGAAGTTTTATACCACCATCTTTATATTTATTCCATAATGATGATAGAAGCTTTCCGAAAAATGCTTTAAGGATGTTTTATCGAATCAAAATATTTCTTTAATCGATGTCACACGATAAATTTATTTCGTGGTACTATATGATTGCTACAGTGTTAAGTACTTCTTTAAAGCAAACGAATTGTTACTTGGGCTTTTATTTGTTAAATCACTTTTCAAAGCTTATAAGTTTTGAAAAGTACCATGAAATACCATTCCATTAATGTAGGTTACAAGAAATGGGATTCACACCTCCCTCTTCCTTTCAAGAACTGCATATTTTTCATCGAAGTTGTTTCGAATATTACAGCACCTATACAAACGGGCTTGGGACCGTCTTTGGCGGAATTAAGGTGTTTACTTCTTATCTTTATTTTTAGGCCGTTATATTTATGTAGGTATGGATATGTTGACACTCTTTGTGGCTCACTTGGTTGAGTCGCACTCTACGATGCTAGTAAACTAGAGGTCCGGAGATCGAATGTCGGCGTGGTCCAGGAAATATATAGTGCTTGCAACATTATATACACTCCGAAACTATATGCAATGTAAGCAGGTTTTCACACTTAGGGCCAGATTACGTAATCTGTGCAAATTACTTAATTTGAGCTGTCAAATCCCATATATTTTTTAATTCACCACACCGAAGATTACGTAATCTGGCCAGATTAAGTACAAGTGTGAAAACCCCTAACGTTGACTCGAAGTAGCCTATTTATTTATTTATATATTTCTTTTATAGCACTTTTCTGGTTTGCATTTAGTATGGCTATTTCACGGGAAGTGCTTGCAGTACCTCTCCGCGGTGGCCGCTAGAAACTTCACCTCGTGTGAAGGCTAAACTGTGAGGGCCAGTTCCTATAAGGCTCTCCTTTCAGACAAGACTCACTTCAGAGTCGGCGAATTGGGAACTTACTAGCAACTGCATACATCCATACCAAGGGCTAACCACATTTATTATATGTCTTTAGGCTTGGCTCTAGGATGTTAGATTTGTCCTAAATCCCCGGGGTGTTAAGCGACCCGTGCCCATCGGGGGAAGATGTCCAGAGACGCAAATGGACATCTCTAACGGAGCAGCTGGATACCAGGCGACCTCCAGTGTTATCTAGCCTTACCACATCAAGCGGGGCTCTGGTGTGGCGGACTCTCCTTTCCCTAGCTACTCGTGGGAGTCACATGCAGAAGAATAATAATAATTTAAACCAAAAATCCAACTCCGATCCGACTGAGGCACCCTCAGACTCGGATCAAGAGGCACTTGCCTCAGACTTCGTTCCTTCGGAACTTTATCTGTCGGATGTGGACGAGCCACACCGACCAATACGGGATACATCCTGCACGGAAGCCGTAGCGGGCTCTAACGAGCGCACCGCAAAAGAGGGGAAACAAAAAACCGGGCTTCCACCCAAATACTCACCGGGAGGCCTACGGGATCCTCTTCGTAAAGGACTTGGCGGAGCTGCCTGCAAAAGGTACGTGCGTTTCCTCGCCCAAGGTCATGCTCCCGAAAAGGCAAGAGCACTCGCGATTAATTCTAATCGCAATGCCGCTACTCCCAAGCGTCAACGATTGGAGGAAGACGGTGCTCCCAACTACGGGAAGCAAGCCGCTTTAACTAAGAAACCAAGGACGGCAGAAAATTCTACACGGAAAGCTGAGCTCAGACCAAGTACTTCAGCGGCCTGCGGATTTAGGGCACCTCCGGTGACCTCTGCTGGTACTTCTGGATCAGTGTCCACCCCTAACAATGCGGCGAACAGGAGCAGGAGCGACCGCAAGGAAGCTCCGGTAGCATCAAGTGCCACCCCTCAACCCGCAGCAGTTAGGAGCAGGAGTGTCCATCCAAAGGCAGCCGTTTCATCACGCGACCAAAACGTGCACTCGGTGAGGCACCTATGGAGGAGGCAGAGGAATTACACGCTCCAATTGGGAGCGAGGCGACAACGGACGACCCCGATGACAATGAATAACCCGAGCATTGGCGTGGTGCAGTGTAACCTGCACCACGCCATAAGGGCCTCGGATATACTATCAGCGCGGTTCGTTAGCGAGGGTCTTGGCATTGCCCTGATCCAAGAACCGTGGCAGCATGACGGGATAGTCAAAGGACTCGGCGTAAGTAACGCGAATGTTGTATATGACAAGGGTTCTACTCGACCAAGAGCCTGTATCGTAGTTAGCAAACGCATTAATTACCTTTGTCTTTCAGAATATACTAACAGTGACCTTGTGGCCATCGAAGTCGGTACCACCCGAGATGGCAACCAAAACCTGGTCGTAGCATCTGCCAACGCCCATCACGTGATTTGGGGCAGCACCGACGTAAACAGAAGAGGTCAGTACCTTTTAGAACTTATAATGTCTCTAGATCTCAACATCCTGCCTGCCCTTCAAGGGTTATAAAAGAAAGTAAGTGTGTTCCGTGGTGGAATAGGGAGCTAGCTCTCCTCAGGAAAGAAGTGGGGAAGCTTTTTAACAGGGCCAAGCGCAACGGGGACTGGGTCCTGTACCGCTCTACCCTCACGGAATACAACAAAAAGATCAGAGACGCCAAAAGGCGTAGCTGGTCAAACCTCTGCGACAGTGTCAATAGTACTAACAAAGCGGCAAGACTGCATAAGGTACTAGCCAAAAACGGTTGCAGCTCGATTAACACTCTGAAAAGAGATAACGGGGAAATCACGAAGGATGCCGAAAGTACTGGCAAGCTACTCCTAGCAACCCATTTCCCCGGCTGCAGACTAGACTATAACGTGAATGATAGCCACAGTTGCATGAGTTCGGCCAACAGAGCAAACAGAGCTGACTGGGAAGCAGCAAGAGGTATCTTCACGTTTGACAGGATAAGGTGGGCAATCGGGACATTTGATCCCTTCAAATCGCCCAACATGGATGGAATCTTCCCGGCACTCATGCAAAGAGGGCAAGAGGAGCTGATTCCCTTCATGGTTAGCATCTATAGAAGTAGTTTTGCTTTGGGATATATCCCAACAGCCTGGAGATCAGTGAGGGTAGTCTTTATCCCCAAAGTGGGTAAAAGACCGGCGGACGACCCCAAGTCATACCGCCCCATTAGCCTAACATCTTTTCTCATGAAAACTATGGAAAAGATTCTGGACGCTCATATTAGGAGCACACTTCTGAAGACGAGGCCGCTGCACCCAAAACAATATGCCTATCAACCGGGCAAATCATCGGAATCGGCACTACAAAGCTTAGTGGAAGAGATCGAGGTGGCCATGTCTAATAAAGAAATGGCACTATGTGCATTTCTAGACATAGAGGGCGCCTTTGACAATACGTCGTATGATTCCATTGTAGCGGCATTAAGATCCAAAGGGGCCGACAACACTACCATAATGTGGGTGCAACGCATGCTGTCGTCCAGAATTATATTTACCAGTATAGGCAAGACTACTCTCACTGCCCAAGCCACACGTGGCTGCCCCCAAGGAGGTGTACTATCCCCCCTCCTGTGGTGTTTGGTAGTTGATGGATTGATGTGGAGACTTAACTCAGCTAGGTTCTCTACCCAGGGGTATGCGGACGACTTGGTCATCACGGTTAAAGGCAAATTCGAGGAGGTCCTACCGGATGTTCTACAGAACGCTCTGCAAATAGTACAGGAATGGTGCACTGTTAATGGGCTACGTGTCAATCCGACAAAAGCCGCAGTGATACCATTTAGCAGGAGGGGGACGCTAAGAGCTTTGAAGTGTCCCTCAATGTATAATTCACAGCTGACAATGCCAGAAACTGTTAAGTATCTGGGGGTCACTTTGGACAAGCAGTTACTCTGGAAGGAGCACCTCAGGGTGGTAACAGAGAAAGCAACTAGGGCCTTATGGATCTGCAGAAGCTATGCGGGCAAAGCATGGGGTATCAAACCAGATATAATCAACGCCGTCTATATATTAAGGCCGCAATGTAGAATCATAGACGTCAAATTCGCAGTTTACATTGTCGTCATCATCCCAAGTAGTGACGTCATGGTGGCCATATGGCATTTAGCCAGTGGCTTGTTACTTTTTTTTATCTGTGCGGTTGTACGATGGCAGCACCGCCGTCGAAACGTTTTACGTACTTACTCGTTTTTTTCCTACAATATCCGTACTATCTATTCTCGATCACTAATAAACTTATTGGTATCCCTAAATGGGGAAATCTTTCACTCTATGACACATTTTCCATGCACTACATTTTGAGTATAAAAACTTCTGCACACTGTCTGTAACCCACATAACCTGCCACTATCTTTTTAATTAATTGTTTGCCGTTCAAACAACACATTTTCTAAACGAAACTCGCGAAAAAAGTACACTCGCCCGTCTGCTTACCTTGATCTGTCAAATGTGTGCCATTTTGCAATGTTTAGTCTCACTGCCTTGTTCTTGCTGTTGATGACGTTCTTATGTTTGTTTCTGTTTTTTTTTTTTTGAGCCGTCAATAAATTGAATACGGATCCATGGCGTCATTATACAGCTGAGTTGCGGCCTTGATGTATCTAGATGGCGTTGATATAATTCTGTGGATCTATAAGTCAATTGTCAGACCAATTATAAAATACGGGGCGGTAGTATGGTGGAGAAGGGCACCCACTACAGACGGTAGGCTGAATCTGGACAAGGTTCAGAGACTAGCCTGTCTAGCTGTCCTTGGAGCCTTCATCTCAAGCCCTACCGCCGCCTTGGAGGTTCTGCTGAACCTCCCACCACTACACATACACATCGAGGCAGTGGCAAGACTGGCCGTTATCAGGCTTAAGGCATGTGATACGGCATGTCCACTGAACTCGGTGCAGTCAGGATGGATAAGTAATGACAACCTACTCAGTATGCCATCAGACTATCTGGTTAAAACGTTACGTTTTAACACCAAATTCGACTCAGTGACTTGGGCGAGGGAAGACTGGACTGACAGGTTCAGAGCACTCCACCCCGGTACAATCATCTTTTACACGGACGGCTCAAAGACTGATACAGGTTCTGGCGCAGGAATTAGTGGCCCAGGTATTAGTCTTTCTATTCCAATGGGATATCGACCGACAGTGTTTCAGGCAGAAGTACACGCAATCGAGCTGTGCGCAAGAAAATGCATCGAAAAGGGCTACATAAACAAGAAAATAGCAATATTTACTGACAGCCAAGCGGCAATGAAAGCGCTGACGAGCTTTACTGTCACATCAAAGCTCGTGTGGTGTTGTCAGGAGATCCTCCAACAGGTAGGCTTATGTAACAGTCTTACCCTTTTCTGGGTACCTGGGCATTCGGGTATCGAAGGCAATGAGCAGGCCGACGAGCTCGCAAGGAGAGCATCTGCCACCCCTCTCATTGGTCCAGAACCCTACTGTGGGATACCACTCTGTACATACAGAAATGTAATAAGTGAATGGGAAAAGGCCAAAGCCACCTCACACTGGGAAACTATTCCCGGGCTTCGGCAGTCAAAACTTTTCGTTGCCAAATATTCACCTAAACGCACCCTAAGTCTAATAAACATGAGTAGAAACAGGGTTAGGATAATTTGCGGGCTCCTTACGGGGCACTGCCGTCTGAATGGTCATTTAAAGACCATGCGCATTGTTACCGACGCAAGCTGTCGGTTCTGCGAGGCTGACGACGAAACAGCTGCGCACATTCTTTGCGAATGTGAGAGGCTAGCAATGCGCCGCTTGGAATGCTTCGGCATTATGTTCCCTTTAGAGGAGGATATTGCCTCCTTGAACATGGGTCAGCTTAATCGGTTCATCGAAAGATGTCGGTTAGATGAGTTCATCCAACTCCAGCTTGGGCAATGGCATAATAGACCAACGGTCGCAGTGCCCAGGGCTACCTAATAGCCACAGCCCATAATAAATCTAATCTAATCTAATCTAATGGCTATTTGCTCTAATTGTAAGCAATTGCCCATTCGTCCGGCTCGTAATTGAACCCTATAAGGCAACTTTTTATACCTTGAAGTCAACTGCTGGGCGGTAGGGTTGGTGTTATACCCTAACCCAGTTCTTATAGAACTGAAAAATAGCTCCAGGGGATCTTGCCTACTTTTATACATTATCATAAATTTTAATAAATGTGTTTCAATGAAACGTTTGTATAAAATTCCAATATTTTGCAGTCCTTTAATAAGGCCGACGAACCCTACACGCAATGTTGACGTTATTACCAGTTCGCCACTAGGGTAATGCTTGAGTCCTTTGATATAAGCAATGCCACTTCTTGCGATTTCCATTATAATATAGTTCAAAACAAAAAAAAAACGAAATTCAGTCAAGAATTAAACATTTTAACTGGCCCCCTTACAAAAACTAAAAGTTGCCACGCCTATGCTCTCATAACAAAACATTATTTAGACTGTCAAATAGTGCTTGTTTACATCGACGCGAGGTAAACAAAACTCGTGTGTGCTTGTAAAGCTGAAGAATTTATACCCCAGGAAAATTGGCATTTCACTTCGGAAAAATTAAGGGAAAGCTGGATTTTTGCATGAGCCTTCCTTTCGAGGTCCTAAACAAGTCCCTAAAAGTCCCCGTCCCTACGAGTGCCGCTAGCGGTGCTACAGAGGGTCAAAGACCCTCGAAAACAGGTTTCTCTGAATATTTCGATAACGGTAGCATATACAAAAAAGTGGTGTATGGCAAATTTAAAGCTCTTGTGAATTCTCAATAAACGATGCAAAGACCGAATACTTTCGGGCACTCCTAACGGCGCCAAGAGGTCTAACGGTATTTTTAACAAGGTTTCAATAAAATCTCTATAACGGTAACTCGTACTAAAAACTTTTGTATGGAAAATTTGTAGCCTATGAGGTTTTGAAGAAAGTGGCCAAATTTCATATTAATATGTACAGCCTTAAGGGCGCTATGGGGGTTCAAACCTTAAAAAAACGTGTTTTTTGAGGTTGTTCGTAAATGGTGCTAAGACGAGGGAGTGCGCTCTAAGGTGTTCTAGGAGAAATTTGTAGCTTCTGTGGCTGTTAGTAAGACGCCAAAAGTCCCCAAAGATGGGAGCCCCCCTAACGAAGTTATGAGGGTCCAAACATTCAATTAAGCAGTTTTTGGGGAATATCTTTATAACGGTAACGTGCACCGAAAGCTGTTATTAGGCAAATGTGTAGCTTATATAACGCTTAATTAAATATCTGAATTTCAGATTGATGCGTGCAATACTAAGGGCGCTATGACGGTATGAATCGTAAAATAACGGTATTTTTTCGTTATTTTCGTGGATTGATTCATAACGGGAACGCATTCGGTTGGGAAGCCTGTAACAATTTGTTGCTTCTATAACGTCAACTTAAAATGCCAAAACAACTTATTTATGCGGGTACCCCTAAGGAAGCTATGAGGGGTCAAAACTAAACAACTAACTAAACAAAAAACCGTTTCTCGGATTTTTTGATAACGGGAACCTCTAGAGGGAACCCATCTGAAATAAATTTGTAGCTCCTGTTGCTGTTACTAAGACGCCAAAAGTCCCCAAAGATGGGAGCCCCTCTAACGAAGTTATGAGGGTCCAAACATTCATTTAAGCAGTTTTTGGGGAATATATTTATAACGGTAACGTGCACCGAAAACTGTTATACGGCAAATTTGTAGCTTATATACCGCTTAATTAAATATCTGAATTTCGGATTGATGCGTGAAATGCTAAGGGCGCTATGAGGGTCCGAACCGTTCAATAACGGTATTTTTCGTTATTTTCGTGAATTTCTTCATAACGAGAGCGCATTCGGGAAGGAAGCCTGTAAATATTTGTTGCTTCTGTAATTTCAAATTCAAACGCCAAAACGACTCATCTGTGCGAACACCCCCAAGGAAGCTATTAGGGGTCAAAATTAAACAAAAAACCGTTTCTCGGAAATTTTTTGATAACGGGAACCTCTAGAGGGAACCCATCTGAGGGAAATTTGTAGCTCGTGTGTCTGTTAGTGTGACATCAAAAGTCCCCAAAGATGGGAGCCCCCCTAACGAAGTTATGAGGGTCCAAACATTCAATTAAGCAGTTTTTGGGGAATATCTCTATAACGGTAACGTGCACCGAAAGCTGTTATAAGGCAACGTTATAACGTTTTAATAAACTAATTTTTAAAGAAGGTATGTGCAGTGTATGTCTTTACGTACGTCCATATGGGCTTAAAAATTAGTTAATTTATACGTTATAATGCACGTATGGTGGCTCCAGGAGCATACAAATCGGTGGAGCCTCTTATTTGGAACCATAGAAACAACAAATTTTTACAGACTGCTTCCGGTATACGTTACCGTTAAGGAGATTTTCACAAAAATAACCAAAAATGCCGAATTTGCAAGTTTTGGAACCTCGTAGCGCCCTTAGTACTGCACGTATCGATCTGAAATTTAAACATTAAGTTAGGCGTTGTGAAAACTTCAATTTCGCCATATAACAGTTTTCGGTGCACATTACAGTTATAGAGATTTTCACTAAAAACTGCTTATTTGGATGTTTGGACCCTCATAACTTCCCTAGGGGGGCTCCCATCGTTGGGGACTTTTGATGTCACACTAACAGACACACGAGCTACAAATTTCCCTCAGATGGGTTCCCTCTAGAGGTTCTCGTTATCAAAAAATTTCCGAGAAACGGTTTTTTGTTTAATTTTGACCCCTAATAGCTTCCTTGGGGGTGTTCGCATAGATGAGTTGTTTTGGCTTTTGAATTTGAAGTTACAGAAGCAACAAATATTTACAGGCTTCCTTCCCGAATGCGCTCCCGTTCTGAAGAAATTCACGAAAATAACGAAAAATACCGTTATTGAGCGGTTCGGACCCTCATAGCGCCCTTAGCATTTCACGCATCAATCCGAAATTCAGATATTTAATTAAGCGGTATATAAGCTACAAATTTGCCATATAACAGTTTTCGGTGCACGTTACCGTTATAAAGATATTCCCCAAAAACTGCTTAAATGAATGTTTGGACCCTCATAACTTCGTTAGAGGGGCTCCCATCTTTGGGGACTTTTGGCGTCTTAGTAACAGCAACAGGAGCTACAAATTTATTTCAGATGGGTTCCCTCTAGAGGTTCCCGTTATCAAAAAATCCGAGAAACGGTTTTTTTGTTTAGTTAGTTGTTTAGTTTTGACCCCTCATAGCTTCCTTAGGGGTACCCGCATAAATAAGTTGTTTTGGCATTTTAAGTTGACGTTATAGAAGCAACAAATTGTTACAGGCTTCCCAACCGAATGCGTTCCCGTTATGAATCAATCCACGAAAATAACGAAAAAATACCGTTATGTACGGTTCATACCGTCATAGCGCCCTTAGTATTGCACGCATCAATCTGAAATTCAGATATTTAATTAAGCGTTATATAAGCTACACATTTGCCTAATAACAGCTTTCGGTGCACGTTACCGTTATAGAGATATTCCCCAAAAACTGCTTAATTGAATGTTTGGACCCTCATAACTTCGTTAGAGGGGCTCCTATCTTTGGGGACTTTTGGCGTCTTACTAACAGCCACAGAAGCTACAAATTTCTCCTAGAACACCTTAGAGCGCACTCCCTCGTCTTAGCACCATTTACGAAAAACCTCAAAAAACACGTTTTTTTTAAGGTTTGAACCCCCATAGCGCCCTTAAGGCTGTACATATTAATATGAAATTTGGCCACTTTCTTCAAAACCCCATAGGCTACAAATTTTCCATACAAAAGTTTTTAGTACGAGTTACCGTTATAGAAATTTTATTGAAACCTTGTTAAAAATACCGTTAGACCTCTTGGCGCCGTTAGGAGTGCCCGAAAGTATTCGGTCTTTGCATCGTTTATTGAGAATTCACAAGAGCTTTAAATTTGCCGTACGGCACTTTTTTGTATATGCTACCGTTATCGAAATATTCAGAGAAACCTGTTTTCGAGGGTCTTTGACCCTCTGTAGCACCGCTAGCGGCACTCGTAGGGACGGGGACTTTTAGGGACTTGTTTAGGACCTCGAAAGGAAGGCTCATGGAAAAATCCAGCTTTCCCTTAATTTTTCCGAAGTTTGGCCAAATTTTTGTTCAAATTTCCTGGCGTATTATTGTAACGCGCGTGTTCAAGAACTGGTATATATTCCGACGGGGACTTTTTACCATCTAGTTATAGAAATAAAAGTGATTACCTGTGAAAAGATACCCCATGGTGATTGAATCTCTTCAGATTCCAGCATCCACTCACTGTGCACTTTATTTCGCCAGGGAAAGTGTATCGCGCACGAGAAACAGCACTTGCACTGTGATTTTTTACAGAGTACCACAGGAACAAACTCCGCAGGATATGTTATTGATACAAATTTTCACGGTATAATTAAAGGACACTTCACAAATCCAATCCGCGTTAAAAAACGTAAGCCGACGGCAGAGACAATTGACGTTTGTTTGACAATAGTCTGAAGTGGGCGGAGCGAATTGACACGCTGGGGTAGACTACAGGGAGGTGTAGGTATGGTAAGGGGAATCAGTCCGGGGACCATACCAACGCCATCTAGATAGACAGGCCGAACTGCAGAAATTTGTTCGTCCACGAGTGGACAAAGTGCGTTCGTGACCAGTGACAGTTGACATTTCTAGAGCTCACAAGCTCCAGTGCTTCGGAACCCAAAAGTTTAAATGTGCCGAGCGTTTATTGCGAAACAAAGGTTATGGTTTGCATTCGTGTGTTTTTGATGTGCAAGTGGTAAAATAGTATGCATCAACATCGGACTTACCATATTTATCTCAAAAATCAACGCACTGACATGTGTATATCATAGCAAGTCACACGAAATGACAGGCTGACAGCCACTGATATTTGGATTTTGGACAATTTGTGGATTGTACCGAGCGATACTTTGGCAGTACTAAGCGCGGACCATGACTCACCATGGCAGTACTTGTGTTGCATGACGACTGACAGATCAGCTGATAAAACGGCCTGTCTATCCAGATGGCAGTGCATCTAGATATATCATAGCCGCAACTCAGCTGTACAATGACGTCATGGATCATGTTTAAATTGTTCGTCGGACACGGGCAAACAACAACAATGTCATGAGAAGCAACAACAATGCAATGCAATTTAATCTGCGGATTTGACGTTTACGAGTCTACATTGCGGCCTTAATATATAGACGGCGGTGACCATTGAATAAAGAAAACCCGTAGAAACGATAAATGGTTCAATTTTTCATATCAGACTGGATCTGACAGGTGGGGACAATTCGTCTTTTTTACTTTTGTGTCGAACTGAAACTGCGATATGACTATTACATTTTATAGATACACTTCCTGACTTCCTCCAGCAACAATCTTTCCCCCCACTTACTTCGTAAAAACTTCACAATAACACTTGACAAATAGGGACAACCGCTTTTTAAAATCGGGCCATGCGGTTTGTATGGGTGACAGCTGATTTACCATTCCTTTTTATCTCTCTATTCCGTGGCGGTGACCATACACGTACGCTCACGTACAATATTTCAGCCGTTCCATGTCTGTACTTCGGTGGGACAACTTTGAAAAATGTATGCCGACTCAAAAGCCTGATAACCCTGAATAATTTGTTTTGGGTTTACTTGTACTTTTTTTGCTCTAAACTATGGCCGTTATTTTTAGATTAACAGCTATTTTTAGATTATAGAATATTCACATTCCTGAGGTCCTACAAAATCAATAGGATTTTTTGGACGTGCAATCATGCGCTCTCTAAGAGTGCCCATATCCATATACTGTCCGATCGATAGAGCAATCGATTGCACACAATCGATCTGACGCCCGTACAGCACATACACTATGCAATTTATCGTCCAATCTGAAATGACAGTCTCACGGTCCACACAACATAACGGAAATTATATATTTTGTGGCAATGGAAGATGGACATCCATTGCTACTTTCGATGCAGAATGACCGCTGGTTGGTTGGTTAAAATTCAGTGTGTGTGGGGCAAACATTAAGTACATAATAGAAAATATTTCTTCTTCTTCTCTGTACCGTTAACCCCTTGTGGGGCTTGGTGCGTTCACTCAGCCGTTTATAGGCTACTTCGAGTCAACATTACATTGCATATAGAGTTTCGGAGTGTTTATAATGTTGCAAAGCACTATACATATATTTTCTGGACCACGCCGAGATTCGATCTCCGGCCCTCTAGATTATTGGCATTGTGAAGTGCGTCTCAACCAAGTGAGCCACAGAGCGGGTCAGATTTAGAATGATATTAAAATTAAATTAAGAAATCCATGAAAGATAGAAGGCGCAAAATTTATAACCATTAGAAGGTTGCACAAGAAGGAGCACATAAATATGTATAAAACAAAAAAGGATGATTACAAACTGACTCATTTCGATTACACCAGAATGCTAGAGTATAAAGATTGTAAGCTACCATGGTTCAGCAAGAAAATCTATTCTTTAACACATTTAGCAAACCTCCCAGCTAGGGTGACCACCTGCCTGCCTTCGATCTACGGGTCACTAGCGTATAAAATACGGGTTTTCGATTTTTTTATGGGGCAAAAAATAGAAAAAAAAATTATGCCTATATATTATTTATTTTTAGTAATATTTCCTATTTGAAGATATAGTCCCCAATTAGTCTAAGAAAAATGGCATATTTGGTCGGCAAAAATCCTACATCGGAATTTTTTTTGGATTATGGTTGGGAATGGTCCCCAGATTATGGCATTAAAAGTCCCAACCGATCGGGGGTCCGAAACCTTAAAAAAAAGGGGGAAAGGGGGCATTTTTTCGTTTTTTTGCGATTATTTCAAAAACGGTAAAAGAAACAGAAAAATGGTCTGAGGACGAAAAAAACTACATAAAATTATCTTTGCAATGATATACAACACATTAGAGTTTAATTGAATATTTCGGCGTTAGAATAGAACATAAATTAGAATATTTTCATTCTAGACCTTCGGATAAAAACTAAGGGTATCTCCCATACAGAGTGACCCATCAGGAGTTTGTTCTACGCAGTGGCGTGCACAGCCATTTTGTGGAGGGTACGCAAAATTATAACCGAAGAAAAGATAAATATGTACGAGTATAAACGCTTTTTGATATGTCGAAATAAAAAGGAAGGTTAGTGTTTCCTAAGTAATTGAGTAATTTCAGGATAACTAAAAATGAGGAAAAACCGCCTAATTTATTTTAAAAACACACGTGCAAATATCAGATTTTGTTTCGGTTTTTAGTCAGTCTCCTCCCTGGGGTATAAAGCTTCTAACTTATTTGTTGAGATTATATTTGAAGAAGAAATTTTGTTTTCGTAAAGAAAATTAGCTGGTTCGTTAAGGACCTTTTAAAGAAGTAAATTTCAACGCTAGTATAAGGGATTAGGCCAGCATAAGCCTACCAAAAAATGCTGCGGTGGCGGCAAACAGTTCCTGGTCAATCATTAAAACTTAAGAATTAAACATTTTTGAAACGCAGAGCGCCGTATGCCGGAAAAGGAAGCATACGTATCGATCAAGTTTTAGGTCACATTCGAAACGCTGAAGCACCTTATACATGCTTATGAGGTTATACTTTGCCTAGCCATGGGATATTGTTTATTTTCTATTCCAACCACACTATCCGGGGTTTGTCAAACCGCGCAGTACAAAAAATCAAAGTTGTGGACAACACACGCTTGGAAGAAACAAAGACGATGGGGGGATTTAACAAAAAAATAACGTTTGTTGAATTCCCGCATCGCCTCCGACTTTGCCTGGCGTATGTTGTCTACTACGGGGATCTTTTTTACCGCGCGGCTTGGCAAACCCCGGACAGTGTGGTTGTAATAGAAAATAAACAATATCCCATGGCTAGGCAAAGTATAACCTCTTAAGCATGTATAAGGTGCTTCAGCGTTTCGAATGTACCTAAAACTTGATTGATACCGAAAATACATAAAATCAGCCGTAGTGGTACGACTTGGCAGAGCACTTCCCTAAATTGGTAGCGATAAAATTATGAATTGTTATTGAATTTAATTTTTCTGTCTTAAATTAAGCTGAACACACCATTCACGGCTATAGGATACGACAGCAAATAAATATTTCAGTTTTATTTAACCTTTTTAACGTTTGCCCGACCTGCTAAAAGTCTAACTGATGTAGTAACTCCGAAATAAACTTTTTTAGTTATTCGACTCCATTGAATTATATTGTACAGAGAATTTCCCAACTTATGGGAAAAATGAGAAACAGTTCCTTTAAATGTAAGAAATACAATAACCTCTGCAAATTTTCTACAATATCTGGAGAAATTTGAACTATTTTTCATAAATTAAATAACTGTCGTAGTATGAATTTATATTTTGATCCGTATCACCTTTAGATTTAATTGAACTTTTGTACTGACCTTCTGCAATAGAGTCGTTACTTTGGAATCGACCTCCATTTGCCAAGCGGTAATTTATTTTGAAATCCTTTTATATTTTCGAGATTGATAAGTTGCTGTATGCTGCCTGATTTTTTTTCACTAGCTGGGGCTTAATCTTTTACAATATGGTATTGCATTTTACCTTGAGCTCGAACTAAACTGCTAATTGCACAATTTTAAGCCATTGTGATGAGAATGAGAATTTTTTCTCGAAATATAAAACGATCATCTCAACAAATAGTAAGAAGTTTTCTATACCATGGTTTTCTAAATTAAATTCTTAGATAGGAAAAGAGAATTCTATACCTAAATACTTATGTCACAACAAAAATTGTCCCAACATCTTCGCCAGTTCACAATAAGAGCGGCGCCCAAGAATGCATATGCAAAATATTACGCAAATTAGTCAATATGTGTTACATGCCAATTTATTTGGAATGCTCCTTTTTCTTATAAAACTGTATCATTAAGTAAAAAGTTTGAGTTTTGAGTTGTGACCGTGTTCTTGCCTACGTGCAATATGGTTACAACGTTTTCGACTTAGGACGCATTTTCCTGGAACCAATTAGCGTCCTAAGTCGAGGTATGCCTGTATGTACATAGCACAGTGTGACTAATTTATTATTTATAATTTGTTTCTGATTAGTAAAAAACATTCTCTTTCTAAAAATAATAAATTCCTGTTTCAACATTGTTTGAATATTAAAAAACAAACAAAGGAAACATTTTGTCAAAACTGAACGACACATTTTGTGATCGAGCTACTGTTTATTTCCGCTTTGGTTCCCTTTGCACAAATCTTAAGACGACATTTTTCGCCGCTCTTGCTATAGTCATCGTTCGTCCGTCAACTTTGTTCGCCAACGCCAAGGTAGGCGTGCTTCTGTTCACCATATAAACCTGCAACATTGTTGCTGTTGAAATTTTTCAATTCGTATGGAGATTACAAGCACGGCGAAATGGTGCTTATCGAGCATAATCTAGTGTCGGCGAAAAAACGATGTCAGTGGAACCTACACTACCTATATAAAGATGGCGCTGGTACATTTATTGAGGAAAGAATTAACAGTGAAATCAGTAATTATTTGCATGAACTTGTATGAAGAAAATGTTTTTAAATCAGAGGGTATGCACTGCTTATTTGCATATATAGAGTGCACGCCACTGGTTCTACGTACTACTCATTTTATAAACTGTAGAATAAAAATGTCATGGGTCACTTTGTATGGGAGGTACCCTTACTTTTTATCCCAATGAGCTGATTTTTGGTGGGTGGGGTGACTATGACCTCTAATCGCAACAAACCAAAATTTAGCACTCTGCTCCAATTTTGGGGGGAGTTATGGACATGCCTTGTCGCGTACCACGTTCTGAATGTTTTATATTATGTATTTTAAAACAATTGGGTAGGGCGTCGACGATCGGAACACTACGGCAACCATTGAATAAAAAACTAAAGGAAAGGCCCGTAGAAACGACTAATGGGTCCATTTTTCATATCAGACTGGATCTGACAGGTAGGGAACATTGACGGCAACATACAATCAAACAGGTGTATTGTTGTACTTTTCATAGTGAGTGCACTCGCAATAGTGAGAACGTTTAACTGAGATTGGATCTAGTGCATTCAACTTGTATGTATGATTGTATGTTGCTGTGCTGTTCTATGCTCGGTGTTATATTGCAATTGCCGATCTCACAGAGAGCGATATGCGAGGGCGACCGACTCTAGAATGTAGGTCAACGGGTTTCAATCAGCTGATGGGCATTTCACCTCTTTTGTGTGCGTGGCGTGTGGCAACGATGGATGATGTGCTGGACGATGGCGATGGATAGTTGTTCGTCAAGGACGACAGGGGGAATAAAAGGTCATCGGACCATGGAGATGCCGGTTGAGATTGGCGGTTTTTTTTTCGATGGCTGAAACAAAGGCTTTTGTGGGAGGACGAGTTCGGTTTTGGCGGTCAAGACGAAAGGTCGATTTTGATATTGTATAGCACTGGCGGTTGTAATTAGTTGGTAAAATTTTGAATTTGTTTGAAAAAGATCGTGTTTGCAATGAAAGTGTGAATATTTAACATAATAATACACTGTGTTGTGCGTTAATTTTAATCTAAACGCGGCAAACAGAAAAACGATCGTAAAATTACCAAAGATAGTGACTTAAAACCCCATGAAAAGTGCTGAGCTATTGTGCATTAACCCATTTGACCAAGTGCCATCCGAACGATAAAACTTTTCTTTAAACGAAAAAAAGGAAAGCAAAAACAAAATCTTTGATCTGATCCTTTGGAAAAAGTGGAAAATCATTTCATTGTTCCATCATTCCGTCGTTCCATAAAACCATCGTTTGCGCATTTCGTTGATTCACTTGCCATCATACTTGCGCTCACTGCGATTCAACTTTCGCCTTTCAATTGTGGGTGGTCATTTATTTTGAAGAAGGCGGTGTTGTCGATGTCGAAAGAATTGAGAGATAGCATGGAGAGAGCGTACATGATGATGCAGCTCCGACGTCATGATTATTAACGTCTCATCAACTTGCATATGGTGATAGCGTGGTTTGCGTTGAGTGGTCCCCGGATTATATACAAGCCATTTGAATACATAACAACTAATAACTCATTGGATTCGTTTATGTACTGGAGTGATTCAATTGTCAAGACAGTGAATTTTTGTTTTTATGCTCGGGGTGAAGTTGTACCTAATCATTTTATTTCCAGTTTTGTTTATTGTGTACATTTTACTTCAATACGACACGACACCACGATCGATCGGCGGCGCCGTAATCGTAAGTTTTTGCACATATTCAACTTCCTATTTTATATTAAATTTCTTGAATTTGAATCTAATTTTTTTTTCTCTCTTTTGAATTTTATTTTTTTTTGTACTTCCTTTTTGTTCCTGGAGCTTATTTTATTTGAATTCACCTCGTTATCTTGTATTTTTTTTTGCTTTGAATTAAATTTATTATAATGTTCTTTATTTGGGTTTCTATCGTGTCCCGAAGGATGGACATATCCTATCCCAACTTTCGTTCCTTTTAGTCTTCCATGAAATTCGAAAAATAAGGTGGCTTAACTAGAATCGGTATGCACTGGCTCAAATCGCCCACGCCTCGCGCTGACCTCGCCGGGTCACAATGCCACCGAGCCAGATGCATCCGGTTAATTTTCTTTGTTGCAGTGACGGCAGCTCAACTTTAGAGCCGTGGTCCGCGACAGAATGGCGCCCAAATATTTAAAGGCTTTTTGTATCCGATGGTAGAAGTCATCGTTTGATTATTGTATTGATTAGTCCGAATCGAAAGCTGGTGGTCGCTAATCGCGGGCCACGGGTTGAGAAGTCGTCATTGCAACAATGGCGCTCAACATTCCTCACAGGAGGGTGGATTCCGGCGTAGGATGTTTCGACTATCGAGACTGCTCCTATATTTCCCGCGTGGGATAAAGCCCAAGTTGGCCTTTGGAATTAGGTAGCAACTCGATAGTTGATCATCTGTGTTCGTAGATGTTTACAATCTCTCACTGATCTACATCCAGATCAGCTGATTTGTTGAATTAGATTGAAAGAGAGATTGTAACTCTTCGACGCGTCGGAAATCCAACCTCCTTTATTTTTTTTCTCTTCCAATTTTAATACCCCTCTTATTCCCATCCTTATTGTTCATTTGGAAGGATACGGTAGAACCCAAATATTTTTTTTTATGATATATTTTGTTTTTTTACTTTCTCAAAAACTCAAATTAAACCGCTCTGAAACATTTTTATTAAAGAAAGAAAAATTCTCTGGATTGTTTATTTTTTTTTTTCTTATTATTATATTTTTTTTATTATACATATACATTTCCACACACATAACATATTATGGCGCATAATACATACAATCAAAACATGCCTGGTGCATATAACCGATATATGCCGGGGCCCTACAATCAAACCCCGCCTGGGCGATCCAATCAAAATATATCTGGGTTTTATAATCAGAATACGTCTGGGTTCCCTCATCAGAGCCCTCCCCTCTATAATTTGCCCACACCCAACATCCCCCATCCTTTTTCAAGTACCGCTTGTATGGACGGTCGCCGCCATGGCGTGGATATGTTAAAGTGGGGTTTTTCCTTTGATGGATCAACGAATAGCCCCACAGCTCAACAATTTCTGTTCCGCGTCAAGACATTAGCGCAAAGCTACTCTATGTCCGATGACCGCGTGGCTACGGACATTCATTTTTTGCTTAAGGGTCCAGCAGCTGATTGGTACTGGCAGTACCGGAGTCGGAACCCCTGTCTGTTGTGGAGCAATTTACAGGCTGAGTTTCTGGAGAGGTTCCAAGTCCACAAGACGGACGTATACACGCGTTTCGCTATTTATGAACGGTACCAACGGCCTGGCGAAAGTATGCGGGATTTTTGCGCAGCGATCGATGCGCTAAATTGTGAATTAATAAATCCCTTAAATGATTTTGACGTGCAAGTAATGTTAAGGCGTAATATGAACAAGAGAATGCGCGAATACTTAGCAGCCTTCTCTTACTCTTCGGCTCGCGAATTAATACGCGCTTGCATTTCAATCGAGGACACGTGGAACTTATCCAGAACCGAGACTCGTGGCCAAACCACACAGGCAGTGGTTCATGAGGTTAATGTGGAGGAGCCCAGCTACGGATTCGACGTTGAGGCAATCGGTGTACCAAAACCAGCACCAGGTTTGACGGAACAGCCCCAAAACACTTACAAAATTTGCTGGAACTGTAAGGAGATGGGACATTTATTCTTTGATTGTCCCATCCCCGTGCAGCATACTTTCTGTTTCGGTTGTGGTTTGGAGGGTACCGTTAAACCGAAGTGTCCGCGCTGTATTCGTTCGGGAAACGTGAGAGGGAGTGTGCGACCGATGGGGAGCTCTCACATTCCTTCTCAGCAGCTTTTCAGAAAACCCACAACAGCGGAGGTTGCGACCAATGTCGATCCGGAGCTGCGCTCTCTACAAAAGTAATGGGAATTAATAAACGGTTTTCGCGCTCCTGGAGGTACTTCCGGGATAGGCGTCTTTTGAAACAGGCTTGCATCGCGTCCATTATATCTCACGACCTTGACAATCGTCCATTTGCGGAGATTGTCTTACACGGTCGGAAGATCGAAGGATTGTTGGACAGTGGTGCCAGTGTGAGTATCCTGGGTGCGGGAGCCTTAGAGTTGATAAGTGATCTTGGTTTGCATCTTCATATGATGCAAACCAACGTCAGTACAGCATCAGGTCAAAAGGCTCCCGTCCTAGGATACGTGCGGGCATTGGTTCGATTTAAGGACAAAACGAAGTCCATGAGGCTGCTCGTTGTCCCAAGTCTCACAAATCCATTGTACTAGGAATGGATTTCTGGGACTTGTTCAAAATCGTTCCAATGCAGGTTGCCACTGTTGAACAGGAGATTTTGCCTGTTTCAGAAGATTCTCTTCAACTATCTCCAGCTGATCAGCAACGACTCGACTTCGTCAAACAGCAATTTCCCTCGTTCCATGAAATGGGTCTTGGAAGAACCACTTTGTTGTCGCACGTGATTGACACCGGTGATTCCAAGCCCATCAAGCAGAGGCATTACGCGGTCTCTCCCGTGGTACAGAAATTGATGTATGACGAACTCGATCGGATGCTGTCCCTGGGGGTAATTGAAGAAAGCCATAGCGCCTGGAGTTCTCCAGTCACCTTGGTGCGAAAACCGGGCAAAGTGCGTCTTTGCCTCGATGCTCGGCGGTTAAATGAGGTTACACTCAAGGATGCGTATCCTCTCCCGCTCATTGAGGGATTACTGGCCAGGATGCAATCTACACGATTCATCTCGGCTGTCGATTTGAAGGACGCTTTCTGGCAGATTCCTTTGGAGAAGGGATCTCGAGAGAAAACGGCGTTTACCGTTCCTGGCAGGCCCTTATATCACTTTAAGGTCATGCCTTTTGGTCTTTGCAATGCGCCGCAGACCATGTGCAGGCTCATGCCTAAGGTCATACCACATGAGCTACAAGACAAGGTATTTGTCTATTTGGATGACTTGCTCGTCACCAGTCCCACTTTTGAGGAACATTTGCAACTTCTGGCAAAAGTTGCGAATTTCCTCAAAGTTGCTGGCTTAACAGTCAACGTGGAGAAGAGCAAGTTCATCCAAAAGGAGATAAAATACCTTGGATATGTGGTTAGTGATGGTATCCTTATGACTGATCCTGACAAGGTCTCTGGTATCATTGCATATCCACAGCCCAAAAGTGCTAAGGACGTAAGGAGATTTATGGGCATGGCAGGGTGGTATCGTCGTTTCATCCCGAATTTCTCGGCTGTGACAGCTCCTCTTACAGATTTGTTAAAAGGAAAGCGTTCATTCAAATGGACGGTCGCCGCCAGTAATTCCTTTGAGCGGGTGAAGCAACTGTTAGTTTCCGCCCCAGTGTTGGTCAATCCTGACTTTACAAAGCACTTCTACATTCAGTGTGACGCAAGTAGCACTGGAGTTGGAAGTGTTTTGTTTCAGAAGGATGATGATGGTGGAGAGCATCCCATCGCATATATGTCCGTGAAACTTAATGCTGCGCAACGCAACTATAGTGTTACCGAGTTGGAATGCTTAGCTGCAGTGCAAAGCGTTAAAAAGTTTCGGTCATATATCGAAGGGCTGCCTTTCACCATCATTACAGACCATGCAAGTCTGAAGTGGCTAATGAGCCAGCAAGACTTGTGTGGTAGATTAGCACGGTGGAGCCTGAAACTACAGTCTTTCAATTTCACCGTCGAGCACCGAAAGGGGACTCAAAATGTAGTCCCAGACGCACTTTCGCGAGCTTACGCGGGCAACGTCTGTTGCCTTCCTGAACATCTGCATATAGATGAGATTATTCCGGATACGGCTTTCATGGAACCTGAGTACAAACAATTTTGTGTTCAGGTTCAAGGAAACCCTGACAAATTTGAGAATTTGTATGTTCGGGATAATCGCATCTATATCGTTCAAGGTGAACCCAGGGAGACAACAGACCTTCCCCGCGCTAAATTGTGGGTCCCTGAAATCTCTGCCGGCCTAGTCTGATCAGCCGTGCTCATGATGATCCTCGTGGGTCTCATTGTGGAATTCGGAAGACGCTTGATGTTTTGCAACGCTATTATTATTGGCCGGAAATGCGATCCGACGTAAAAGCACACATTGGCAAATGCGTAACGTGCAAAATGATCAAGCCTCCGAATTTCCGAATGAGACCACCGATGGGAGCACCCCGAGAGACTGATCGGCCTATGCAGCGTCTCTTTGTGGATTTCATGGGACCCTATCCCCGGTCCAAAAAGGGGAACACCCACATCTTTGTAGTTCTTGATCACTACAGCAAATTCATATGGCTTAAGGCTATTCCGAAGGCTACTGCTGGAGTGATCATTAACTACCTTAGAGACGAAGTCTTTCTGACCTTCGGAGTGCCGGAGATCCTGCACTCCGATAATGGGAAACAGTTCGTTTCCGGAGCATTTGAAGGATTTTTAAAGGAGTATGGTGTGAAACACATTTTTACTCCTTTATATTCTCCACAGTCAAATGCTTCGGAACGAACCAACCAATCCACGCTAGCCGCAATCCGGGCCTACGTTGGTTCCGATCATCGGAACTGGGATGAACATTTGGCCGAATCATGCAGTGCATTCCGTAATGTTGTGCATGATTCGACTGGATTTTCACCCCATTTCCTGATGTTTGGATATCATCCCATTAGACACGGCGAAGACTATACCCTCCTGAAATCATTACAAGCTTTTGAAGATGGAGAGGTATGTCTTCGAGCCAATGGCGATAGGTTGCGGCTAGCGCATGATTTGGTGAAGGAGAAATTGGCCGAGGCATACGCTCGCGCTTCTCGAGGATACAACCTCCGTAGTAGGCCACGGTCATTTTCTCCCGGCCAGAAAGTCTTTGTCTCTAATCGTGTACTTAGCAGTGCTGCGGACCGTTTTGCTGCTAAACTAGCCACAAAGTTTATCGGTGCAACGGTCCGTCGCAAGATTGGTCAAGTGGCGTATGAGTTGGAAGATGATGAAGGAAAATTCCTTGGAGTCTTTCAATCCCATGACATACGCTCTTGATCGTCAAAGGTGTTTCTCTTTTTGGATTCAGTATCTTAGCCCGGCTGCGTTAAGACTCATCTAGGGTCGGGTCGTCCCCACGATTGTCGCGTACCACGTTCTGAATGTTTTATATTATGTATTTTAAAACAATTGGATAGGGCGTCGACGATCGGAACACTACGGCAACATACAATCAAACAGGTGTATTGTTGTACTTTTCATAGTGAGTGCATTCGCAATAGTGAGAACGTTTAACTGAGATTGGATCTAGTGCATTCAACTTGTATGTATGATTGTATGTTGCTGTGCTGTTCTATGCTCGGTGTTATATTGCAATTGCCGATCTCACAGAGAGCGATATGCGAGGGCGACCGACTCTAGAATGTAGGTCAACGGGTTTCAATCAGCTGATGGGCATTTCACCTCTTTTGTGTGCGTGGCGTGTGGCAACGATGGATGATGTGCTGGACGATGGCGATGGATAGTTGTTCGTCAAGGACGACAGGGGGAATAAAAGGTCATCGGACCATGGAGATGCCGGTTGAGATTGGCGGTTTTTTTTTCGATGGCTGAAACAAAGGCTTTTGTGGGAGGACGAGTTCGGTTTTGGCGGTCAAGACGAAAGGTCGATTTTGATATTGTATAGCACTGGCGGTTGTAATTAGTTGGTAAAATTTTGAATTTGTTTGAAAAAGATCGTGTTTGCAATGAAAGTGTGAATATTTAACATAATAATACACTGTGTTGTGCGTTAATTTTAATCTAAACGCGGCAAACAGAAAAACGATCGTAAAATTACCAAAGATAGTGACTTAAAACCCCATGAAAAGTGCTGAGCTAATGCATTAACCCATTTGACCAAGTGCCATCCGAACGATAAAACTTTTCTTTAAACGAAAAAAAAGGAAAACAAAAACAAAATCTTTTAATCTGATCCTTTGGAAAAAGTGGAAAATCATTTCATTGTTCCATCATTCCGTCGTTCCATAAAACCATCGTTTGCGCATTTCGTTGATTCACTTGCCATCATACTTGCGCTCACTGCGATTCAACTTTCGCCTTTCAATTGTGGGTGGTCATTTATTTTGAAGAAGGCGGTGTTGTCGATGTCGAAAGAATTGAGAGATAGCATGGAGAGAGCGTACATGATGATGCAGCTCCGACGTCATGATTATTAACGTCTCATCAACTTGCATATGGTGATAGCGTGGTTTGCGTTGAGTGGTCCCCGGATTATATACAAGCCATTTGAATACATAACAACTAATAACTCATTGGATTCGTTTATGTACTGGAGTGATTCAATTGTCAAGACAGTGAATTTTTGTTTTTATGCTCGGGGTGAAGTTGTACCTAATCATTTTATTTTCAGTTTTGTTTATTGTGTACATTTTACTTCAATACGACACGACACCACGATCGATCGGCGGCGCCGTAATCGTAAGTTTTTGCACATATTCAACTTCCTATTTTATATTAAATTTCTTGAATTTGAATCTAATTTTTTTTTCTCTCTTTTGAATTTTATTTTTTTTTGTACTTCCTTTTTGTTCCTGGAGCTTATTTTATTTGAATTCACCTCGTTATCTTGTATTTTTTTTTGCTTTGAATTAAATTTATTATAATGTTCTTTATTTGGGTTTCTATCGTGTCCCGAAGGATGGACATATCCTATCCCAACTTTCGTTCCTTTTAGTCTTCCATGAAATTCGAAAAATAAGGTGGCTTAACTAGAATCGGTATGCACTGGCTCAAATCGCCCACGCCTCGCGCTGACCTCGCCGGGTCACAATGCCACCGAGCCAGATGCATCCGGTTAATTTTCTTTGTTGCAGTGACGGCAGCTCAACTTTAGAGCCGTGGTCCGCGACAGCCTTTTTGACAAATTTAAATGGAGGGATAATGGGGGTCCTTGACCGGAGCGACTCAGCGTTTACGTTAAAATTATCTTAAACGTGTTGTTAATACATGTACAAAATTTTACGGCTGAACTAACATTCTTTCAAAAGTTATGGAGCTTTTAAAAAGGTCTAAAATGAAAATATTCTAATTTATGTTCTATTCTAACGCCGAAATATTCAATTGAACTCTAATGTGTTATATATCTCACAAAAACAACTCTGTTGTAAAAAGTTTTCGCCAAAGAAAAAGTTGTCAGCCGCAAAAAGGATTGATATAATACAATCCCGCCAAAATGCTCGCAAGGATATGCATTCAAAAATGATTGAATTAGTTAATAGTTTCCACCAAAACGGCGTGGTGCGGTATGAGTCGGAATTTGTGAAATAATTTCCGCCGCGATAGACCACGCTGAAGCCAATTCGTGTGGAGTCTGTGTTGTGTGTACCGCGTAGCGCACCCGCGCTGGTTTGGTGGAAGCTAATTTCTTTCAACGGTTATTGGCGGGGAGCTGACGAGGGTGCTATTTGCTGCTATGCTCTTTTCTTGATCAGTTTTAATCTAGAATCTTCCAGCCTTGTAAATAAAATGTGTTTTACAAACTTTTTTGCTTTCCTTCGTATACACGACTTTTCCCTTTTTTATACAATAAAGTTTTTCGTAATTTTCATAAGATTGGTTTTATCCTGCAATTACTCCTATGAAAGCTCCCCGCCAAACAGCATTGCAAGAAATTAGCTTCCACCAAACCAGCGCGGGTGCGTTACGCGGTACACACAACACAGACTCCACACGAATTGGCAAATTCAGGGTAGTCTATCGCGGCGGAAATTATTTCACAAATTCTGACGCATACCGCACCACGCCGTTTTGGTGGAAACTATTAACTAATTCAATCACTTTTGAATGCATATCCTTGCGAGCATTATGGCGGGATTGTATTATATCAATCCTTTTTGCGGCTGACAACTTTTTCTTTGGCGGAAACTTTTTCCAACAGAGTTGTTTTTGTGAGATATCATATTTTTCTGCAGTATTCAATTGACAAAATCAACTTAACATAACAATAAATGAAATGAAGACGATATTCATTGCCCTTTTATCACGACCATGTTTGAGAACATAATAACAATAATAACCCTCTTGGTAACCTTTGTAACCTTAGCGTCCTTAGTAACCTGAGGTGTGTGTGTTTTGCGAACCTCTACCGTTTGCTGGAAGCTTTAGGATCATCGGGATGTTATTTGTTCATTCAATATTATAGTAATATGTACGTACTCGTATTAGAGACAAACAAAATCTGGAACTTTGAGCCCTTGCCGCCGCTCTTGCAGACGCTTTACAACTGAAAACTTTAGAGAACATATACAGGGGATTGTTCGAAACAGTCCTGCCAAATAACAAAACTATACGATTCTTTTCTAGGCATTTTTCGGGCCAATCCCCGACTTTTGCAAAATGCTTCCTTTAAAACATATAAAAAGATTTAAGCGAGAAACTCTATGTATTTTTTCACATTTTCCGTGTATCTTTTTTTCTACTCCACGGATCGGAGCAAACGATAGCCTATGCACACCTTCACGACAGACTCTATCAATGGGAAAAGAGACCAAACCCCGAGATGCCCTCTGCAAGGCTGTAGCCCTGTCAATGAACGACAAGAACAACGAGGACAACGAGAACAACGAGAACAACGAGAACAACAACAACAACAATTTTCGAAAAAATGCGATTTTCAAACTCTTATATCTCCAGTGTTTTTCATCGTATCTTCTTGAAATTTTCTACACTTCGTAAGAGGGCGCGAACGACAACCTTTACCGAATTTGAACACTCAGAACCAACCAGAGTCCGAGCTACAGAGGTCCGAAAACCCGTACTTGTTCCGTCGTGTAAACATAGTCTTAGTCGCTTCTCACTTTTGATTTGTTCAAATTTCTTCGTTTTTCTTTGGCGGGCGGGACGCTCCCGCGTCCCTAGATCATTGCAAAGATAATTTTATGTAGTTTTTTTCGTCCTCAGACCATTTTTCAGTATCTCTTACCGTTTTTGAAATAATCGCAGAAAACCGAAAAAAGGCCCCCCTTTCCCCCCTTCTTTTAAGGTTGCGGACCCCCGATCGGTTGGGACTTTCTATGCCATCATCTCGGGATCATCCCCAACCATAATCAAAAAATATTTCCGATGTAGGATTTTTGCAGTTCGATGGCCATATGTTGGTCCAATTTTCTTAGAATAAATAACTCTTCATTTTGCACTATAAAGTGCATTTTATTTGAGGCGCAGCAGTGTGAATATTTAGTCGGTTCCGGCTATCTGTCCATGCGTTACCGCAACGCGAGATTATTCTCTCTGCCGCTGAATTAATTGCTGGGACGAGTATTTAGGAAACCCTGTTCAGTTCATCACCTGCTTGGGGACGAAATCGATTAGCTTTTCTAGTGCCAAAATTATCCAAAACCCTTTTCAATTTCATCCCCTGATAGTGGACGAGGTCGCATAGGGTTTCAAGTAGGTATTTACATTTCACGTCGAAAAAGGCCAAAATTGGTTCGAGCTGAACAAGGGGATTTTGCGCAGTTTTTGACGTCCACTTTCAGGGGACGAAATCGATAAGGGTTTTTTGGTACTTAGCCAATAGGAAAGCTGATCGATTTGGTCACCTGCGTGGGGACAAACTGAACAAGGGTTCCTAAATACGCTGAAGTCTTAGAGAAAACATAGCAACACATGCCATGTGTTAGTCCAGAGTGGCTAACCCATATGTGTTTGACTCCAAATTTATTACACTACACTCCACGAAATAATTCAAATGTCAAAATATTGTCGATGCAATTATTAACCCTTCTGAGGCCGCCTACGAGCTATTATGCCTAAGGTGTAGCTGAATCTTCTGTGAAATCAATTTTATTTTTTGAAGAGGTCTAATTTTGGTTCTAGAAACAGTTTACATACTGTGTCTTACGATGATACGCCGTTTTTTCGATTCTTTAGACATAGTTTACATTTCGCCGAACGTTTGATCGCATTTATGGCCGTCGGTTCCTTTGAAATTTATATGGAAAGGGGTGGAAAATATTATTGAACGATATTTTTCATCAAGATATACCAATGGTCTGTCTGGATCTATATGCCAACAGAAGGGTTAAATATCACGTCGGCATTTTAAAAGAGTAATGAATATTGCGCGGATTTTATATTCTCAATTGTAAACAAAAAATTGACGTTTGCATAAAATTTTCACGCATACTATGGACTGCAATAGTGTGAGAACGGTGCCATTTTTATTTTCTGATGCCCACTCTGGACTAACGCATGCTTTCTCTAAGGCTGAAGTATAGAAAATACCAGTTTCGAAAATCGAATCGTATGTTGCTGCTATTATTGACCGCTTTAAATAATTTGGTCCGTGTGTCAGGGCTTATCACTTCATCGGCATCTCTTCATCTCCTGAACGTATTTTTTAATTAGGGGCGAAGTTACACAAAATTCCTCATAAAGGTCATCCAAGTTCACTGTAGTTATGTTTAGGCATCCGACTATTCTCTCCAGTTCCTCAAATTTCCGTTGGTACTGCAAATTTAAGGGTTGCAGACAGTACTGGTAAGTGGCAAAATCAAATCCTGATTCCAAATACTGCAACGCATTCATGTACCATGTTAACTGTGTTAACTTGATTACGTCACTTTCGCGACCCGGAGAATTTAGAACTATTCGGTTGACTTTAATACGATAAGCAATTGTCTCTAACCCTTTGGGGGAGTTTTTTTCTTAAACTATCCATTATTTGCGCCGTATTTTATTTTTTGGATTACGGGTTTTTGGAATTTCGGTGCCCGAAAAACGGGGTAATCCGTAAAATACGGGGCATCTGGCCACCCTATACGGAACTCTGCTGGATATGGTTGACGTTCGTTGTTTTTAAACGTTCTAGATCAGTGATGGAGGGCCAGATAATATCAAAAATTATCTAGGCGGGCCGAAAACAATTTGAAAAACTGTACATATGTATTTTTAAACGAGGAGTCTAACAGCAAAAGTCACATTCCCCATCTAAATTAATGGCTTAGCCTCAACGTATCTAGGAACAAGTGGAATCGGAAACGTCATACGTACATCCAGAAGAAGAACGACGTAACTGCAAAAATTTTCATTTTTGAGTTAATTATGCCACTAGGTTCCAAATTGGCTACATTTTCAATAAGAAATTATTTTGATTTAAAATTCATGTTAAAATATAGTAAAAATACAAACACAACATTATGATACCCATACGCACAAACTGTGAATGAAATCTTCAATTGTGATTTCTGACAAATCAACAAATTTGCACTCGCGTCATTCTTCTTCTGGATGTACGAATAGTATGCGGTAGAAATTATTAACACAAACAAACTTGAGTTTCATTTAGGTGTGACGGGTATTCAAATTTCGCCAGCGCCCGAAATAAACCTCGGTCTCGTTCTTTTTTAATTTAGTTTTCTTTCCTTGTTGCGCAAACATGCATTCTGGAGTCTCTAATTTTTGTGTGAAAATAAAATGATAAACGTTGTTTCCAATTTTTACATAAGTCAGTCTTATACAGCGTATAAAACTAAGATACTAAAAATTGTTCGTAATCTGGTTCAGACGATGATGAGCTGATTCGCAGTAGGGAAGCCACGTGATCATCAGTCAATCGGTTGCTATTCTATCGAAGTTTCATGGGGGAGAAAAGCTGTCCACAAATGTAGGAAGAAGCATACGTTTCAATTATTTTGTCAGCGTGAGCTTTCAGAGTTCGGGAAGCCTGAGTTTGACGGGGCCTTGTAGAACACAACTTTAGAAGCACTGAGAAAGGGTTACTTCAATTCTGTGTTAGGTGGGAAATAGAATGCCGCCAGCAACAGCAGCAGCGCGAAATGTCAAGCACGATGCATTTTATATTGCTGATAAAAGTGCTGAACAGCATTTGTGGCATTCTATAAATGTCGAGGCTATTTTTAAACAACTTTGAAAGGTTTCTTTCAACAACTTTCGTTATTCTTAAGTTTTCCTTGCCTAATTGCAATAGTTTTTAGTCGTGTGATATAAGTATACTTATTTCACACGACCTTATAAGGTCTTTCTTGAATAAAAAAAATAACAGGCACGACAATCCAACAATGGAGTTATTCCGCAGGATGTGTTAGTGACATCCTATTTCCAAGATCTTATCTGCTTTTTGTTGAGGTAATGAGATCAGCATCACGCTCTGCAGTGTTATTTATCCCCATAAATGAGTACTCGTTTAACATCTGAGTGAGATCATAGTCCGTCACAAGCACGTGTGTTCGAAAAACACCATGGAATACGGTGAGATTCGAACTCATGACCCTGTGCACTGAAGGTGCGCGCACTAACCGCTAGACCAGCCAGACTACTTTCTTGAATAGTTGTTTGAAAAAAATAAAATAAATGGCATTACTACTGATATCAATGATTAATTGACTTCTTCCCTGGAGTTTAAAGTTCAATTTGTTGATGTGACTCAGAAGATCTGTAAAAAAGTCTTAAGGCTGTATACTTTCACTACTCCTCTGATGTTTGTGATATTGCGTGCAAGCTTTGTTCGAGAGTTCAAAAAGGTTTCAAAACTCGACGGACCGTATAAAATGTTCAAATAACAAAACACAACTTTTAAACATTACAAAATGTACAAATTTATTCCGTGGCAAAACAATCAAATCGTATAATCAAATCAAAGTCCTTAAAAATTCGCGAAGTCAAAAAAATCAAATCAATCAAATCAAAAAAATATCAAATCAAAAATCGAGGTACTACAACGGCTTTCGTAACGAGAGTGTCCGTTCTTTGTACGTTACTTTCCTCGTAAACTACGGGTGGGTGAACTACCCAATACGTTACCCGCAGTTCAAGGCCAATGCCAATTTCAATTATATGTAATGTTGTGTGTAACATACTAACAAATTCTAATGTTTCTATGTTCTAATACGGTTTATGTTTATGATTATGGTTTATGTACTTGCTAGATCTATTACATGATAAAATTGTACTAGTTTTTTTCAAAAGTAGGTCAATGCAAAATGATCAGCTGATTAATTGACAGTATTTACATAAACAATCAAATCGAATTCGAAGGTAAGTTCGTATATAATTCAAATTTCAATTTAATTCAAGTTTTAATTGTATTCCTTTTTACTTTTTTCAGATTTACGATGTTTGATGACGCTGGTGACGACGATGAAGGCGAAAAAGCGAGATCCAGATAACATCATAACATCAGATAAGTATTGAATGAGTAAAGTTCCGATGCTTTGTGTTGATTTTATTGTTTTATTACAGGTCGAGTGTGATGAGGCCGTGGAAGTGCCGGCAATGGCCAAATAAGCAATTGGGGCGATCTCAAACATTCTCCCCCCGCTGGGCGATGAGACGAGCCCAGAACGTTTAATAGTATCAATGGTCCAAGAAGAGGTTTACGATGGTAGCGATGTGTAGCTGATGTTTGCAAGCGATATCAACAAAGGATGCCAAGATTTCCAAGATACTTCGTCAAAGAAATGGATGGAATTCCTATTATCAGGTGTGCGAAACTATTTTCTGTAATTATTGCAAATTTAGTTTATGCTTTTTCAAATTCAAATAAAAAATCAAATTGTGAGTGTGAATCGAAAAATGTTACTGTGCCGTGGGTTCATCCAATCATGTGCTGTCCGATTATTTGTTGTGTTTGAGTTGTGTTGATGAATGTTGTTGATATTGGTTTGAGCTTCACGTAGCAAAGTCGTCCCAACTATGTTGAGCATTTGCTTCCGTGTCGCCCAAATCAATTCTGTTTGTTTGTAAGGATGGGGGGGGGGGGGGGGGGGGTAGGATTGGAGTGTGGTAATGTATGTATATCTATTTACCAATTTATTCAAGAAGTATTGCTATAATTTTTGTTACCGGTCTTTTGTAGATGCTTCATTCGATTTGATGGTCACAACGTTCATAAATTCTCGCTAATGTGCATGGATACGGAGAACTACTTTCATCATTAAGTAGCTGCAGCAAGTTCAGGTAATTTGTTTTCCATTTTCTCCAAAAGTGGTGTGCTAGTCGTTGTGTCAACTGCCACCGTGAGATTCTATTACTGTCGCTGGGATTGTCACTCAGTGTACAAAATGGGGTAGAGTTGAGGCATCGATGGGATCGGTTGCCACGTCCGTTGCGGTTCTTTTCCAAGAAAAGACTACAATAATCGACGCCGATGTAAAGTCGTTTTCTAATCGCAGCAGCGAATCTTAAACAATATGCCATAAGAAATAATGTTGGCAACAAAAATATTTCGTACAATTTGATGCTAGAGAATCCCTTTGCTGGGGATCCTCCCGAAGCCATATCTGATGGATTATCCCAAGAGCAGACATGCATCCGAGGTCGAATTCCTGTGTTTTTGCGAATTTGTGTTGTTCTATTAGCTTCAAAGATTGGTAATTTGATGGATGGATTTGATTTTCTAGTTGTGCTATATTTGCGAATTCCATTGTGAGTCAGAAAATAATTTGGTTGGGGAACACTTCCAATACATTCCTCCTTATATGCAGTTTCTAGCTCTGGATCAAATGCCGTAACCGAACGAATTGCATTTCCAAGAGTTTGTTGTTCATCATGTGAGACAAACGGCAATTGAACCATTACATTGCCATTTTCCTTTGTAGAAACGTTTGCCTTGTAGTGTTCTTCACATAGTTCTTCTTCCAGTGTTCCTTGAGAACCTTTGTCTGGGACTTTCTCCAATTTCAATGATTGCTGCGGTTGCTGATGCGAATTAATATCGGAATGGTCGATTACAATATTAAAGTTGTGATATCTGGTCTGAACATTGTTAGTCTGACCAGATATAACCCATCCCAATTTCGTTTCTTGGGCAATGGGTCCAAAATCCAATTTTCGTATGTTTCCGAGGATCACGTTACCGCCAACTGTAGATCGCTTAACTGATCACAGTTTTTATCCGACAAAGTATGTGAGGACACAATCCTAGTTATATCCTTGATGACTATAGCGCTAAACTTTAACTTAGATTCATCTTTTAGAATAAGTCTTGCATCAATTCGTTTGTTAACCGTGTTTATTCTTGTTTGACCAATTCCAAAGAGCATCGAACTAATATTTTTTTCTTCCAGGCCTAACTGTTGAACGACGGATTTGGAGATGATGCTAGTTTGCGATCCTTGATCCAAAAGAGCGCGAACAGATAAACGACCCTTCGAAGATTCCAACGTCACGATAGCTGTTGCCAAAAGGACTTGCCGATCATTTCCAACATGGTGCGATACAAAATTTGAGGTCATTGGCTGATTATTTGTGGACGACTGACTCGAAGTTCGATTTTGATCTCCTGTGCTCGTGACTATATTTCGATGCAGTAAGCTGTGGTGCGATTTTTGACAATGTGAGCAACTCGATTTACTAGGACAATTTGACAAAATATGTCCCTTTCGCAGGCAGTTGAGGCATAATCCATTGCGTTTGACTAACGTAAACCTGTCATTGGGATTAGCATCAATAAATTTTTTACATTGAAAAATCTTGTGGTTTTCTTTGCAAATATCACAACTAGTGTCTACGATTGATTGACACGCATTTATCCTCTTCATGGATGGTTGAGGAGCCCTTAGCGAGTTTACACCACACGCTTCCAATGCTCGAAAGCGATTTTGTATAAATTGCTTTAATTCTTCGAAAGACGACGTTGGCTTTTTGGGAACTTGTTGTTGCTCCCACAACTGCCTAGTATTTGAGGGCAATCTTTCCGAAGTGAGATATATCAGCACACTATGCCATAAGTTCTGTGGTTTCAAATTTTCAATCGCTTGAACGCACTCCGTAGTACTATCAAGCAGTACTTTCAAGGAGGAAGCGGACTCAGAAGCATTTTTCAAATTAAAAAATTTACGGAATTGCGTTTTCAACAAAATATCCTTATTATCGTATCTCTCATTCAATAATTTCCATGCATTTTCGAAATTGTCTTCGGTAATTTGCAAATGGCTTAAAAGATTTGCGGCCTCTCCACTCAAGCTGCTTTTTAAATAATGCAGCTTTTCAACAGCCGACAGACTAGTACGATTATATATCAACGACATAAAAAGATCTTTAAACGGTATCCACTGTTCATAACTTCCATCGAAAGTTTTTAGTGAAATTCGTGGAAGTTTTAAATCTGAATGGTTATCAGCAATGTAACTGCTATTTTCGACACCATTACTAGTGGAGCACTCAGACAACGTTTCAGTTAATAAAACGATAAATGACATGCACCCGTCCTCGATTTCGTCGAAAACTCCGTTTTTAAAATACGGATGCTCTAATTCGGACGGATCACCCTTTAGCATGTCTAAAATTTTCTCGTGATTGTATGTCACCTTTTGATTCATTTCTTCTATTCTTTCAATTAACTTTTGTAAAAGGATTCTTCGCGGATTAGTGGTTTTCCGATTATGACTTGCCACTAACCGCATTAAATTTTCTAAGTGCAATTTTTGCTTTTGCACAAGATTCTCCATTGAAAGAATTATTTATATCACCACAAAGGAATAAATGATAAATGATAGAGGGAAATGACTTACGATTGGGTTGGTTAAGCAGGATTGCACTAAATTCGAGAGACACTATCACTTTTCGCGAAAACTTTTCGATAAAAGCACAAAATTCAACAAATTTTTGCAATAATTCGCGAGATCCGGCTCGACGGACCAAAAAATGTTCGAGAGTTCAAAAAGGTTTCAAAACTCGACGGACCGTATAAAATGTTCAAATAACAAAACACAACTTTTAAACATTACAAAATGTACAAATTTATTCCGTGGCAAAACAATCAAATCGTATAATCAAATCAAAGTCCTTAAAAATTCGCGAAGTCAAAAAAATCAAATCAATCAAATCAAAAAAATATCAAATCAAAAATCGAGGTACTACAACGGCTTTCGTAACGAGAGTGTCCGTTCTTTGTACGTTACTTTCCTCGTAAACTACGGGTGGGTGAACTACCCAATACGTTACCCGCAGTTCAAGGCCAATGCCAATTTCAATTATATGTAATGTTGTGTGTAACATACTAACAAATTCTAATGTTTCTATGTTCTAATACGGTTTATGTTTATGATTATGGTTTATGTACTTGCTAGATCTATTACATGATAAAATTGTACTAGTTTTTTTCAAAAGTAGGTCAATGCAAAATGATCAGCTGATTAATTGACAGTATTTACATAAACAATCAAATCGAATTCGAAGGTAAGTTCGTTTATAATTCAAATTTCAATTTAATTCAAGTTTTAATTGTATTCCTTTTTACTTTTTTCAGATTTACGATGTTTGATGACGCTGGTGACGACGATGAAGGCGAAAAAGCGAGATCCAGATAACATCATAACATCAGATAAGTATTGAATGAGTAAAGTTCCGATGCTTTGTGTTGATTTTATTGTTTTATTACAGGTCGAGTGTGATGAGGCCGTGGAAGTGCCGGCAATGGCCAAATAAGCAATTGGGGCGATCTCAAACAAGCTTAGTTAATATTACATGCGAATGCGACAATGCCATACTTAAGACGCAATGCGAGTAAGAAACTGTTCTGTTCGGCTCCACCGAAATTATATTTTGCATTATGTGTAATTTTTAGGGTTTCTTCAAAACCATGGCCGGATTGACTAGCCTAAAGGGCCACATTTGGCCCGCGGGCCGTACATTGCCCATGACTGTTCTAGATCGTTCTTTAACATCTGGCCTTCAGAGCCTCCTCAGACTTCACCGACCGCTCATTCATCTTGCTCATTGCTTCCTCCGACTTGGCTGATCGCTGGTTTAACTCAGTCATCACTTTCAGTAACTGCATCATTGGGTCTGTGGCTTCTTCTGCACTTGCCTCACTAGGGTCTTGCTCTTCCTGAAATTCCACCGTGTCGGGATCTTGTCCTTCATCCCTCAGTGCGTCCATCAGCCGAGCAAGCAACGCGCTTTTGTTTCCCGAAGTCGAGAAATTCCGTTTCACCAGCTCACGCTTCAATTCGTCGCCTTCTCAAATGTTCACTCGACACACGCAATTTCACGTTTCTCGGATCTTTTCACACTAGTCCGACACGATTGCGTTCACTTTCTAGAACTTTCCCATTGCGAACTATACCGAAAATTCTCGTAGAGTTCTCGCATATTCCCGAATGCACTCGTCACACAGTTTCAAGCACTGAATCTGTCCACACTAGTTCACTTTCACACTTACGCGGTACGTGTTTACTTTCCAGAACTTTCCAAACCGAACTTTCCAGAAAATACTCCTAGCATTCTCGAATATTCCCGAATGCACTCGTCACACAGTTTCACGCAATGAATCTGTCCACACTAGTTCAACACGACCGCGTAAGTTCACTTTCTCGAAATTTCACGTTGTATATTCCGCGCACGAGTCACATATCATCCTAAATTGATAATTACGGATCCTTGAAACTATCTCCTCGAAACCTTTCACTTTTGGCTCGGATCAATGTGCCACATGTGTTAATAATAAAAGTACGTGTTGGGTGATCTTAGAAATGGTCATTTGAGCCCAACCGCAATGTGTGCGTTTCGAATAGATCTTCTTTCAAGTGGAACACACAGAAAGAAGATTTATTATTGCAACACTTGAAATTAATATAAACAAAAGGCACTTTGTAAAGTATTCTTAGAATTACATCGGATGATACTTGGCTGCACCAAGGTAACAAGCAACCATTGATAATTAGGATTAAGCAGTGGATGTAAAGTTGTCGAACTATTCGGTTCAATAAAAATTGTTGTGTTATATTGTAAAAAATATTGTTTTTCTGTGGTACTAATAGCCACACAACAAATCTGGCGCAGTCGGTAAACTTGAGAATTTCGCGAAGGAAATCTTAAATTAACAGTGCTGTGATTAAACAGTGAAAAGTTAATAAAATACGTACTTGAAGTGAATTCAGTCGTTTTAATAACAATTATACGTTCGTGAAGTGAATTCAGTCGTTTTAATAACAATTATACGTTCGTGAAGTGAATTCAGTAGTTTTCAATAATAATTATACGTACGTGAAGTGAATTCAGTCGTGTTAATAATTGAAAACATTCTATAGAGAACAGAGGCCTAATGCTGTTGAAATTGGATGGTGAGGCTGCCATTCAATCTCTATTCTAACAAAACCTAATAAAAAGTGAATGCAAAGAAAAGCAAGAAGACGTGAAGAACATAATAGGAGAAGAAATCTTCACTTAACGATGGAAGAAATGCATCAACAAATCCTCGAAAGGGACCGGCATATCGAGCAGCTGGGTGCTGCCCTTCAGCAACTACAATTAGCCGCTCAGAATCAGCACAGGGTCAACGAAAATAGACAAACAGTTCTGAAAGAACTCAGATATATGGGTAATTTTACGGGTCGTGGCGATGTAACAATCAATTCTTTTATTTCTAGTATTGAACATTATTTAAACACAATTAATGATGAGGTTACACGAAAGGAAGCAGTTCGTACGATCAGTGGCGTAGATAGCTTTTCAGGGAGGAGGGGGATCATTTTGCAAGATTATTTATACTTTTACGAATTTCATAATAACAATTTCTGTGTTTATTACACTTTAACATAGCAGTTTTTTGAGCAAATTTTGGTGCAAAATAGATAGCAATTTTGCCAAATGAAAAAAACCTAGTCCTGAAAATTTTGCCTCGATAATTTCGGCTTTTTTTACTACAGTGAGTGAATTAACAGTATTCCAATTTTCGTAGAAATTTTCGCTAAATTAGAGTATCAGAGCTTTATATTAAGCTTATATTCTAATCGAAATTTTCCGATAACACAGAAATTCGTGAGTAGATATTTCTACAATTTGCAAACTTGTAGGAAACGCCAACGATAATTCGGTAACCGGTGTGTTCGGTACGAGCAAAATAGTTTCAAAAAATCAGTCACGTTTTAGCAGTTATTTGGAATTAAAGAAAAATAAAAAAACGCACACCTTATTGTCATTTTTCGTCCACTGTAACTGCAAATCTTAATATTTCTCAAATATTCTTTTATGCTCTCTCTACATCCCACTCCAAAAAATAACTTTTTTGTTTTGTTTTAAGTTCAAATAACTGTACTGTAAAAAAATTGCACTGGGACCTTCCGGCGCATTGTCCCTAGTTTTCATAATGGTATGACGTTTGCCTATAATTATTCCCGATTGGAGTCAGAATATTTTTCAAAGACCTGAAACCATGGCAATTTTTACCAAAACATTGCAACACTCAAAATATCAAAAAACCTCTGGTGGCTTATAAAGTTTAATTTTGAATGGGAATGGACGGTATTTGACTCATTATTAACTTCACAGGCCTCCAGAGGTCTTTTGATATTTTGAGTGTTGCAATTTTTGGGTAAAAATTGCCATAGTTTCAGGTCTTTGAAAAAATATTGTGACTCCAATCGGAATAATTATAGGCAAACCCATTATGAAAACTACTATTCAGGTTTTTGAAAAAATAAAAAAATATTCTGACTCCATATCTATCAATTTTGGAAATTTCTACAAACATATTTCTTGGAAGATTTAGTTAAAAAAAGAATCCTGGTTATAGTTTTGTGAGTTCTTCATATTAAATACAATAAAATTGCGAACAACTGGAGAAAGTCAAGACTGCCCTGCTATATACGAAATAGCCTTTTGTTAAACGTTGACTTAAATAAAAAAAATGTTGAAAAACTCAAACAATAGAAAACGCTCAAAAATTGGAAGCAGTTTTGCAGCGTTTACTCTTTATTTACATTATCTTTCCATTCTCCTGAAGAAATCTTTATAATCTTATGTACTGTACCCCATTGGAAATTGCGCTTCTGTGGAAAAGCACTCCGTGTTCCACAATATTTTAAAATTTTTAAAACTAATATTAAGACTTTCCGGCACCAAATTTTCAATCAGTGCTTGCATTTTATTTGTTTAGCACTTCTTCATTACTTCAGTAGTGCTTGCCAATTCCAGATCCAATACGAAAAATTATATTAACGTAAGCCTGTGCTATAGTGTTTCTATTGTATTCATACGCTTCTATTATACAATTAAAATTTGAGGAAGGGCTAAATTTTCTATTGCAGTTCTGGAAATGCTTCCACGTTTTTACTAAACACTATACACATTAAATAATTTCACCAAAAACTTTACTTTTGCTTTGTTTTACATACCTAAAGTAATAATAAAAAATGTGTGACCGAAGGGGGGGGGATTGATCCCCTTAATCCCCCCTTATCTACGCCACTGCGTACGATATATTATGAGAAAATTCAAGGAGAAGCGAAGGAAGCGATAATCAATTTGCAGGAGACCGATAACTGGGATGCTATCAAGGAGTCTTTGAAGCTACGATATAGACCAGACATCGAACCTGGGGAGTTATACAGGAGAATCAATGCAATAAAAGCAAACTCGGTGAGTGAACTTGTATCAAAATTCCAAAATATTAAATATAAATCAGATGAAATAAGAAACTATTATAAAAATTCAACACATATTGATTTGTCAAATATCGAGTCAGTTCTTGTGAATTACCTCAAAGAAATGACGCAAGGCGTCCTACATGATAAAATTTATGAAGTGGATAGTTTTAATGAAATTGTCAAGTTAATGGGGGAAAGAAGATTTGAGGACTCTTGTATAAGACCACAGTTCAGAAAAAATAATAATTTCAATCATCAAAACACTGATCAAAATTTTCGACAAAACAGACAAAATTACAATGACAGAACGCAAAACAGACGAGACAACAACAATACTCAACAATACAGACAAAATTCTAACAACAATTATCAAAGTGAAAACAGGAACTTTAACTCATATAATACAGGACAATATAATTTCAATAACCCGCGACAAGTTGGACAGTTTAGTCAATTTAGAAACAATAATTCTTGTCAATTTAGAAACAATCAATCTGGACAATTTAGAAATAATGATTCTGCAACAACTCAGGTCATTTCAGAAATAATTATTCAGGACAATTCCGAAACAACAATACAGGTCAATTTAGAAATTACAATTCAGATCCTGTTAGAAATAACAATTACCAAATAACTCCTCAACCACCTGTAGAACCTATGGAGGTAGCAAATATAAATAGGAATACCACAACCAATAATAATATCACAAATAATAATTCTAACCAATCAGATTTTTTTATAAATTAGCCTCGGAAAATTTACCAATCATTAAAATAACAATAAATCAAACCGAGTATCTTGCTTTAATTGACACCGGATCGTCCTTTAGTTTGGCAGACGCGAAACTAACAGCATTTAATCAAATTAAAATAAACCCTGTACATTTTAGTACAATTGTGGGGAGAGATACCAATACCATTACTCATGAAATTCACACTCCAGCACCTCGAGAATTTAATTTAGACGTTAAGGCAAAAATTAGGTGGAAAGTCAGAGACTTAAACGATAGAAAATATCGCTTTATAATTGGGGTTGATATTTTGAATAAACTTGATACAATAATAGATCTTGAAGACCGAACAATTATGTTGAATAACAAAACTATACAATTTTTAAACGTCCCCTATCCAATTAATGAAGTTGTGATGCTAGAAACTACAGACCAAAATTACTTGAAACATTTGAAGTTAGATCACCTTAATGTGGAAGAATATAACGAAATTACTAAATTAATAAATAAATTTAAGAAAATATTTTTCAAAGAGGGAGATGTTCTTACTAGTACTCCGAGTATTGAACACGAAATTATTACAACGACAGATAGTCAAATAAATTCGAAATTGTATAGATACCCCCCGAAACATGATGCCGAAGTGAGAAGACAAATTACGGAAATGGAAGGCCAAGGCATCATACAGAAAAGTAGGTCGAAATATTCGAGCCCATTAATAGTAATTCCGAAAAAAGTAGACAACTCAGGCGAAAAGAAATACCGTCTAGTAGTGGACTATAGAGCGTTAAACAATGTCACAGTGGATGACAAGTTTCCTCTACCAAATATTGACTCGATCCTTGATAAATTTGGAAGAGCACAATATTTCTCTACTATTGACCTGGCGAAAGGGTATCACCAGGTCATGATAAAAAAGGAGGATCGTCCAAAAACCGCTTTTATCACTCCACATGGGTTATATGAATTCATAAGAATGCCATTCGGTCTTAAGAATGCTCCTGCGACATTTCAGCGACTTATGAATGACATTCTTAGGAATTACATAAATAAAACATGTGTCGTGTATTTGGACGATGTACTTATATTTAGTACATCCTTGCAGGAACACATTCAGTCTATAGCAGATATTTTTAAAACTTTGGAACAACATAGGTTAAAAATTCAAATCAATAAGTGCAATTTCCTGAAAAAGGAAACGGAATTTTTGGGGCACATAATCACTAAAGAAGGTTTAAAACCAAATACAGAGAAAATTAAAGTTATACAAAATTTAAAATTACCACGTACAGAGAAGGAAATTAAAAGTTTCCTTGGACTCACGGGATATTATAGAAAGTTTATTCGGGACTACGCAAAAGTAGCTCAGCCTATATCTAAATATCTACGTAAAGGAGCAAAGATTAACGAAAAGGATCCAAATTATATTGAGGCTTTCGATAAATTAAAAACACTAATTAGTTCGCCACCCGTATTGAGGTTTCCAAATTTCGAGAAACAATTCCAACTTACAACCGACGCATCAAATTATGCGATAGGGGCCGTCCTTTCTCAAGAGGGACATCCAATTTCATTTGCATCAAGGACTTTAAACTGCCATGAAAGAAATTATGCAACAACAGATAAAGAATTTCTCGCAATCATGTGGGCAGTCAACTATTTTAGGCCATTCCTTTATGGTAATCATTTTAAAATTTTAACCGATCATCAACCGATTAAATATCTGCACACGAAGTACCGAGGAAGGGACTTATTGCCAAGACATCAAAGATGGCTTCTGAAATTGGGAGAATATAAATTCGAAATTGAGTATCTGAAGGGAAAAGATAACCATGTGGCAGATTTTTTGAGTAGACTTAATCAAGACAGCGAGGAACCAGGTAGGCAAGAAGAACTATCCATATCAGAACTTCCAGTATTGCATAATGTAGAAGACGAAGAAAATGATACAATGGCAACGATCCATTCAGCAGAAGAGGATCTAAATGACCACATTCCGATCAAGGAGGAAATAGTGAACAAATACAAAACACAAATTATTTTGAGCAATAATAAATATACGGAAATGGAAACAGTTCATAGGAAAAGAATAATATACATAGCGGAGTATGATTTTGACAATTTATCCAATATATTTAGGAGGTACATTAAAAAAGGCATGACAGGCATTTATTCAGAATTGTCAGACCATAAATATAACATTGTTCAACAGAAATTAAGAAAAATGTATTCAAACGACAAATCAGTCAAATTCATTAAATGTTCAATAAGAGCTCAAGATATTCGAACAGAAGTAGAAGCTGTGCGACAAATATCACTGTATCACGTAAAAGAAAGTTTACATTCTGGAATACAAGAGACTTTCAATGTAATAAAAAATAAAATCTACTACCCGAAACTAATGGAATTAATCCAAATTGTCATTAACCAGTGTGATGTTTGCAAAGGAGTGAAGTATGATCAAAAACCCTTGAAACCATATTTTTTCCACACCGAAACACCAAACAAGATAAACGAAATAATACACATAGATATTTATACTATTATGAAATTTAATTTTTTAACATTGATTGATAAATTTTCAAAATTTGGTTCTGTGTCATATTTACCAGACAGAAATCATGTCACAATAATAGACCGATTAGAAGAACATTTCGCCAAAGTAGGAAAGCCAAACAAAATTGTAGCAGGTAATGAATTTAATGGAATTTTAATCAAAGAATTTCTTGAGAAGGAGAATATCGAAATACATTTCACTAAAGCTCATAGCCATACAGGATTAGCAGACATAGAAAGATTCCACGGAACACTTGTTGAAAAATTTAGAATTCTAGTTCATCAAAAAACAAATATTTCACCTAGAAGAACAATACAACAGGCAGTAAGAAACTATAATGATCGTTTTCATTCAACAATTAAATTTACACCGAATGAGGTTCAATTTCACAAAGTCAATATTGAAAAAGTAAAACAAAATTTGCAGGAATCGAAAGAAAAATGGTTGTTAAAAGCTAATGAAAAAAGGGAACATTATGAGGAGACACGTACTACTGGTTTTCTAAAAAATTATAGGGCAATGAGATTAAAGCAAGAGCCAAAATATAAAAAGGGAAGCCTAAAAAATATCCACCCAACTAATATTAAAAGACCATTAAAATTTGAAGATAGACAAGCTAATATAGATTTTGAAATTACAAGTGAACAGGAAGAAAAAATTCAGGAAGCATTAACAGGAGGAGCAGAAAATGAAATTTTAATATCCAAATTTAATCTGAACATATCCAGATCAGATATTCAGACATTAGCTGATGGGAAATGGCTCAATGACAATATTATAAACTTTTACATGAATCTAATAACTAAAAGAAGTGAACAGGGAAGTGACCTAAAAGTCTATGCAATGAATACGTTTTTCTCTACTAGTTTATTAGAAGCAGGATATGAAGCAGTTCGTAGATGGAACCAAAACAAGAATATATTCTCTTACGATATCATATTAATCCCAACTCATGTTAATAATGTACATTGGTGCATGACAGTAATTAATTTGAAAGATAAATACATAAAGTATTATGATTCTCTTGGTAACAGCAATTCCAATATTTTAAACAGTTTAGAAGAGTATCTTAAATCTGAATCATTAGATAAAAGAAAGGAAATATTTGATACATCATCATTCACTAAAGAAAATGTAGCAAACGCACCTCGTCAAACAAATGGAAGCGATTGTGGTGTTTTTAGTTGTATGTTTGCTGAATATATTGCAAGAAAACAGGAATTGACTTTTACACAACATCAGATGCCTTATTTCAGAAACAAAATGATTTTAGAAATTATTCAAGGCAAGTTATTTTTTTAACTTTACACATTTTTATTGCCATATTATTGTTACTAACGTTGACAACGCCTTCTGTCGACGGATAATTACAAATTCACAACATTGACGAACATTAAAAAAAAAAAAAAAAAACCGACTCAAACGTACATAATTTAATACAAAACAATATTCAACAAATAATAATAAATAATCGATTCAATGAAACATTTAAACAACTTGCGATAATAATACAAAAAGATAGAAAAATGATTATGGATAAAATAAATAATATCTCAGATAGAGTAGGTAATAATACGAGTAGTATATTCCAAGACTTAGCATTTACTTAAGTTTCAAATTTTAAAAAGTAAAGTAGAAAATTTATTGGAAAATATTGCATCAGTATACTCAGTGGTATACTCAACCCAAATATTCTAAAGGACATAGAAATTGAAAAGTATAACATTGATATTGTAAAATTGCAACACATTCCATTAGGACTCGCAACTCTCGAAAACAATCTTTTAATATTTGCTATTAAAATTCCTAAACAATTTATATAAAAGTTCAACTTAGATTAACCTTTCCTATTCCAAATTTAGATAAAAAAAAGAAGTCGGAGAAACAATTTTTAAATATAATAATAAGACATATATAAATATGATGTAACAAAGTTTTTAAGCGAGCATAGCCTAAGTAAACACTGTGTATGTAGAAACAGATGTCAACTAATAAAAAAAAAAAAAATATAGATTCCGAAATAATAGAATGATAAAGAAACTATTCTGATTAAAAATGCGAAAAAGATAAATGTAATCCAAAATTGTGATGAAAGAAACATTGTAATAAATAGAAACGTTTTGATCCATTTTAATCAATGCCAAATAAAAATCCTAGATCACTATTTTTCAAATACTATTGACAAAATCCAAGACAGATTTTACTACCCATTCGAAGAAAATATTTATAAATTTAATGATAAAATGTTGACCATATTTATCTTTCAAATGTTAAAAATATTGAAAAAATTAAAGAACTACAATCTCACAAAATAATATGGAATGTGTACAACAGTTTTTATAATAATAACCATATGTTTTATAATAATAATATACCTGAAACATAAGAAATAAAGAAATATAAGAATAGTTAGTAGAATTCAGGAGAATTCTAACTGTAAGGAGGGGGCAGTCACATATCATCCTAATTGATAATTACGGATCCTTGAAACTATCTTCTCGAAACCTTTCACTTTTGGCTCGGATCAATGTGCCACATGTGTTAACAATAAAAGTACGTGTTGGGTGATCTTAGAAATGGTCATTTGAGCCCAACCGCAATGTGTGCGTTTCGAATAGATCTTCTTTCAAGTGGAACACACAGAAAGAAGATTTATTATTGCAACACTTGAAATTAATATAAACAAAAGGCACTTTGTAAAGTATTCTTAGAATTACATCGGATGATACTTGGCTGCACCAAGGTAACAAGTAACCATTGATAATTAGGATTAAGCAGTGGATGTAAAGTTGTCGAACTATTCGGTTCAATAAAAATTGTTGTGTTATATTGTAAAAAATATTGTTTTTCTGTGGTACTAATAGCCACACAACAAATCTCACGAGTTACACTACCAAGTACTTGAAAATCCCATTTCTGACACCAATTGTTACATTTTTCTCGTCTTTTCTAGACGTTCCAGTGGGTTCGATAGATTTTCGCGTACACAATAATGAATACCACTCGCGTTACAACACACACGGGTATATACATGGTTTACAATTTCACTAATTACTTTACTAATTACTGACACGACATAATCCACGGGTAAAACTAGCCCTTCTGTCGGCACAAAGGTCTGGCCAGACCTTTGGCACTATATTTTGGTCATAAAAGTATAGGAGATGAAATCGCAGCGATCTCATATTTAATGATAACCTGGAATAATATGTTTAGAAGCATTTTGCGAAAATTTGAAAAAATCGGTTTGAAGTGTTGAGTATGTTTTTGATGATTTTCAATTTATAGTGCTTTTTGATACCCAATAGGTCTGGCCAGACCTATAGTTTTTCCCCCCATTCTTCTCTTGAGGTCAAAAGTGCAAATATGAAATTCTATTAAAATTGTCCTATTTATTATGTAACAATGTCATTAAAATTCAATTTGTACTATAAGCGATAAAAAATTCTCTGATTTTTCTTTGAAAAACCGTGAAGTTCGGGAAATAAGTATGCCTAATAATTTCATCACGTTTTATTACATCATCTAATCAACTGAGATTTGATTCCATGAAATTCAAACCAGTTTTATTTCCTTTGTAATAGTTATGACTAAGTATGAGAAACTTACGAACGTCTTTCTTAATGGATTTGATTAAGAAATTTACGAAAAATTTAGAATGAAATGATTTTCGCGCTTGAAAAGTCCCTATTTCTTTCCCCCTGCTTCCCTAAATCTGCAGGCTAATATCGAGGTAAAATCTACTAACAAAGCGGCAAATATTTGCCCAAAGATATTGGTATTGAAAAATGCGAACAAATTTTCTACTAGATATACGCCATTAAAATAGAGAAGCAAAAAGTGATGAAAATAAGGGAACAAATTATTATAATAATACCACCCCAAAATATGTCTACTTAAATGAGTTTATTCTTCAAGTGATCCTAGAGAAAGCAAATAGGAGGCCCCCAGTATCACTAAACACAATATTCCGCAACAGACAGCGACGCACATTTCGGCTACTAAATTTTACCGAGAAAATCTTTATTTGAAGAATATTTGGCTCCAAACAAACCAAAAAGGGGCAGGTGGGGTTGTATGGCCGCCCTGTGAACTTATGGCCTTTCCATAAATTTTTACGTATGTTTGTGGCATCAATTAAAACACATTTCTATGAGATTTGGTTGAAATTGGTGGACAAATAAAACAGTTTTCAACCCCCCATTTGAGATCTTCTAAGAAACATTTTTTCCACACCAATTTCAAAAAAACTTAATGTGTCCTTGTCAAAAAATTAAAACGAATGGAATCATACTATGGGACCATGCTTCCGCATCCCCCCTATAAAGTTTTTTGAGTAAATATTTTTATTTTCCCACTTAACCAAAAACACACAAATATTGTTTTATCGACGCCACAGAAGATAAAGAAAGGGGAAGGATTGAACACAAGTCATATGTTCGCCCAAAAAAAATTTTAGCCTGAGGAGAGTGAAGGGTATTCAAATTTCGGCCGCGCCCGAAATTAGCCTCGTTTTTAATTGGGATCCTTCAAGCTCATTAGCCATGTAAGGGGTTTGTGGTCCGTCACTATTTGGAATTTCCTTTAGAATAGGTACGGTCGAAAGTGTTTAGTGCCCCATACAATAGCTAGGAGTTCCTTTTCCACAGTGGAATAATTTATCTCCATGCCAGTTCGTGTTCTGCTGGCGTAGCATATAGGGAGGTCGCTTCCAATAGTCCCTTGTGAGAGGATGGCTCCAATGGCAAAGTTACTGGCATCTGTTGTAAGGATAAATGGTTTACCGAAGTCTGGGTGTTGGAATATTGGGTCGTTCATCAGTATGTTTTTGGAGGCGTTGAATGCTGTAGTACCTTTGAGTGTGTGCTGTATGTAACGTGTACATACAGAAAGATATCTTCCTGTATGTACACGTTACATACAGCACACACTCAAAGGTAAAATGTTGTTTAGTAGGTTTTAATGTTATATGGAGTTCCATCTCTATACAGGAAGATATCTTTCTGTATGTACACGTTACATACAGCACACACTCAAAGGTAAAATGCTGTTCAGTAGGTTTTAATGTTATATGGAGTTCCATCTATATTCCAATTTCTTACTTTATGGTATAACGATCGTTTAGCTCTATTTTCTTTCCTTTTTTCAGACATTCGGCTAGCGGTTTAGTGAGATGAGCGAAATTTTAAATGAATTTGCGGTAGTATCCCAGTAATCCTAGGAATCCCTTGATTTCCTTGGTGGTTTTAGGAGCTCCTTGATTGCGTGGATTTTATCCGGATTGGGTTAGACTCCCTTTGGTGTTATAATGTGGCCTAAAAACGCAATCTCCTTGTGGATAAACTCTGATTGATCGAGTTGAATTTTTAAGTTGGCATCACGTAGTTTCTGGAATACGCTTCGCAGGTTGATCTCATGTTCTTGGAGTGACGACGAGAATATTGTAATGTCGTCAAGGTAAACAAGGCAGATTCTACCCTGGAGATCTCCCAAAACGTTATCTATGACTCGTTGAAATGTCGAAGGGGCGTTCTTAAGCCCAAATGGCATCCTCACATATTCGTAGTGCCCTTCTTCTTCTTCTTCTTGTAGCGGTGCAGAAAGGTGTGAAACCTCTGTGCATCTATGTGGGCACGATTTATGGTTCGTCAATGTTTGTGTCCGTGAGGTCTAAGGACAAAAACATAGCTGCTGCGATAGGGTTTTCCCACAGCGATATAGGGGTAAGATCAGTGGGCGCAGCGGGGCATTGAAACAAGTGACCCACATCATGAGGAGTACCATTGCAGTTTGGACAGATGTTTTGGATGTCCGGGTTTATGCGAGAAAGGTACGAATTAAGGCGTGAACAAAAGCCCGACCGAAGTTGAGCTAGTGTTACTCTAGTGGCACTCGGGAGCCTAATCTCCTCAGGCGAAATTGGTGGTGGGCGCTCTGAGAGGACTCTATTCGCACCTAAACTCGCGATAGACCGATTCACTTCTTCAGTGTGGATCGCTGCAATGGCGGCTCGGTATGTAACTTCATCGTAAGGGTCCCGTTTGTATCCCTGAACCTCTCTCTCAAGGTCTCGTAAACCACGCCTGCCATGTCGTGGTGGAGGAATTCGGTCCATGAGATGATTATTGGGATGATCCTCACGGTAGCAACCAACAAGATACTGTTTTGAGAGTAGGAGATTGTGATCACGTATTGGCATCAATTTTGTCTCCTGATGTAAGTGATCCTGGGCAGACATCAGAAGGCAACCTGTCGCGATGCGTAGAGCGGCATTTTGGCAGACCTGAACTTTGGACCAGTTTGTGTCACATAGACTATGTGTCCAAACTGGGGCTGCATAATCAGCGGCCGCTCGACCCACCGCTTTATAAGTAGCTAGCATGGTTTCTTTATCTTTGCCCCAGGTGGTTAGAAAAGTCGCAGAGGATTTGGACGCAGAGATGGTGAGGTTTCGGCTTTGGAAAAATGCCTGTAATCGTCCTAGATAGCGATTAATTCGGAGGCGCATTTCATCCTTATCATTCCCTGTAGCGAGTACGGTGCAATCGTCAGCATAGGAAATCACCTCGATTCCTTCAGGTGGTGTGGGAAGGCCGGACATGTAGATGTTAAACAGAGTGAGGGAGAGTACCCCTCCCTGTGGAACACCTAATTTGATTTTCCTAAGCTTAGAACATTTGCCTCGAAACTCGGTGAAGGAGTGCCGACCAGCTAGATAATTGGCAATACAACGAATCTCTTGTGCAGGAAGATGCATATTCAACAAGTTTGCTAAGAGCATTGAATGATTTACTTAATATCGAATGCATTTGATAGGTCAATTGCCACCAGAATGGTTCTGTGACAACGACTGCGTTGATTTAGCCCATCACGAATGCGTGTAGTGATCGCATCGAGGGCAGTGGTGGTACTATGCATCTTCCTGAAGCCATGCTGGTGAGGTTCTAGCTTCGCATGTGCAACAAGAGTGGAGTGAATAAGGGCCTCCAGCGTCTTTGCGACAGGAGAAAGTATCGTAATGGGGCGGTAGGATTCCCCGAGATTTGCGCTCTTCCCTGGCTTGAGACAGGGAACAATTCGAACTGTTTTCCAGATTTCAGGGATGGCAAGCGTGGACATCGACAAGTTAAAGGCGGCCGTGAGATACTCAATGGCTGGAAGGTCGAGATGTTTCAACATGGTCATCGAAATGCCATCTGGTCCGAGGGCCTTGGAATTTTTAGCATTCTCGATGATTTTTTTTTAACCTGGTCCGCGGTAAAAGATGGTATGGTGTCAACATTCCGGCTGCGAATCCGTTTTCTAATTTTGCGCTTGAGGCCGTCAGACTTGGGATGTTCAATAAATTGTTTATTGAACAGGCTAGCACACTGAAGTGGATCGCAAGTTTTTGTGTTGCCAAATTCAATGGCGTTGTTGCCCTTTTCTTTCCGAGGATTGGAAAGGGCGCGGACGGTAGACCATAATTTGCTGACACCTTCATTGAGGTTACATTCATCGAGGTGCTGGTTCCATTTCGCCCCCCCCCCCCTATAGTCTTTAACTTGTCGGTCAATTTCGAAGTTAAGCTCCTGAATTCTGGGATCATCAGGGTGAGCGCTTCTGATCTGATCACGTTCATCGGCTAATCTGGCGGCACTAGTGGGGAAGTTAGGCCGAACTTTCGGGATACGTCCTGCCGGAATAAAACGTGCCGCGGCTGTGGTAATGACGTTCCTAATATTTTTCTCGGCCTTATGAATGTTGGTAGGTGATGGTAGCTCGATGAACTTCGCCGAAGAGTAAGTTTTGAAACCATCCCAATCGGCTTTCTTGTGATTGACAAACGTTCGCTTCTCAGACTTAGTCATGTTCGCTGGTTTGTCAATTTTTATAATGATTAGGTGTGTTTTTTTGGTTATCCCGTGCAGGTTTGGGTAACGAAACTTCATATAAAAAAAATGACAGGTGCGTCAGCTGTCATTTTTTTTATTTGGAGTTTTGTTACCCAAACCTACACGGGATAACCAAAAAAACACACCTATTGGGAGGTGATCTGATTTGAGGGTGGTACGTACTTCCCATCGGGAAGCCGCGATTAGGCTGGCACTGACAATAGTTATGACAGGAGAACTACTGCAAGTGCCCACGACTCTAGTCGGCGAGTCTTCATTGAGTGAACAGAATTCTGAGGCGTCAAGTGATTCGGCGATAGTTATTTCCCTGGCATTGTTGTTGAGGTCCGAATGCCAGAGCTCATGGTGCGCATTAAAGTCGCCAAGGATGACCCTGTGCTCTCCGGAAAGGAGAGGACCAATATCGAAACGGTAGCCTGAAGGGCAACTGGAATGAGGTGGTACATTTATATTAAAAATTTCGATATTAGTACTCCCTGATGGAACTGAGATGGCTTGAATTTCCGCCGTACCGTCAGCAACTACATCTAATACACAGTAATGTACGGACTTGTGTATTAGGAAGGCAAGTCCACCTCCAGGGTGGAATCATCCGTGGCGGCCGGTCGATCTTTCGGCAGTATAACATATTCGCTATGGACGCTTAGAGACGAGTTTGCGTGAAGCAACGTCTCTTGGATGGCGGCGATGAGAATTCTGTTGGAACTCAAGAAGTGTGTGATCTCAGCGATTTTTCGGTGGATGCCATTACAGTTAAACTGTAATATAGATAGTGCAGTGAAAACCGCTGGAGGAGGAGGGCCAGTCTGTCTTTTTTATATCACGCCCATTCAACTCTATTTGGTGGAAGCCGCTAGCCAGGTCGAGGGTTGTATAATAAAGACATTTGCTGAGTTTATCGAGTATTTCGGCTATGTTGGGCAAAGGATACCGGTCGCTAATGGTCTTCTCGTTTAGCTTCCGATAGTCTATTACCAAACACCATTTTTGTTTTCCTGAAGCGTCCCGTTTCTTTGGAACAATCCACACAGGGGAGCTCCACGGGGAATAACTGGGTCGAATTATTCTTTGATCCAACATATCGCTAATTTGCTTTCATACTACCTCCTTGAGTACATACGGATACCTGTATGATTTGGTTAAATGGGTATATCATCTGTTGTTTGGATGTGGTGTTTTACCTGGTTGGTAAAACTTAATTTTTCACCTTCACAAAAAACAGATCCGCGTATTCCTTACAAACATTGAGAATTGTGGATTTTTCTGCGGTATTCATATGAGAAGTGGCTAACAATTGTGAAATTTCCTTGAAAGGTTTTGTCGTACGTGAACCATCAATACTAAAGTTATTTACTTCGATAAATGTATTATTTGGAATGGGGTGAATTAGTGGTTGTTCTAAGAATATTATCTGTTCGTAATTCCAAGAATTTACAACCTCTACGGCCGTGTTTTTTCACATCGGGTGCAGGTTTGCTGACCCAGACGCGCAAAAAAAAAACTATCGTGGGTATCATCCAGGTTAAATTTAAAATTGTCACGTAGGCATTGCCATTAATTTCAAAACATTGCTCTTAAATATTAAAGCCCCGTTTTCACTTTACAAACGAAAAAGTTCAAATGTAATTTTTGTTAATGAAAACATATTTTATGTACGAATCACAATTTTATTAGAATAAGAATTCGACAAACAACATTTTTAACATGAATTTACAAACAAAAACTAGTTTTTTTTCACACACTTGTGTGTTGCACACCTTAGAGCCTTTCATTTCAAAATTTAATTTTTGCTAGTCATTGGAAAATGTACTAGAAAACAATTGAGATTGTATACATTTAGGCGAGTTTTGGAAAGCTCATTAAATCTCGATAGAAATATAATTTCTAACCTGAATAAAGTCACAGGTTAGCGTTTGTATGAAAATTTCCCCGTATAGTGTAGGTAATAGTCCTGACACACTACGAGATAACCTCGTTTCATAAACCGCAAAAAGCTCCGAGCTTCATAAACTCGAATAGCATGACACACTAGTCGAATGCGGGTTATGAATGTCAGGATAAACTGATTGAGCTTTCGATTTGTGACACCTCAAATCAAAATATTGAAATGTTAGTTTCTGGACGTCGTTCATATTTCACACATTTTTTATACCCTTCGCTCACAGAGTGAAAGGGTATATTAACTTTGTCATGAAGTTTGTAACGCATTGAAGGAAGCATCTCCGACCATATAAAAAGTATACATATATGATCAGCATGACGAGATGAATCGATTGGGCGATGTCCGTCTGTCCGTCTGTCCGTCTGTTTCAGCGCGTTTTTCTCGGCCACTATAAAAGCTACGGAGCTGAAATTTTGCACACGTGCTTCTTATTGTTGCAGGCTGTTTGTATGTTTGATTCACCCAAATCGGATCACTGGGTCATGGGGCTGCCATACAAACCTAGCTCCCCAATTTGAGTTCTTCTAAGAAAAACTTTTTTATTTGTGTACCACTTTCAACCAAATTTCACACAAATGTATTTCTATTGATGACACAAAACATATGTAAGATTGAATCAAATTGGACCATGGGGTCATGGGGCTGCCATACAAACCAAACACCCCATATTGGTTCTTCTAAGAAACATTTTTTTACACTAATTTCACAAAACCTTGAATTAATGTGTCTTTATCAAAGCAACTAAAAAGTTCAAAACGAATGGAATCGGAACTGTGGGGTCATGCTCCGGCAACCCCAATAAAATCTTCCGAGTAAATATTTTTATTTGCCCACTTGTTTCAACCAAGCCCAGAACTTTTTTCAAGACGGAAGAAGCAGAATGAGGAGGGGGATTAAATACAAGTCATAGGTACGCCCGAAAAAACGTTTAGCCCATCAGCGAAGGGTATCCAAATTTCGGCCGCGCCCGAAATTAGCCTCGGCCCCGGGGGTTGGCGAGCAAAGCGAGCAGGGGGCGAAGCCCCCTAGTTTATAAATAACATAAAGTCTTACGGATTTCACGTATAGGAAGTGGTAGGTTAGGTAGTGACAATTAGAAGTGGCAGAAAGCCTACAAGAAAAAATTGAAAAAATAATGTGTAAACTTAGTGATAAAGCAGGAGCTACCCTGGGACAAAACCATCGCTCTTTCATAACTATCTGACCGGAACGACCAGAGAATGGAATCAAAATATTAATATACACACTGAATGACAATTCAATTAAGAGATGATATAGTGAAAATAACAAAACATTATACAGTTGAAGTGCGCTCTTTGATTTTTGTTTATGAATAAAATCGTTTCAATCAAAGTGTTTTTGTTGCCTTCTTGAAATACGAATTAAAAATCGATCCATGCATCATAAAGGGTGGAAATGTATGTACATACATATGTACTTCAATTTACTGTCTCATGTGAAATAATTAGTGTTGAGTGTTGAGTTTCTAACAATTTCCTTCAAAACTACTCGCAACTCCATTTCATTGAATTCATCGGTCCAATGAACACGGAAGCCATTCGTTTCCCCAAAGGCGGCTGACATTACTGTGTCCATTTCCGTTGAAAATCATGATCATCTGAGAATCAAAAGGAAAATTACAAACAACATTTTAAAATAGTGAACTAACGTTTTACTTACTGACTTTAGAGACCACAAATTACATACTTCCAAATGCCCAAACTTCAACTGCCAACGCTAAAATTGACAATTTTCCAAGATAATCTGACGTTCGACCATGAATATTTGAATTATCCTACGCTAACTATATCAAATGAGGAGCTTTTCGGTGGTTACAATGCAGTTTATGAATCGAAAGCTTCATCTAATTGCGGGTTACAACGTGGTTATGAGAGCTTTCATAAACTCCAAACGGCTCATAACCTGGTTATAAACTCGTTCTGGACTCATAAACTGCATTCGTTCGTAAACTCGTTTAGGTGTGTCAGGACTATTAGCTATTTAAAAAACACGGCCTACGTAGCTACGTCCGTTTTCGCAATAATAAATACCCTCGGAGAAATTATACTTCTGGTTTTATGTGGGTTGACGGGTAGTTTAACTATGTATTTGTTTGCTGTTGGCGTGGAGGTTAACATTCTCGGAGTGGGGATTTGGTTTGTATCGAAGTTGAATAGTGGAATTTTGTGTGGATAATATGTGGTTTCCAAGCTCGACCGTGGCGTTTAACGATGACAAGGTGTCTAGTCCTACAAGACCATCGAAAAAGTTATGAAACTTGAAAATTAAAAAGGTAATTTTTTCGGGTTGGTTAAATTCTATGAAGGTTAGCAGTGTTACTTTCTGTTTAATTTTGTATTCGTTGAGGATTTCTACTATGTCGCCGGTATTTATAAATTCAGGATTAATAAAAGAGGCAGATCTTAATGGGCGTCCGAAAGGGGATGATATGAGTATGTAGGGAAGAGTGGATCCATGTTTATTTACATCTACGTATCCGATTGGTTCGACGAGGCTCTCACCGGAAAATTTGTATCATCGATTTCGTGGGTGCAATAATCGTATTCTTGTTGCTCTGTGTAATAATTATCCAAGTTTTGATAATAGTTTTGGGGTGGTACTGTATGTTTGTTTCTGTAGTGCGAATGGTGCGAATTCGGATTAAAAGTTGGTTGTGGGTATTGGTCAGATAACAAATGTGGTATACTTCCTTGCTATTAGTACTATTATGATTCCCCGAACCAGGAGACCGAAAATTATTATTTTGTGGTCTAAAATTAGAGTTATTTTGGTGTGGAAATTGGCGTTCGGTTTCCTGTGAACTGAGGTCTTGATAGGTTTGGTGCGGAGTGCCTTGAACATGAGGTGTTTTGCCTAGGTGGAAATGGATTATATTTATGGGAACGAAATTGAGGTGAGTTCGAAGGGTTATTGTTGTTTGTGGGATGATTATTTCGGTTATTATCTCTAGCCCTATTCGACTGAAGCGGACATTGATCCTGTCTAAGTCGAATGAAATCGGATCAAAATTTCCCAAATCGGTAACAGCTGACTATCGTGTCATCTGTTCCCAATGCGATATTCTGAATTACAAATTGCATTTTTAATTATGCACCGCTCGAGATACAATTAAAAGGAAAAGTCTCAATAAATATTAAAATGATTAACTCTGAATAAAGTTTACAAACCAAAAATACTAAATAACAAAATGACATACGGGAAATTTCAGGGAAACTGTTCGCGGAGACATCTGGGGGATTAGTTTGGCAGATGATCCAAGTCATAACCTGGATCAATTTCCAGGATCATCATTTTGTATTGGATTTCCAATAAATCTGGAAATGGTCCAGTGAGTCGAATAGGGCTTCTGTTTCCTGTAAATGGTTGGTTAAAACGGGTACTATCATTTTGCTGGTTTGGCTTGAAAGTGGGGGAATAAAAGGACTTTGTTGAGTTTGTTTGATGGTGGTTTGAATTTTGTGATCACTTTTTATAGGCACTAGGCTTTATTGCCCTTATGGTTCCTTGAGGCCTGAAAGGAATGTATTCAGACATATTTCCGTATAGTTCTCTTTTAGCCTTAATGACGTTTTCATCTACCTCATGAATCAATATGACGAATCATTGTGGCCAATGTTTCAATAATTTCGCTGTCATATTTTTCTATAGTTTTGTCCTTTTGCTTGAGCTCGTGAAGGTCTCAGATGAGCGATGTTTCGTTTCTCTTATCCGAGTAGTGCAGGACAAGATTCTCTTTAATGTCTGACCACACGAGTTGTGTCCCATACATATTAAGGACCTCGTTGGCCGGACCAACAATCTTGTTCCTGATCGATCGAAGCAACAATTTCCCATATGGCGTCCCCTCCGTACAGGAAAAAAGAGAGAGTATTTCTTCGACGTTATTGATAAACTCAAATAGCAATCTAGGATTACCCTCGAATTGCGGTAAATCCTTAATTGCATCGGGTACCCTTAAAGTGCTGGAAATGTCTGCCACATTCACGTTTATAACGTTATTTCCTTGCTCTGCCATTGCTGAATTTTGCACCAAGATCGTTCTTGCTTTGAAGAATTGTTAAAAAATGATTATTTTTCCGTCTCAGGCGTCTTTACCAATAAGTGAAATGTAATTTTATATTTTAAATCTTTAGTTATATGTAAGTACACTTCACAACAAGGTTTTTTGAAATTTTCTTTGTAAATTCACTAATCATAATTAAATATTTATTCACGTGGAATTTGTCTCACAATTTTATCTATAGATATAAATATGAGTTGTAGCAATCTACCACTTGGAACTAAACAAAACTAAATCTTACTAAATGTTGTAACCTAGCACTTTACAACATTTGTGTATTTCTCACTTCCTTTATTATAACATATGTATGTACATATGTATATTGAAATCAATACGTGTCAAATGTCAACTGTCAACTAAGCGACTACTAAAATTTCACGAGCTCACTAAAAATCGCAAAAAATTGGTTTATATTAGGGCGCTATTACATAATCATATATTGGTAATATATATGTATTATAATAGATATTATCATATCCCTAAGGGATCCATTACACAGTCATATTTATATTATAATATCTATTATAATAGATATGATCATATCTATCATGGAAAATCAAATTTTTACATATTACACTACATCATATTTATATCATAATATCTATTGTTTATTCAAGTGTCAAATACAAAATTTGTTTTCTAGGCCAAGCAATGAACGCATAAAAAGTGGGTGTAGAGAACATCGAAGGAGGACGATTTTTTTCTTCAGTGTTTTGTTAGGAGTTGTCAGGAGGTAAGGCTACTAATTTTATTCGGAGCTGAGGGGTGCGCTAACGCGGGGAGGGGGGTTTAAATGTGCAATTTAGTGCTATTTTTTGTGTTTTGGGCTATATCTCAAAAACGGTGAGTCGTAGAGAAAAAGTTTTGAGTAAACATTAAAGCTTTCTAAATGTCTTATTTATTTGCCCATACATATGCAAAACTCCTAACGGTTCTTCAGATATTGTTTATGTATGTTTTACTCCGAACCATCCATTATGGATCCATGAAATAAAAACAGTCACACCCCCCCCCCCCTTCCCCTCCCTCTTTATCACAGCGTTTGTCTTTATCCTTGTAAATAGAGAAAATTGAAAATGTTCGACTTTTAATAAACAATATTGGAAGAACCGTTAGCAAGTACGGACAAATAAATAGGACATTTACAAAGCTTAAATGCTTACTTACAACTTTTTTCTCTGCGACTCACCGTTTTCGAGATATAGCCCAAAACACAAAAAATTGCACCTTTAACTCCCCGCGTTAGCGCACCACTCAGCTCCGAGCAAAATTAGTACCTCCTAACTACTCCTAACAAAATACCGAAGAAAAAAATCGTCACCCCCTTCGATGTTCTCTATAATGTCTTCTTTGATTGGCTTATTCCTTTAGTCGCGGAAATGCATCAAATAATGGCGAATTGTGCGTTTTTCGGGTCGCTTATTACTTTCTATTTGATTCTAAGAAAGAAGAACAGGTAGAAAAAGCCTCTTTGGGTACGTCCCTGGGTCGCCAGACGCGAAGAACACGGAATTGTTACGAATTTTTATTTTGACGTTTAGATATGATGATAGGTTCTATTTATAGTACATATGATAATATCTATTATGAAATGCCATTACACGGTCATATATATGATAATATTTCTATTTCATAATAGATATTATAATGGAAATATGACTGTGTAATGGAGCCCTAAGCCTACTTGATTTCGCTTTCTGCACGTCTAAAAATGTATACTTAATGAATCGAGTAGGCTTAGGCATATGACATACATATTATAATAGAAATATGACTATGTAATGAAGGCCTTAGGTAGGTATATATTAAGCCTTTTTTTTATCACCGCGGCTCAATAACTTCACTTGGCTATTCAACATATCTGCAAAGACATTAAAATTTTGCAAGGATAAGTGCAGTTTTAATATAACACTTGCAAAATATTCCGTGAAAATCGATCACCTATCTAAATCCTGCGAAGAACTATGTCACAAAAATACCGAATTGAAACGCCGCGCGGCGTCAATAATTTGACTGCACTTGTCAACAAAACGGAGCAAGACAAACTGGAATGTGAATTGGAAATTTCAGGTGTTCCGGAGACGTCTAACGAGGACCTGTGCGATATTCTTACTAAAATAGAGAAAGCGTTAGATATCACAGAAGTCAACAAACCTGTTTCTCTCAAACGCAAACATATTAAGTCCAAAAGAGAACATCCCAAACCACTTATCGCTAAATTCAACTCGGCTGCTGAATGTAATGCTTGGCTGTCGAAGGCTAAAGTTAAGATAGCACATCTTACTGCTGACACTCTTGACAAACTTTTGCCAAAGAGTAAAATTTTCGTTAATCCCCATCTTATTAATAGGCCAGTCAATAAACCGAAAAATAAGGCGTTAGGTCGCAAAAAATTGCTCGGCTCTGGTTTTTTGGCATATTGTTAGGATAGATACCAGAAGTGTACCACCAAGTTTGCAACTTCGAAAAACCTGTGCTTACCCCATGACCCTCAAAAAACCTCAAAATTTTCGGACTTTTTTCATATTTTTGTTTGTAATTTCTAAAAGGTGCTTCCTACAAGTAAGTTGTCCACTGTTTAGTACTAAGTACTAATGTACTAGAATAAGTTATATATGTAATAGACCTAAGTAGTTTGACAGATAATAAATCAGTTGCAATATAGAACATGGCGCAGCCGGTAGCCGAACAAAAAATTCGTTCCGTGGCTACAAAATTTATTGGAAACAAAAAGTGAAAGTATAGTTGCTAAATAACCGGTGACAAAATCAAAACGCAAGAATACACATTTATAACAAAAAATTGTGTTGAGTGTTGAAAGAAAGTGATTCTGCCGATTCTGCCAATAAGTCACGACTTAGAACACGTGCGTGCGAGGGCGAGAACTGTGAACAAAATAAGATAAAAAGTTAAATTGATAAATAGCCGGTTATTGAAAAAGTGCAACGAAACGAGAAACTATAAAAAACTGTTAATTGAGAGTGTTTAAAAAGATTCGGTGAATAATTCGCGATTTAAAACACGTGTGTGCGAGGGCGAAAAATAATGGAATTCAATAAGCCTCCACACCTCAAGTTAACGGGAAATCTCAGTGAAGAGTGGCGTAATTTTAAACAACGTTACCAAATTTTCGCCACAGCCACAAAGACTGACAAGGAGGATGAGAAAGTGCAAACGGCACGTTTCCTAAGTGTGGCAGGTGAAGATGCCGTGCAACTCTACAATAATTTCAATATTGACGAAGACGACAAGAATAAATTACCGAAAATATGGGAAAAGTTTGAAGAATTCTGTAATCCTCGGAAAAACTTAATGTACGAGAGATTCAAATTCTATACAAGGAAACAGAACGAGGGCGAGCCATTTGATCATTTCATGGCAGAATTAGTTCAATTTGCGAAGACGTGCGATTTTGGAGCCCAAAACGATGAAATGATCAGGGACCGGATCGTACTGGGAGTGCTGAATAAAAACCTACAATCACAATTAATCAAAGCGGACGACTTAACATTAGCGAAGACCATGGAGATATGCCGAATATCAGAGATGCAGCATCAGCAAATTACAGACATGCAACAACAGCAAATTTTAAGTATTCGTAAGTCAGTAGAAAGAAAAAATACTAATTATAAAACTAATTTCAGAACAAAAGAACAAAAGACAGCTTTTAATTGTAAAAAGTGTGGAACTAAGCACCGGAGTAAGAACTGCCCAGCTTTCGGAAAAACATGCAACAAATGTGGAAAAGCAAATCACTATGCAAAAATGTGTGTTTCGAAGTCGTCGGGAAAAGTAAGTAATATAGAAGTAAAATCAGATAGTCATAGTGATGTTAGCCTTAATAATTTTTACGTTGATGGAATTCTAAATATTAGTGCCGGACAAAATCAGTGGGTTGAAAATTTAAAAATAAAAGACCACTTAATTACTTTCAAGTTAGACACAGGGGCAGAAATAAATACATTGCCGATAGACATTTGCAAAATGTTAGACTTGACTCCGGATATCAACAAAGAGATAAGGTTAGAGGCTTATGGTGGGTTCCCCGTCAAAAATAGAGGAGTAGTCACTGTTCCGGTAAAATACAAAACTGTTGTAAGTACTATTCAGTTCGTAATAGTAGAAAAGAGTTCTAAACCTATATTAGGATTAGAATCTTGTGTGAAATTCGGACTGATTCGTAGGCTTAACGAAATGGAAGTTACTAGCAACGAAAGTTTTGTTGAGAAAAATGAAGATATTTTCAATGGAATGGGAACGTTTCCAGAAAAATGTAGTATTAAATTAATTGAAAATGCAGTTCCGACACACAAACCTCCAAGGCGTATTCCATTATCATTGAGAGAATCAGTGGAAAAAACGCTTAGTGATATGGAAAAGAGAAATATAATTTCGAAGCAAAATGCTCCAACTTCGTGGACTCATAATATGGTCGTAATTGAAAAGCCAAATAAAAGTTTACGTATATGTTTGGATCCTAGAGATCTTAATAAATATATACAATATGAACATTTTCAAATCCCAAAAATAGAGGATTTTATGTTAGCGATGAATGGGTTTGAGTATTTTACAGTTCTTGACCTGAAAGAAGGTTTTTGGCAGATGGAGTTGTCCGAAGAGAGCAAGGACTTAACCACGTTTAGCACACCATGGGGATCGTATCGTTTTAATGTATTACCTTTCGGGATAAACATTGCACCCGAAAGATTCCAAAAACTAAATACGAAATATTTCGGTGACCTGCCGGGTACATTTGTGTATATTGATGATATTATTGTAGGTGGCAGAAATATAGAAGAACACAATAGGAACTTAAACAATATTGTGAATAGAGCAAGGGAAATTAAAGTTAAATTCAATTTGAATAAATTACAATATTGTGTCAAGAAAGTGAAATATTTGGGACATATTGTCAGCAAGTTAGGCCTTGAACCAGATCCCGATCGAGTGCAAGATATAGAGGGTATTAAGTCACCTAGAAACAGGAAGGAGCTCGAAAAAATTTTAGGTACTATTAACTATCTCAGAGCTTTCATACCAAATTTATCTAATATAAATGCACCCTTACGGGCTTTGCTGCGTAAAAACATAGAATTTGTATGGACTCCAGGTCATACTGAAATTTTAAATACGATAAAGTCTAAAATTAAAGAATATACCATATTACATTCTTTCGATCCGCTAAAGGAAATAGTAATACAGACAGATGCATCTAGAGATGGGTTGGGATGTTGTTTACTACAAGAAAATAAACCAGTATGCTACGCATCTAAGAGCCTCACAAGCACCGAAATAAACTATTCTCAGATAGAGAAGGAGCTTCTGGCAATAGTTTATGCGTGTTATAAGTTTCATAACTATATTTATGGACAAGTAGTAACAATTCACACCGACCACAAACCGCTGGTATCTCTAATAGAAAAAGAAATCGCTCAAGTTCATTCGAATAGACTACAAGGCATGAAAATAAAGCTTCTTAAGTATAAACTTAAAATTAAATATATACCAGGGAAAGACTTGCATGTGGCCGATCATCTATCTAGAAATTCCACAGTAGATAATACGGTAAGCACAGAATCTCTAGGTACGAATGTCATACACGAGGTTAGTATGAATAGTGATCAAAAGAAAAAACTTCAAAATGCTACCAGGGATGATGATAATTTCAGGGAAATACATCAGCACATTCAAAATGGATGGCCAGTTTCCAAAAGTAAATTGTCAGATCCTATAAAGATGTATTGGTTCATAAAGGACAACCTATTTTTTGAGGATGGATTGTTGTTTTACGACAACAGACTTTGTATTCCTCAAAGTTTGAGAAATGAAACACTTCAGATGTTACATAAGGTTCATTTGGGTGTCACAAAAACTAAAGCAAGGGCTAAAATATTGTTTTATTGGCCTAGGATGTATGATGACATTGAGCTTTTCATAAGCAAATGTAGAACATGTGAAAAGTTCATGGCAGCAAATCGTAACCAGCCAATGATGAAGTATCCAATACCGAAGTATCCATTCCAAAGGGTCGCGTGCGATATAGCGGAATTCGGTGGGAAATCATATTTAGTTTTTCAGGATTATTATTCGAAATGGATCGAAGTAAAGCAACTTTCAGACAAAACAGCTCAAAGTGTTATAAAAGCACTAAGAAATATATTCTGTACTCATGGAATTCCTGAAGTAGTTATCTCAGATAACCAACCCTTCAATTCATATGAGTGCAAGGCATTCGCTAAAGATTTTAATTTCGAATTTGTCTATACTAGCCCAAGGTATCCTCAAGCCAATGGACTAGGGGAAAAAGCTGTCCATATAGTCAAAACGTTAATGAAAAAAGCGAAAGTAGGCCAGTCAATAAACCGAAAAATAAGGCGTTAGGTCGCAAAAAATCGCTCGGCTCTGTTTTTTTGGGATATTGTTAGGATAGATACCAGAAGTGTACCACCAAGTTTGCAACTTCGAAAAACCTGTGCCAACCCCATGACCCTCAAAAAACCTCAAAATTTTCGGACTTTTTTCTTATTTTTGTTTGTAATTTCTAAAAGGTGCTTCCTACAAGTAAGTTGTCCACTGCACTGTTAAAGCTAAGAAAATCTTCTTTAATTTCAGTGTAACCCCAGCTTTGTAGGCGCAAAGGATCCCAAGATACAGCACTTTAAACATTTTTTTTTGAAAAAAACTTCGAAATTGTAATTTCAGTCATGTTCCGAGCTGAATATCGGCTTAAATGCGCATTTTACAGAGAAAGTCATGTGACATGAAGTTATAAACCAGTTCCTTAGCTGTATATATGTCGGAACGAATGGAATCAGACCTTGGGGTCATAGGGCTGCCCCTGAAAATTAGGTTCTTCTAAGAAAAACTTTTTTCTTTATGTACCAATATTAACCAAACTTCACCCAAGTATGTTACTGGTTAAGCCTAAAAAAATATCTAGGAACGGATGAAATCGGAACACTACGTTATAGGGCTGTCATACAAACCAACCTCTGGAAATTAGGTTCTTCTAAGAAAAACTTTTTTGTTTATGGACCAATCTTAACCACCCTTCCCCCAAATGTGTTTTTTAGAAAAGCTTCAAAACATATCTAGAAACGGATGAAATCGGAACACTAGGTCATAGGGCTGTCATACAAACCAACCCCTGATAATCAGGTTCTTCTAAGAAAAACTTTTTTCTTTATGAACCAATCTTAACCAAACCTCACCCAAATGTGTTCCTAGCAAAGCCTCAAAACATATCTAATCATAATGGATGGAATCGGAACATTACGTCATAGGGCTGTCATACAAACCTCCTAAAATACAATTTCGGACTTTTTTTTACAAAAACATTTTTTAAAGTGCTGTATCTTGGGATTCTTTGCACCTACAAAGCTGGAATTACACTCAAATTAAAGACGATTTTCTTAGCTTTAAAAGTGCAGTGGACGACTTATTTGTAGGAAGCACCTTTTAGAAATTACAAACAAAAATATAAAAAAAGTCCGAAAATTTTGAGGTTTTTTGAGGGTCACGGGGTTAGCACAGGTTTTTCGAAGTTGCAAACTTAGTGGTACACTTCTGGTATCTACCCTAACAATATCCCAAAAAACCAGACCCGAGCATTTTTTTGCGACCTAAAATCGGTAATTGACAGGGGTAAAGAGGAAAATCAAAATTTTGAAGTTATGCTTTTAGAGTATCGAGCAACACCAATAATTGGTCTTGGATATTCTCCAGCACAATTAGCATTTAGCAGAAATATTAGGACATGTCTACCAATTAAATTAGATTTGCTCTTACCAAAATGTTGTGAAAATGTTGAAAACAAACTAACGGAAAGGCAACATCAAATAAAGAACGGATACGATAAAAGAGCTAATAGAAAGGATATTAATTTGAAGCCTGGCCAGAATGTAGTATATAGACATAGTAATAAATGGGAACCAGCACAGGTAGTAGGAAAACATAGTAGTCCAAGATCATATTTCGTTAGGAATGAATCTAACAATGTCATTAGAAGAAATACATCACAATTAAGACCATCTCATAATAAGGCTAATATCACCGAACAATTTGTTGATACGAGTAGTAGTTCGCGGAAAACTTCGATAGACACACGTAGCGAAGAGAATGTTACTTCCACTCATCGGGATGTTAATCAACATTATATCAATAGATTTGGTCGCACAATACGTCCACCAGATTATTATGGAGTTAATCATAAATAAAAATGCAGTTCTTCCTCCTATGTTTTGAACACCTTTATTTCATAGAAATAATAAATAACGAGACCGAGTTCTAATCGTGCGAATAGCACGATGGGTGTATACCCTATACCCATGTACAGACCTAGAATGCACGCAAAACCCAAAAATTCAATTTCATCTTTTTTGTAGGGGAGGGAGGGGTAGATGGTTCGGACCTGGCACATATTTAATATTATATGAAGGCATCCAACAGCTACCATCTGATACTTATTAGAAGTTTTTCGCGACACTCTAGCAAAAGATATGGCTGAATATAACTTTGTAGGGGAGGTAGGGGTAGGGGTAGTCGGACGTTCTCCACTTTCCACCAACTTCAAGTATATGTCACAATTAGGCATTCATGAAAATTTCAGGTCGCTAGCGATATTCTGTTGAAAGATATGGGCGAATTAAACTATCACGGAGGGATCATTTGTATGGGAGGTAGGGGAACCCTTGGTCCGATTTGGCCCATTTTCAATACCATCCAAGCTTTTATCAAAGCAATCATCTGACCTAAATTTCAAAACGCTAGCATCATTATTTCGGGAGTTATCGTGCGAACTGACAGACACACGGACGGACAGACAGACAGACAGACAGACAGACGGACATGGCTTATTCGAATCAGGGACCGACCCTGATCATTTATATATATACTTTGCCATACCTCCGGTGGCTCCTTTGAAGTGTTACATAAATCGTCGTAACAAAAACAATATACCCTATACCATCTTATGGGTATAGGGTATAATAATACATTTGGTATACACATTTATTTGAATTAAAAAAGACATAATATGTATAATATCGTTTAAGTAAAGTTCAGAAAATGAAATAATTGATTAAATGTTTATAAAATAAAAGAATACTGATTAGAATTAAGCTGAAAAGAAAAAGAAAAGAAAAAATAGAAAAGATGAGAATGAACAAATAATAATTAAATTCTTAAGAGATTAGAATGATTAATGAATATTACTAAATTGTTAATGAAATAAAAGAATACTGATTAGAATTGAGCTGAAAAGAAAAAGAAAAGAAAAAATAGAAAAGATGAGAATGAACAAATAATAATAATGTAAAGAAATTATGGTTTATGAAGAAATTTAATATGAATTAAGTATTTAGTAATTGAATTTTATGATAGTAACACAGTCAATATATATTTTAAATATATAGCTTCCATGAAAAGGGAAGATGTTTAGTACTAAGTACTAATGTACTAGAATAAGTTATATATGTAATAGACCTAAGTAGTTTGACAGATAATAAATCAGTTGCAATATAGAACATCCACTGCACTGTTAAAGCTAAGAAAATCTTCTTTAATTTGAGTTAACCCCAGCTTTGTAGGCGCAAAGGATCCCAAGATACAGCACTTTAAACATTGTTTTTTGAAAAAAAGTTCGAAATTGTAATTTCAGTCATGTTCCGAGCTGAATATCGGCTTAAATGCGCATTTTACAGAGAAAGCCATGTAACATGAAGTTATAAACCAGTTCTTTAGCTGTATATATGTCGGAACGAATGGAATCAGACCATGGGGTTATAGGGCTGCCCCTGAAAATTAGGTTCTTCTAAGAAAAACTTTTTTCTTTATGTACCAATATTAACCAAACTTCACCCAAGTATGTTGCTGGTTAAGCCTAAAAAAATATCTAGGAACGGATGAAATCGGAACACTACGTTATAGAGCTGTAATACAAACCAACCTCTGGAAATTAGGTTCTTCTAAGAAAAACTTTTTTCTTTATGGACCAATCGTAAGCACCCTTCCCCCAAATGTGTTTCTTAGTAAAGCTTCAAAACATATCTAGAAACGGATGAAATCGGAACACTAGGTCATAGGGCTGTCATACAAACCAACCCCTGATAATCAGGTTCTTCTAAGAAAAACTTTTTTCTTAATGAACCAATCTTAACCAAACCTCACCCAAATGTGTTCCTAGTAAAGCCTCAAAACATATCTAGGAATGGATGGAATCGGAACATTACGTCATAGGGCTGTCATACAAACCTCCTAAAATACAATTTCGGACTTTTTTTTTACAAAAAAAATCACATTTTTTAAAGTGCTGTATCTCGGGATCCTTTGCAGCTACAAAGCTGGAGTTACACTCAAATTAAAGAAGATTTTCTTAGCTTTAAAAGTGCAGTAGACGACTTCCTTGTAGGAAGCCCCTTTTAGAAATTACAAACAAAAATATGAAAAAAGTCCGAAAATTTTGAGGTTTTTTGAGGGTCACGGGGTTAGCACAGGTTTTTCGAAGTTGCAAACTTAGTGGTACGCTTCTGGTATCTATCCTAACAATATCCCAAAAAACCAGACCCGAGCAATTTTTTGCGACCTAAAATCGGTAATTGACTGGCCTATAAAGCGACTAAATCATTATTATATAAAACTAAAGAGTTCGCTCGTGCTAATGGAATCCAATTTGTATGGATCAAATACGGCACGATTTTGCTACGTAAAGCAGAGACCAGCAAAGTGCATACAATCCAATCTGGAGCGGATCTCGAGATAAAACGTCTTCAATAAATTTAAATTATATTTTTCTTCAATAGATACATTTAACGTAATATTTTATTATTATTTTTTTACATGTTCTATACACCAATTGATTTTATTGATAAAAGAGATGTTGAAACATTTCAAATCGATACAGTTTATGAATGTAAAGAGTTACTTAGCCAAAATTTATATAAATTCAGAATAATTCACCTAAATATCCGTAGTATACAAAAACATTTTCAAGATCTCCTAGTTTTATTAAATGAACTAGATATCTACTTTGATGTGATCGTTTTATCAGAGACCCAACATGATAGCTACGTAGTTGATTTCGATAAAGTCACTGATAACTTTAAAATTCCAGGTTATACTACTCTATTTACCAAATGCAGTAAAACTAAAAATGATGGTGTGATTCTTTATATTAAAGAATCATTAGAATACAAATGGAATGAAGTATCCAATGATTTTTTAACCGGTATCAAGGTAGACTTTTCTCTAATTAACAAAACATGCCTTTCCATAGTAGGTTTATACAGATCTCCATCGCTCGATATACATATTATCATTTATTAATGGTCTACAGAATTTATTTCAATTTTCGAAGAATTCATCCGATATATTAGTTGGCGATATATAAATATTTTAGATGATTCTGTTATCACAAATGATTATTATCTGAACTGCCTTGCCCGACTTGGGTTTATTTCACTTATTAACAAGCCTACACGCGTATGGGACACATCTTCCACTTGTATAGACCATATATTCTTGCGACAAAATAATTATTCAGATCCCACGCCTATTGTTTTGAAGAACTTAATCACAGATCATAATACCATTTTGTTATCGATTCTCATTAACCCCAAGTTGTCCAAAACCGCTAAAGAAAATGTTGTAGTTTAATAGAGGATAGTTAGCCTCTATTAAAGGAAAAACTTGAACAAATTAATTGGACAGTGCTATCTTATGATTATTTATTGTGCAGAAATTGGCTGCAGAATTCTTTCGGATCAAATTAGCGAATTAATCTCCGAATGTCAATATACCAATAAAATTAGATCTAAACTTAATACTTTAAAACCATGGATGACTGAAGGGCTAATCCGATCGATAAGAAAAAGGAATAAATTAAAAAACAAGCTTGATAATTAACCTTTTAACACGACCTTGAGGAGCATATATTTAAAATATCGAAATAGGCTTAATAAAATACTGAAAAACGCCAAGAGGAAATACATATCTCCAAAAAGGCATAGAAAACAGCAGAAACTCTACGAGAAGCTTATGGAAAACAATAAATAATATGACGGGAAGGAAAGGTACTAGTAGTATAGAATGGCCGAAAATATTTGATCGGAACACAAATGAATCCGTACATGATAAGGTACCTACTTTCAGCAAATACAATAAATAATGCTTTTTGTAATATATTCACTAATTATCCGATTCCTCAAAACACTATTATCCCTGAGGAGCATGCTGATTCCTCATGTTTATCATTTTTTCACATCAGCAGAATTAATAGTGAAGAAATAATATCCATTATCGATACAATGGGTAATTCAGCATGCGGAATAGATAACATTAATTCATGTTTATTGATACAGATTAAGCATCAAATAAAAACACCTCTATCTATTGTGTTCAATAAATGTATAAAGGAGGGAAGTTTTCCAAAGATTCTCAAGGAAGCAGTGGTGGTGCCAATATACAAAAATGGAGACAAATCGAATCCTCTGAACTACAGACCAATATCACTGCTTCCAGTAATATCAAAAGTTTTCGAAAAGTGTCAGAAAGAAAGAAAGTACAGAAGATGCTACGTATTTTAAATGTTACAGATTTTGTGAATTCAGAACTAGAAATGGACCAGAAGCCTATTGCGATTTTCATGGATGTTTCCAAGGCATTTGACACTATACCGCATAATTTACTGAAAGCCAAACTTTTACAAATTGGAATACGCGATACGGCGTATAAGCTTTTTTCTAGTTATCTAAACAGTCGTAAGCAAAGCGTCAGAATTGAAGATACTTACAGCGAATGGATACAAAAGGAACATTTTGGTCTCCCTCAAGGTACTGTTCTATCACCATTACTCTATCTTATATTTGCGAACGACAAGCAGTGGCGTATTTAGAAAATTCTCAAAGGGGGGGCACAGACTACGGGGCTAATTTATTACATACAGTTTTGGTGTGGGGATACCCGAGAGCAGCTTCATAGGAAAATATTGGCAAGACTGAGGGATCGTTGATCCTTGATTTAAGGCGAAACTCAAAGAGACCTTAAGTTTTCAATAGACTTGAAATATAATATTTCAAGGTAGGTGGGTAGCTACATTGACTTCAAGTGAGGTTGACTATAGAACATTTCAAGGTCTCCTTGAGTTTCTCCTTAAATCAAGGATGCATTGACTCGTGAATATAAGTGATTTCTATGAAAAAGTATGGAAAATGACATTTATTTGAAGTTGGGCACTCTTGACTCAAGGTCTCCTTGAGTTAAGGTATAAGTTTATACATACGGGCCTGAGAGTCCTTTGCATTTCGGGTTTATTACACCAAAAGTTTAGTTTTTCTGACAGATCTTAGAATAACACTCATTAACTGCTTTTGGCTTTTCCTGAACCAAAATACGGAGGCCTTAAAAAAGTTTGCGTAGTGTAGTTCGAAAGAGCCTGAAGCCGAAAAGGAATATTACGAATATGTACTTAATTGGTTATGGAATTAATGCAATGACCAAAGAGACTGTTTCCATATGACAAAACGGATTCCAGACGGAACACTTTTCTTTGGAAGATAAATTTCATACATCGTCCGAAATTCTGCCAAATTTCGGCGAAATTCCGCCAAAAAGTGGTTCTGTTTACTTTTAAAAGAAACACAGATGAAAAGCTGATACAACAAATTTTGGCTGACATTGTGGTCTTGAATTCCATGGCAAGTTTAAGCGAATTTGAATGCAAAATCAAGAGACGCGAGAGCGTATCGCCCGCCAAAGGAAAAATAACGAAAGCGAACAAGTCTATGATTACCGGAGACAACTTGCTTTTTTCTTTGACAGGGCTACAGCCTTCCAGGCAACATCCCCCAAAAAAAATTTTTACCAAAATATTCCACATATCCTGTTCTAGTGCCTTTCCAAAAAAATCTTCGATCGGCACAATAACGGGTAAGATATATGCAATAAACAGTGAAATTTTCACCCTCACAGACTTAAGCGAGTAACCCAATTTCAGACTGTAGTCTACAGTTGCATAAAGACTTGCTTCTACTGTCTCTCTCCGTGATGGGATTTTTATGAAATTTGGAATGAATGATCCTCTGGTGGTCCTTCTAAAGAATCAATGTCTTCCATTTAGATAAGTGGATGAAATAACGGTAAATTAATAGGTAAAGTTAACCAAAGATTCCAGCAATTGCGTCTTTCGGCTCATCGCATTGACAATTTTTTAAAACACACTGCGACATTGGGACATTAGGATATTGGAAAAACTGGGAGACTAGGATATTGGGGCAGTGGGATATTAGGAAATTGGGACATTAGGGTCTTGGGGCATTAGGACATTAAGACATTGGGGCATAAGGCACACTGGGGAACTGGAAAGTGGGGACATCGGGATATTGGGGCATTCGGACATCGGCATATTGGGACGATGGGAAATTAGAACATTGGGATATTGGGACATTGGGACATCAGGACACTCAACTTATAACAACTTATAACAACATAAGATGGGCTCACTTCACACATTACGAGACTTTCAATAGTAGTCCTTGTTTCCGAACAGATTCATGTCGAGATTGGGCAACGTTTCATGACCACCTCGTTGCCTCGACATAATCATAGCTTGTACTTATTATCTGAGAGTTCTTGTTCTCGTAACCACGCGCCTATGAAAATAACTCAACCCGTTCGAAAAACGGAAAGGGTTCATCAACGAGGAGATCTGGCGAATTGAGAAGATGATGTGATGATAATGTTTCGAAAAAGATTTACAAAGTTTAGTAATAGAAACGCTCAAAATAAAAAGGGAACATTTCGTACTGCAATTTTTAGTACGGTGTGAAAAAAGTTTGATGTGCTCACAGGGGGGCACGTACCCCCGGTGCCCCCCCTGTAAATACGCCACTGACGACAAGGGCAAGTTGTACAAAACGGTTGTACGTCTCGAACTCATGTATAGATCAGAATGCTGGACCATGTATGAAGGTTACGCGAAACAAATTACAGCGACTGAAATGAAAATGTTACGCATGTCAGTTGGTGTAACGAAAAGGGATCACATTAAGAGCAGCTACATTCGAGGCAGCTTGTCCATAGACCAACCAATCACCGAGAAGCTCGAAGACCGACAAATGGATTGGTATTGCCATGTTCAACGGCGTCGGCCTGAGAACCCCGCAAGGAAAGCGATATCAATCGAAGTTCCACTTGAAGGACCCAGAGGCAGACCGAAGAACACCTGGATGTGTCAAATGAAAAAGCAACAACAACGCATTGGTCTCGGCGATGACACGATCCAAGATAGAGCTGCCTGTGGAAATATGCTGAGATATTACCGCCAAAACGGGCGATGTGCCTACACCGCAGGTCGAGCAACGCGAAACCAAAGAACGAGGCAAGGAAGAAGAAGATATTTGCGAACGACTTATGCGAAATAAACTTTTATAACAGCAAAATTATTGCTTTTGCAGATAATACGGTGCTCATTACGTCATCCAATTCTTGGCGACAAACCTTTCAGTTTGCCCAACAAAACTTTCAATTGGTAAAAAGTTGGTTCGATTCATAATACCTTCAATTAAATATGAATAAATTCAAATCTTTAACTTTTTCATTGAATATTTCGGGGCAACCGAACCGTACTTCAATGAAAATTCATAATTATAAATGACTGCAGAATGATCACGAAAATTTATGCAATTGTCCACTCAGTGATTTTGCGGATGTAGAATATTTCACATCCGCGGAAGCGGATTTTTGAAAGCTCACATCCGCGGAAGCGAATGCGGATGCGGATTTTGTTTTTTTTTATAAGAATATATGTAGTTTCTTGCTGAAATAAAATAACAAATATACATAGTATGTCTAGTCTGGCTGGTCTAGCGGTTAGTGCGCGCGGTGCACAGGGTCATGAGCTCGAATCTCACCGTGGATCATGGTGTTTTTCGAACTCACGAGCTTGTGACGGACTATGGAGTAAATAACACTGCTGAGCGTGATGTTGATCTCATTACCTCAACAAAAAGCAGATAAGATCTTGGAAATAGGATGTCACTAACACATCCTGCGGCCTTAGTCCCATGTTGGATTGTCACACCTGTTATTTATTTGCTTGGGACACTGTCTGGGGGTGTTGACAAAAATCTGCGTCCTATTGGTGATTGATAACAGTTTCAAATCTTCTCTATGAACGCTCCACCATTTAAGGCGATTTTCATCAACATTGACCCTCTTTTTAATGTGCTAAGAAAGCAATTCTTTTTCTAGTAAAGTTTTAGCATCATTTTCTGATGTTTCCTCACTCTCGTCTTCACTTGACGAATCCAATATCATCGCAAGATCTTTCTTGAAGCAGGATTTTTTTTAGCAAATGTGACGGCCCTGGTTCTAGTTGCACCGTATCATTTTTTGATGACATTTTTATTTTTTTATTTCCTTCGGGTTCCTTCTCTTCGGAATAAATAGAAGTAGAAAAGTAAAACTCAGTATTTCCGATAATCAAAATGTCTTCTTTAATTTTTTCTTCAATCACTGGTGTACAAAATTTATGCTTATAGCGAGGGTCTAAGTAGGTAGCGATGGAATATAAATTATTGTCTGCTAAATGAAAAAATTTGGCTGAAAGTTAAGTTTTCAGAATTATGACGGCCTGCCGAATTGGATTTTCTGATCCTATTAAATAGTCTAAACACGTCGGGTAAAATCGGGTAAATGGTAAACAAATGATAGAAACGAAAGATAAGAAACAGGACGGAACTTTTCACCGAACGAAATCTTTGCACGTGTGGTGTAGGTTAGACGGAACACACCAATAGCCGGCCAGACATAATTTCTTTCTTGTAGCAACTTGTGCAGCATCCGCATGAAACTCCGCACTGATAATTGCGGATGCGGATACGAACGCGGATGTCAAAATGAATGCGGAAATTCCGCAATTGCGGATGCGGATGCGAATATTCGCAACATCCCTAGTTTGAACCATTTCAGACTGTACGAAAACGACCGTACGATCAATGTGGACTCCACATATAGATTGTGTCGATAGTGTCAAATAGCTTGGAGTGCACATGGATAAATTTCTTAAGTGGAACATTCATATCAACCATTTAATACAAAAAATTCGCAAAACCTTATACATATTTAAAATAATAAGATCTACTCTTAAGGGCTGAATTAAGATCGAGAGTGAAATTTTTCGCCCAGGGATTTGATCAACAAAAATGGATACTTACTGTCGTGGAATATGTCACAAACGGTGGGGCTACCATAAGCTACAATCCGAGACCGGTTCCATAATTCTCCTCGGCCATTTTATGTATTATTTTTCGATTCCCCGGTTATTTGACATTTCACGATGAAATAACCGGGGAATCGGAAAAATATACATAAAATGGCCGAGAAAAATTATGGAACTGTTTTCGGATTGTAGCTTATGGAATTCCCCAGCATTCCCCACATATTCCACGACAGTAAGAATACATTTTCATTGAAAAAATCGTAGCGGCGAAAAATTTCACTTTTGAGGTCAGTACTAGGCTTTACAGTGAAACAAATCAGGGAAATGTATTTTGCTTTAGGTCAAAAAATTTTTACAGTACGCCATTACCGCATGGGGTGGTGGTTATGATAATCACTTAAAAACTTTAGTAACCACACAAAAGTTGATCTTAACCCTTCGTTGGGCGTGCGGGCTACGATTGTAGCCCACACTTTTTTAAGTGGCGATCATTCGGGATATAAACCGAATTCATTCGAACTGCTCAGTAGCTGTTCAAATGTTGCTTCTTAATCGAATAAGAATATTTTCAATGTTTGTTGAGCCTAGAAACTAATATTATTTTGCGATCAAAGTTCACTGGGCTACAAGTCTAGCCCGCGCGCCCAATCATGTCACTTTTTTGGTACTCATAGATATCCATTAAAATGAAAATATTATTATAAAACATTGTAGAAAATAGCAACAGTAAAATGTTTGACAAAAAACAAAGGGTTTCAAGATAAATGTACAAAAGTTATATTACTATTTTAACGAAAAACCTGGAGTCGAAGTCAAAGTCAGTTCTTACAGCGTGGATATGTTACCTGTTGCTAACATTACTTAGTTTCTGGATGAAATTTTTATCAATTCTAGTGTAAATATTGCGAGAACAGTTGATCTGAATATTGTGAGTAAAAATTCAATCAGTTTGTCTCACTATATATTTAGCTTTCTGGGAGTACACTGTAATTTTTTACACTGTGTAAAAAATTGTGAATATTGGGTACCCAAAAATGGGCTAAGTTTGGAATTCCACAAACTGGACATTTTTAACTGCATTCTCTTGCTCCATGTTCCATTACGAAGATTTTTTGTTGATTTCTGAGAATATCAAGAGACGCGAGAGCGTATCGCCAAAGGAAAACAAAAACCAAAGCGAACAAGTCTATGATTACCGGAGACAACTTGCTTTTTTGTTTGACAGGCCTACCGCCTTCCAGGCAAATCCCCCCAAAAAAATTTTTGGATGGAATAACGGTAAAAAAATATGTAAAGTTAACAAAAGATTTCCAACAATTATGCGTCTTTCGGCTCATCGCATTGACAATTTTTTAAAACACACTGCGACACTGGGACATTAGGATATTGGGACACTGGGAGACTAGGATCTTCGGGCAGTGGGATATTAGGAAATTGAGACATTAGGGTCTTGGGACATTAGGACATTAAGACATTGGGGCATTAGGCACACTGGGGAAACTGGGACGTGGGGTCATCGGGATATTGGGGCATTGGGACATCATGATATTGGGACATTGGGGCTGTGCGATATTAGGACATTGGGAGATTAGGGTCATTAGGACATTGGGACATTAGCACATTAGGACTTTCGGATATTATGGCATTAGTTACACAGAAGAAACTGCGACGTGGGGACATTGGTCCACTGAACATCGCGATATTTAGACAGGGATATTAGGACATTGGGACATTGGGATATTGGAACATTGTGACATTGGAACATTGGGATATTGGGACATTAGGACAATCGGACAATCAGACATTGGGAAACTGGTACATAGGAACATTGCCCAAGCAACAATTCGTTTGCTTTAAAGAAGCACTTCACACTGTAGCAATCAAATAGTACCAAGAAATTCATTTATAGTGTTACATCGCTTAAAGTAATATTTTGATCCGACAAAACATCCTTAAAGTATTTCTCGGAAAGCTTCTATCATCATTATGGAATAAATTTAAAGATAGTGGTATAAAACTTCGATAAAACTGTCTCTAAACGTTAACCTAAAAAAGACGCGCCTTTAAATACTCCACTCTTGTGTTTATTGGATGATACAGCACACACATGCAATAGTCTCTCTAAGTTAACTCACACACATGCATATATTCTTCTATAGCACAGTCAGTCTCATTTTTATAGTGTGACATTCGTATGGTCATCCAATAAATTGTTCTGCGTAGTTTTATAGAAGGATGGACTTTGTGATTTTTTTAAGAATTGACACTGATGAAGTGCTCTGGAACACCACGTTTCTTGAATTGAATTCATTGAAACATTGGATGAAACGAACATTTCCTCACTCACTCTTAACTTATGAATCGATTAAGATAATCTCAGCGCAGAAAATGTCTGCATTTTATTGATGAATGTGTGGATTTATTCAACTTCAACTGATTGACATATAAAGAAGAAGGTGCAATGGAGAAGAGTCGATAAAGAAGTGTTGAGCACTTGTAGTGTTTACGAGCAATGTTAACTATATGTAAGGTTGGCGTTGGCGTTAGGGCGTCGGACTGGCGTACGACAGTCGCTGGTTCGACTCCGGCGTGGGGAATTTTTTTTTTCTTTTTTTTTTCACGAGAAAATGACAGAAAATGATGACATAACACATGATGTATGTCTTTTTCAAAGCTTAGTTCAGTGCTACAATAAGGTGCAATTGGATCAAAAAACGGGGCCAAACGCCATTATTGGACTATTATTCAGAGTTTATACCCTGTAAAGTGCCCCTATTATCGTTAGAAGAAAATATTCTATGAAATATTATAGGGATGAAATTGTTACTTGGGTGGGCCACTGAGACATCGGGATTCTGTGACATTGGGACATCATTATATTGGGACATTGGGGCAGTGGGATATTAGGACATTGGGAGATTAGGGTCATTAGGACATTGGGACATTAGCACATTAGGACTTTCGGATATTGGGGCATTAGTTACACTGAAGAAACTGCGACGTGGGGACATTGGGCCACTGGAACATCGCGATATTGGTACGTCGGGATATTAGGACATTGAGACATTGGAACATTGGGATATTGGAACATTGTGACATTGGAACATTGGGATATTGGGACATTAGGACACTGGGAGACTGGGACATGGGGGGCACTGGGATGTTAGGACATTGGGACATTATGACTTTGGGACAATTGGACATTCGGACGCTGGTACAGAGGGGCAAGGGGCCACTGAGACATCGGGATGTTGTGACATTGGGGCACTGGCATATAAGGACATGGGGATATTAGGGTCTTGGGTCATTAGGACATTGGGATATTAGGACATTAACACATTAGAACATTGGGACATTAGGTGCACTGCGGAAACTGGGACGTGGTAACATTTGGCCACTGGGACATCGGGATATTGGGACATTGGCACATCCGGATATTAGAACATTGGGACACTGGGATGTTGGCACTTTGGGATATTGGAACATTGGGATACTGGGACATTAGGGCACTGAGATACAGAGACATGGGGGCACTGGGATATTAGGACATTGGGACATTATCACCTTGGGATAATAGGACAATCGGACATTGGGACACAGGCACATAAGGACATTGGACTACAGAGACATATTGATATTGGATATTGGGACACCGGGATATTAAAACATTGGGGCACTGCGATATTAGGAGATTGGAACATTGGGATATTGAGACATTAGGACATTGGAACATTGAGAAATTGGGACAATGAGACATTTTTGCATTTGGACATAAGGATATTAGGCACACTGAGGAAACTGGGACGTGAGGACATTGGGCCACTAGGACATCGGGATATTGACCAAATTACTTTAGGAAGTAGTCCCGTACATTTAAACTTCTTAAATTACATCCTGCATTTACACCTAAAAAAAAATTACATATGAGCGGCGGATTGGAGTGATATGTATTCTTTTTGCGGCAATTGGTTTTTTTTTTGCGGGGTAACTTTCGCAACTTTGTTGTTTTTGGTCAGATAAACTTTTTTGTGGTTTTCATTTTGAAAGTAGCTATTTTGTCCACCTAAGTAAGTTTATGTGAAAAAAGACTGAAAATAGAACTAATCGGCATTTTGCCCTCTTTTATTATAATATTTTAATGGAAAATTAAGGATTTTATATTTTTTATTCTGTACAGTAATTAAGAGATTACAGACCGAGCAGGAAAAAAATTAACCTTCGGGCGGGCGCAATGTATCTGACAGATTAAGTGACCAGTTTTTATTGCGCCAATCAGCGATATGAAAAGGGAGAGAGCTGAAACTCACAGTAGCTTAATCTTTATCGATCACCTACCCAAAGCAGTTTTCAGTTCCTATCTACCATATGTCTGAGGGACGGGAGGGGATGAAATAATCTCTCAGATTGCGCCCGATTGTGTTTTTTTCTCCTTTTCTATGAAAATTTCCACTTGTTATACTTTTCACATTGCGTAATAACAATGTGTTGACTTTTAGGCTCACCAAATCGTTCAATAGTGTGTTTTTAGTAACATAAGTTCACATTTTTTAAGCGGTCGAGTCGTTTGAGGTTTTTTAAATATTGAAGCGATTGAAAGCGGAATATTCGTAGAACATTGAAAATGTGAAGGGTATCAAACTTTTCGAGCCAGTATTTGTTTCTAAAATTTCGTAGAACTGTTTCAAAAAGACAATGCAACAATAAGAGTCTAAAATACATATACCGAAACTTAGTTTCATCCTTTTTTGTGTAGGTACTTAATCTGTCAGATGCATTGCGCCCGATCGTGTTAGGATTAGTATTGCGCCCGCCGGAAAGTTAAAATTGAACAATATTTTTTATATAATTTTTATTTTGCGCTACAATTGTAGCCCGCGCGCCTAACCACGTGACAAATAGTTGCGCGAATTACAAAATACGGTTTTGGTATGATGAAAAAAATATAAAATTTATTCTTTAAAAATTCCACAATGAACTGAAAAAACCATTGATTACATTCTTTACTTATATTCTAAACTTTTGCATACTCTGCATCCGGCATGTGTCGCAATACGATCCAGTATCTAGGTTGGTCGGTGGTGGATACAATTACCGGCACGTGTTGCTGATATTACATTTTGCTGTGTACAATTGGTGCTGATGTTACTGTGTGCAATTGGGTGATTGGTTTCCACGGTTCCCATAACTCCTCCCCCCTTAGACAGGAGCGATGGCCAGAAGAATTGCGGCAGTTCACGATTGCTATTAACAGGAGGATGATCATGGCGTATGTGACGTAGGTAGGTATTGTTGGGGTTTGTGTCTTTTCTATGATGTTGTAGCTCGTTGGTTGGTACTTGAACTGATAATGGTCTAGGGTGTCCATCTGTAATTTACTAGAATTGGAGGATATTGCGTTAATTTCGTTAAAAGTTGTTGGGAAAAGGCTTATTTGATCCCAGTGTTCAGCATTTACGGAGGAATAATCAATCCCATTGACTGAGATTTCGCAGTTGGAGAATTTGGCAAGCATAGTTCCTTGGATGGTGACGTTTTCTGGGCCGCATGTTGTGTTTATTGTTGTCTTTGGGACATCGATGAAAAGTAGGTGGTTGGGCTCGACCAGGTAGATATCGCTGACAATTATCCCCTTTTGTAATGTGCATTGGGCCGGTTTGTTAACCCGGGAACACTAATGTGAGTCATTTTGACGCATACGCCGCAGATTACATTTTTCGCTACCCATGTTTTCCTTGGAAAATATGTTCCATACCGAATGTCGAAGGAAACGGAGAATTCTGATTTTATGGTAAGCAGCTATTCGTGTTTTTCTGTGACGTCGTTAGTACTAAAGGAACTTTTTTTGTGAGTCAAAATCACGTTAGTAATAACCGCCAATTTTTGTACTTTACATACTTGGTTTCTGGGTGATATTTTACAGTCTATCCAATTATCAAACACACATTCTTATTATCCTTATATAAAACAAGTATTCCGATGTTTTTGGCGCATCCTTTCATACTCTTCTCCTTGATATACCCAAGTTTCTGGAGTGAGTCAAAATGACTCATGGTTAGTAATAAGCGCCTAAAATTAAGGTTAGTGTTCCCGGGTTAAATATGATGCATGCAATACAGCTGGTTGTTGACGGTTCTTCGCTCGCTGGTGAGTTGCGGCAGTAGAAAGTTCCTTCGATATGTGGGCATGGTTTGTCCAGATATTGGATTTTGTGTGTATTAAGGATTAGGTAAGGTTTGGCGGAAATTAAATTTGTGCGTTGGATGGGTAACGGGACTATGTGGAAGAGTGAGTATTCATCTCGAGACATTATAGGAATCTTTATGATAGATAGATAGATAGATAAATGTTTTATTCATATAAATTCAATGTTACATTATTAATAATTTAATTCAAAACAATTAAAGGCATGGCACAGCCGTCTGCATGAATGACTTTTTTTCATTATGAAATATATATATAAACTCATTTTACATTTCCTAATATTTAGCTATCCTTATTGTGTGTATGTTTTTATTTTTTTGCTTTTTACTCTTTCATTTTAGATTAATTTAATTATTAGTTTTAAATTAACTATGTATGTTACAGCTTAATTTATATTCATTAATTTATTAAACATTGCTACCAGGATATTTATTCTGTTTTAGTTATTTAATATCTTTTATTAATTATTTCTGATACTATGGGAGCTTAGGACGATAAAGTTCATGCAACTCCAGATTCTGCAGGTTTATCTGTCCTAAGCCCCGGCATCGAATTTAAATTTACATTGATTCCTGCACAATTCGCCTTCGATATCTCAATGCAATATCACAGAATGTGTATAAACGCTGCCAATCCGCTCCGTTAAGTAAGTCGTTGACTTCCTCTTCGTGTAAAGTGTCCTTTGCAAAGCAATCTCGTCGTATTTCCTTCAACACTGGACAAACGCCCACAAAATGTCGGGTGTCTTCTCTTGCTCTTAGATTACACAGGCTACAGATAATTGGCAAGTCTGGTCTATGTGGCATAAAGTTCAATGGGAGTAGCTCCCCTCTTGCTCGAAATATTTTAGATATTTTTTCAGCAGTAAACTCGTTTTTAAAGTACGTATTTGTATCTAACTCATGACATAATTCAACGTAGATTTGTCTGTGCTGTGTCGACCTGGCTTTTTCCGCAACTGACTGTCTCTCCTTTTGTCGTACATCATTCAGTAGCCTTTGCATACTGTATTCGCCCTCCACAGCCCCATTCCAGTTGAATGGACTTCCGGTTTCATTTCCAAGCTCTACCAGATCAGCATAAAATAGAGTCCCTGTTTCAACTGCATACCGTATGTGGTATCACCTAATGGAATAGTGAAAAGCCAGAAATCCGCCTTGATGGTTATAATTTTATTGCTACTTACACGACTGCTGGGAGGAGAGTGAGTGTGGCGATTGTCCGAACAACTTAAAACCCATAGTGGAACGCGGAAAATGAATCAGTGGATCGTAATCAATTGTTAATGTTGTGTTCAAATTGAAGTTATTTGTAATGGACAACCGCCACACTACTCCCCCTTATTAAAAAGTATATCCTAGGTACTTAATTATATTCTCCTTATGAGTAGATTGCTATTTCTAAGTAATTCTATTGTAAAATTAATCTAAAATAAAGACTATTATTGTAACCTTTAGCTAAGTTTAGTATTTATAAATGTACAATATTAATCGCGAATTCTATAATAAAAGAATGATATTAATTCAGTGTTCCATTTTTATGTTTTGATCTTTAAATTAATTCGTAAGTGTTTATATAAGGTAATACATGGCGATGCTGTAAATGTGTAATGTAAAGTTCAAAGCTTAAGTCTAGTTATAGTTTAAATGTGACTTTCTTTTTGACATCGGATCTTACGACTCTATCTTGATTAAACATATCAGGATTTAAAATGTATGCAGGTTTTAATCTATCAATAGAAATTACACGTTCCTTATCGTTTAGAAGTATTTTAAAATGTTTGTCGCTTCTACTTATAACCTTATATGGTCCGCTATACGGATTGCAAAAACTACCTTTGTTAATTTCTTCGCGTAAAAATACGTGTGAGCCTGTATCGAAATCTTTCGGTATGAAAATATTTTTTTGATTTCGGATTCTTGAATTGTGAGGTCTTATCTTTGAAATTGCGTTTTGGATATCTTGTGCCAAAGATAATGTTATTTTGTAATCTGGAGGCGAGTTGCTGGCTATAATTTCAGCTGGGAGTCTTAGAGCCTGACCATATAATAATTGTGAAGGGGATAGTCCGATATCTTCCATTAACGAGGCTCTAATTCCAAGTAGGATCCATGGCAAATTATTATACCAATTCTTTGGATCATTGCTTGCCTTAATTGCAGCTTTTAATTGTCGGTGAAATCTCTCGATGAACCCGTTCGCTTGGGAGTGATAAGCAGTAGTCCGGATGCGACGGCATCCTAAAATCTTGGTAAGATCTTTAAATAAGTTGGACTCGAACTGAGTTCCCTGGTCCGTAGTTATGGTTTCCGGTACTCCATACCGGGAAATCCATTCGTGTATGAGAGATTTGACGATTGTTTCAGAAAAAATGTTTCTAATGGGAATAGCCTCAGGCCAACGTGAGAAACGATCTCTGATAGTTAAAAGGTAAGTGTATCCCTTAGAAGGTGCTAACGGTCCAACCAGGTCTAGGTGAATATGTGCAAACCTACCAGGAGGCACTTCGTATTCTCCATAAGGGGATATCGTGTGCCTGTGAACCTTTGCTTTTTGACATGATAAACATGTTTTCGACCATGCGTTTATGTGTGAATTCATTTTGGGCCAAAAATATTTTGATGTTATTAATTTTCTTGTAGATTTAATCCCGGGGTGGGAAAGATTGTGAATAGTGTTGAATACTATACGTCGCAAAGAAGAAGGGATATATGGTCTATTTACACCAGTAGAGGTTTCGCACCATATATTTCGATCCTCTAACGGGACATTAATTTTCTCTAATTTGAAATTATGTTCGGATTTTGATAAATTTTGGAGAATGTGCTCAAGTTCAGGATCTTAATTTTGTTGGTCGTGTACAAGTTCAGTTGTAAGCTGGGCTGTTTGGTCAATGGTATCGATGTGGGATCTTGATAAAGTGTCGGAGACGATATTTTCGCAGCCTTTTATGTATTGTATGTCATTAGTAAATTGGGAAATGTAGTCTAAGTGGTTGGTTTGCCTAGGACTTTTCTCTGTTTTCGACGAAAGAGCCTTAGTTAAAGGCTTATGGTCAGTGTAGACGGTGAAATGTCTGCCTTCTACGTAATATCTATATCTTTTTATTGACAGATATACAGCTAGGAGTTCCCTGTCGAAAGTCGAATACTTTTTTTCGGCTGGCTGCAAACGTTTTGAAAAAAATGATAGAGGTTCCCACTGACCATCGCTGCACTGTTGTAGAACAGCGCCAATAGCGTCACTTGAGGCGTCCACCCAAAGACCAATTTTTGCTCTAACGTTTGGGTGAACAAGAAGTGTATTATCTTGTAACAACTGCTTAATTTTGTCAAATGCATCTTCATGAATTCGAGACCAATGAAAATGAACTTTAATTTTGGATTTAGGTTGAATTTCTTTTATTAAGTCGTATAGTGGTATGGCCATTTTAGCCATGTTAGGTAAAAATCGATTATAGAAATTCACCATGCCTAAAAATCGCTGTAGCTGCTTAATCGATGTCGGTGTTGGGAAATCACGAATAGCTTCAATTCGTTCTTTACATGGCGCAATTCCCTTCCCAGATATTGAATGTCCTAAGAAATTAATTTGTGTTTGTCCGAATAAACATTTATCCGGGTTTACTTTAATATTATACTTTTGTAACCTTTCGAAAAGTGTTTTCAAATGTTCCTTATGATCACTGGAGCTTTTGCTGAAAATTAGTATATCATCCACGTATACAAAAATGAAGTCTAAACCGTGGATAACTTGATTAATGAAGCGCTGAAAGGTCTGCGCACCATTCTTGACTCCAAAAGGCATCCTAGTAAATTCATATAGGCCGAATGGAGTAGTAACTGCAGTCTTGTGAACATCCTCGGCTGCAACCGGAATTTGGTTGTAAGCTCTAACTAAATCAACTTTTGAAAATAAGTTACAACCATGTATTTGTAGTGTGCAGTCCTGAATGTTTGGCAATGGGTATTTGTCAAAAATTGTGACTGAGTTTAACAAACGGTAGTCACCACAAGGACGCCATTGATCACTTTCCTTTTTAGGGACCATATGTAATGGAGAAGCCACATGGGAAGAAGATGGTCGGCATATTCCAAGTCTTACCATTTCTTTAAATTCCTCTTTCGCGGCTTTGAATTTTTGTGGGTTTAGCCTTCTTGGCTTTGTCGAAGGTAGGGGACCATTTGTGTTTATATAATGTACAACATTATGTTTAATTTCCATATTGAAATCCGGGGGTGACTTAAGTAACGGGAAATCATTTAGGATTGATCCGTATTCACCATCAATAGGAAACAACTTAGGCGAGCAAAAATTAACTTGACGTTCGACGCAGTTAATTGAGAGATGTGTAGATTTATGAACAAGCTTGCGTTCTCTCAAATCAATCAAAAGATTGTGGGTATAAAGAAAGTCTGCTCCAATAATGTTGTGGTCAACAGCGGCTATTATAAAGTTGTGTCGGAATTGTTTTCCGAGCCCCAAGTCTAGTGAAACACACTCGGTACCAAAAGATTTAATTGGAGATCCGTTTGCTGAAACAAGTTTAAAATTTTGATTTTGAATTTTGTAAGGGAATGCTCTATTTGCTAAAATGGAAACATCGGCGCCTGTATCGATAAGATATTGTGTACCGGTAGTCTTGTCAGATACAAATAAGCGGCGTGAAATACCACGAATCTCCGAGGCCGCGGTCGAAGATTCTATTTTTCGTTTTTTGAATCGGATTTATTTGAAAACTGACAGGGGCTAATACATTTGTTAGCCTTACTACCAAATTTGTGGTGATACCAACATAAATTTGGTTTAGTATTGAAATTAGGTTTAGAAAATCTTGTTTTAGAGGACGACCGGTGTTTGGAAGAACTTCGGTTTGATGACTGATAATGGCGGAATTCTAATCGTTTAACACGATCAGCTAAGTCTCGCAATAGGTTATCTGCCTCAGTTGAAACCCTTGGCGATTGGGTACGACGATTATGTTCTACAGATGATACCGAAGAACGAGTAGAATCGTAAATTTTGTCCGCGATTGTGAAAATTTGTGCCTGCGTGTGAGAGTCCTCAATGGCTATGAGACAAGACTGTATTGAAGCGGGAAGCTTTTTGATCCATAACTTTTTAAGTAAGTTTTGGTTCACTAAACTGTTTCCGCCACCTAATGACTCCATGTGCCGATATAATTCGGATGGTTTATAGTCGCCAAGCTGAATTTGATGGAGGAGAGTATCTAATCTCCTTTCCTCCGAGTCTCTGCTCCTTTCGAGCAGTATATTCTTTATATTTTCGTATTTGTCGACTCCCACAGGAGGATTAAGTAAAATGTCTGCCACTAGCTCCAAGTTATCTGGGGGCAAAGCAGCGAGAAGATGGTCGTATTTGGTGTTGGAGACGGTTATGCCTTTGATGCGAAACTGCGCCTCCACTTGAGTGAACCATAAATCAGGCCTGTTTGGCCAAAACGGCGGAATTTTCAAAGTTGAGGCACACAGATTTTCTGAGACATTTTCTTCTTGGTCAAATAGAGCTGGTACGTTTTTGCTATCGTCCACGGTACTCATCTTATATATGTGTATATACACTAATTTTAAATTAAATATAACTTAAAATAATCAAATAATAATATTTACCAAAAAGATGTTGTATGCGTCGAGAATCTGCTGTGACTGCTTCTGCGCTAATTCAAGAACGGTTGATGATGATGATGGCAAACAGAAATACGAGAGAATCTCTTTTGACCAATGATGTTTTTCTTGAAGCAAAATTGATGATGTTCCTTGAAGGACAGTTGATGATGGTCATGGGCAAAACAGAAAAATACTTTCAGGATCTCTTGTGACTGCTGATGCGCTAATTGAAGAAAAATTGATTACAACGATGGTCGAAGAAAAAGGATGCGTTGATTGATTGATCTCCTGCAACCGCTGATTCAATCATTGAAAAACAGTTGATTATGATGGTGATGATGGTCTTCGATGTACGACGGGGACCACGCGGTCAGCCAGGTTATGAGGAATTGATGTTCGTAAAATATGCCGATACTCGATGTTTTGAATGCGCGATGCGATCGCCTTGAATAAAAACGTTTTCAGTTCGTCCAAAGCCAGGTTGTGTTTTGCGCAAAAATCACTAGTTATGGCCAAAATCACTGTTGAGAGCCAATTCCAGGTTATAAAAGTCCATGTAATGCATCGGAGACCACGTAACGGAGATTTCCAGTTTGATAAGCGGTACGGTCTCTAAAGTCGTGTAATCGTATCGCAACCAATCAGCGTGTACTTGTAACTGTAACTGCAACTGTAACTGTCGATTTCGTCCACTTTTCGAGCCGAAGCCGTTTTAACTTTCCAATCTCGAAAATGTTATCTGACGGAAAACGGACATTCTGAACGTTTCTTCGCACTGTTTTCGCTTTCGACACAAATTCACAAAAATGAAATGACAGCGGCACGGAATCAAATAGTTGGAACTGATGGTTAGGCCCGAAGTCTTTTGTCGTTGCTAGTCGTAATGTTCAAAATCGAAACGCAGTGATGATGAATATATTTCGGCTTTTCCAGATTTCAGCGACACGCTCGGCAATGCTTTGATTTGTCAAAAAGATAACACTTTATCTAGCCGATTTTATGGAAAACAGTCCATATGTCGAGCTATGTCGACGTCGGGGTCACCATTTTGTGGTATCACCTAATGGAATAGTGAAAAGCCAGAAATCCGCCTTGATGGTTATAATTTTATTGCTACTTACACGACTGCTGGGAGGAGAGTGAGTGTGGCGATTGTCCGAACAACTTAAAACCCATAGTGGAACGCGGAAAATGAATCAGTGGATCGTAATCAATTGTTAATGTTGTGTTCAAATTGAAGTTATTTGTAATGGACAACCGCCACACCGTAGTACTTTCTTCGGGAGCCTTGCATCGCTTAACTTTGCCACCTTCAGCAAGTAGTTAGTATGTAGCTTTAATGTGTCCATGAACATTGAAGCAAGGCCGGTCTCTTGCATCAGCATATAGTTCGGTGTTGTCGAAGGAAGACGAAATGTTCGTTTCAGATAGTACCGTAGCAGTTTTTCGACTTGGTCGTATCTTAAACCTCCCCATACTTGAGCTCCATACAGCATTGATGATTTTGCTACCGCTTTAAATATTCCATATTTTGCCGTATGAGAGACGTCTGCATTGTTGAACAAGCTTTTCCACACTGCATTTATCGCCCATTTGGCTTCCTTTAGCTTTTCCTCTAGATGTTCCCCCAATGTAAGGTTACTTCTTATTTCAACTCCCAGGTATTTATAAGCTCTTACAACTTCAATTTCATTTCCTTTGAATGTCCACCTTTCATGCCATCTTAAAACGTTTCTTAAAGATCATTATTTTTGATTTTTCGAGATTTAAAGTAAGTTTCCATTGCGAACACTAGCTTTCAATGTGGTCGATCATTTTTTGCAGGTCGTCAGATGATTCAGCAAAAAACACCATGTCATCGGCGTAAAGCAAACCTTTCAGTAGCACGTTAAATGCCTCCGCTCCACCTGGCATATCATCTAATATGTCGTTGACAAATACCGCAAACGCTTCCGGGCTGAGCTTACACCCTTGACGCACTCCAACATTTGTTTCAAATGAATCAGACAGCTGAGTTCCGCTCCAGACTGCTGCGCTTGTATCCTGGTATAACCTTTCAAATGTATTCCCGAACTTAGCCGACATCCCATTGTTATACAGCTTATAGAACAGAGATTGCCTGTCAATGGTATCAAAGGCAGCTCTAAAATCTACGAAGAATACATACAGTTTTCGTGCTTTACTCATATAGTGACGAGCCCAATTGAAAAGAACAAAAAGATTGTCATTTGTAGAATAGCCTTGCCGAAATCCCGCTTGGTTTTCGATTAAAATATTTGCCGCATTTAGCCATCTAGCGAATCTTGCCTGTAACAACGTTGTAAAGATTTTTCCAGAGGCATTGAGGAATGATATCCCGCGATAACATGCCGGATCGTTTTTGTCTCCTTTTTTGAACAGTGGAAAGATAACTGCATCGCGAAATTCATCCGGTACTTCACCATTATCGAAGATTCCATTGAATTCCTTACATAAAATCTCCACAAGTTGCTCCGTCCCATACTTAAAGAATTCGACTTGGACCCTGTCGCTCCCTGGTGCTTTGTGATCTTTACATTTGTCAAGAGCCAATCTAACTTCGTTCATAGTTATGGGTCCATCAAGTACGGCATTAGTCCAACTCGGACGTGCGGATTGCACAAAGTTTCCCTCGTGGTCGTTTCTTAGTATTGCACTAAAGTGGCTTTTCAACATGTCTACATTAATCTCACTACCAATGCTGTAAATATTAGCGTTATTTATATGCTTTGCAATTTTCCAGAACGCTTTTGAATGGGTACACCGCCCTAGTAGCTGAGCCTGCTGCTGAAAATATTTTCGCTTTTTGTCTTTGCATAATGATTTATACTCTTGGTTCGTATTATAGTACAAGCGTCTCGTAAAGCTGTCATTGTGTTTTTTGAATAACTTTAGCCATGCAAAGGACCGGTTTCTAATTTTAACACATTCATTATCAAACCATGGCTGTTTATTCGACTTTGTTAATTCCTTCGGATTGTTTGCGCTGACTTTGATGACCTCTGTTATCTCCTTAATATTAGTGCGATTCGTTTCTGCTAAGTGTTGCGTGAGGTTGCTACCGTATTGCGGCCGAAAATCTTCCCTCCATGTTAACCTTGGTAGTAGGTTCATCGGATTCTGGTTTATGTTGAATATAATATTGCTATTATTATAGTACGCTTGTAGTTCAAGTAGTTCGTATACGTTTTCATTTGAAACTATTGGTATAGAATGCTTTTTGAAGATACGAAGGATTTCCGAGAGTTCGTTTGGGTCCAAAATTTGCTTAGAAATTATGTTTAGTTTGGCAAGGACGATTGCTTCAGCAATACCCGCTAGGTGGTTATGCAGAAGGTCGATATTATAATTTATTTGGTTTAGATATTGTAAATAGTGAAGTGTGGCATCTTCAGTTCTGATACTGTTTTTCATTGCTTCCGTTGTATGTCTCAAGTAGTCCGTTATTGTTTTTTGTTGTTTGTTTATGTGATTGGTTATGTTAGAAAATCGATTAATCATTTGTTTGTTAATTTCGGAATTGATAGCTAGATTTTGTTTTATATTATTTTGATCAGTTGTTAGCTTGTCTATTTCATTATTGATACGGATCGCATCGTCTGCATCTAAGTTACCTGTAATAGTTTTGATTATTGTACCTAATCCATTTATCAAGCCTCTCTTTGTTCTTCTGATAGGCATTATGGTTGATAGTTTGTTTTGAACAAAATCCAGTTTTGTTTTAGTTATTGCCAAAGTATCTTTAACAGAGTCTACATTTTCGATGTGTTTGAGAGAATTAATTATTTCGTAACAAGTTTTTATGCGAATGAATCACTCTTGCATTTCCTAATTTTATTGGTAAGATACCGTTGTTGTTGTTTAGGTCGTTGACGTCAATTTTATGTCCGAATGTCGGGAGTATCAACAGTAGTAGAAACCTGAAATTTACGTTTTTTCTTTAGTTTAGCTTTATGTAATTTTTGATTTTTATTTGTTGTTAAAGTTATTAGGTTGTCTTCCTTAACTTTATGCCTAGTGAATCTGGGTGTGAGTTTATTACGGCGGTTTTCTTTCCTGTATATAACGGAACCTACATTGATTTTATCCGGCTCGTTTCTGTTCACATTAAGTTTTTCGGTATTTTTAGCTGCTTGAGTACTCAATCGTTGCTCAACTTGCGGAAATAGTGAAGATTGAAAGCCCTTGAGTTTATTTAGGTAGTCATGCACACTATTTTGCTGGTTTTGATTGTTGAAGTTATAAGACCTGCCATAAAAGACTTCAAATGGGGTTAGTTTGGTTACAGAGTGGATTGCATTATTGTATGTGATCAATGTTTCGTCCAATATTTCATCATGGTCCCTGTCTTGGGTTTTGTACTTGTCATAAATTATCCTATAGATTTCGGTTAGGCTTGAATGTAGTCTTTCGACTGGAGAATTACTTGAGGATTGTTGGTAAGATGTTATATGGTGGATAATTCCGTACTGCTTGGAAAAGTCTACGAAAAGATTGGCGGTAAATTCTGTCCCTTGATCAGTTACGATCTTTCTAGGCATTCCGTGAGAGCTAATGAAGTTTTTTAATGCTTTGACTACGAGTATGCTTGTTCTAGAGAGAAGTGTGTAGGCCGCACTAAATTTAGAAAATTTGTCTATAATGGTTAGAATTTGTTTCCCATCTATTGTATAAATGTCTAAATGAAGTATATCGAGCGGTTTATTTGGAGTTTCTGTATCCTGAAATTCAATTCGAGGAGGACTTCTATCATATTTAAGCGTTTGGCATTTGTCGCAATTATTAATTACTCGAGATACCTTGTTTTTGATGAATGGGAAATAATAACGTCTCTTCAGATGCAAGACAGTTTCATTGATTCCACGATGGTTGTTGTTGGTGTGGTACTCTTTGATGATTCGATCTTGCTCATCGTTTTCGGTTATGTCTTCTAGTAATTCAGTGCACCGTATTAATTTTAGTATTTTGCTTCGTGAAAAATATTTAGAATACACATCTTGGACTAACTTGAATGTGATATCATCGGTCAAGATTGCATTTAATTTGTTGGGAGCAAGATATTTCTTGAAAATTTAGACAAGATTAGTTTCGGTGAACTGTGGGAGCTGAATAGTTCTTCTATGTTTGTTCTTAAAGACAACTCGAAGTGAAATTGGAGGTCGGTTATCAGTGGTTTTCAATATTAGTTGCAAATTAAATTCGTTCAGCGGTCTTTCGGAAATGGGTATCCCGTCGAAGTTATCTTCAACGGCGGTTGATCCGGAGGTGCCCTGTACCGACATGTGAGAGTTGTCAGGAACTTCGCTAGGATTTTTATTGATGTGTACTTCATGGTGGGATTTTCGAGAAATGGGCTTAATGCGGCTTAGGGCATCCGCATTACTGTTTAAGCTTCCTTTTTTGTAAACGATTTCGTAGTCATATTCCTCTAATTTTAACCTCCACCTGATAAGTTTCGAATTAGGGTCTTTTAAGCTCATTATCCATAACAAAGACTTATGGTCTGTCACGATTTTAAATTTTCGACCGAATAAGTAGGGCCGAAAATATTTCGTGGCCCAAACAATAGCCAGCAATTCTTTTTCTATTGTTGAGTAATTTATTTCAGAGGTGGTTAAAGTTCGGCTAGCATAGCAGACTGGCCTGTCACTACCTACAGGGCCTTGTGACAATACTGCTCCTATAGCGAAGTTGCTGGCGTCCGTGGTAAGGACAAATGGCTTCGAGAAGTCCGGATACTGAAGTATCGGGTCGTTTATCAAGAGGTCTTTACAAATGTTGAAAGTTTTAATGTACCGTTCATCCAGGGTGATTTTACTGTCCTTTTTAAGGCATTCGGTCAATGTTTTAGTTAGCTTAGCGAAATCTTTTATGAACTTCCGGTAGTAACCGAGAAGTCCAAGGAAGGATTTTATCTCTTTCTGGCTACGTGGAACAGGGAAGCTTTTGATAGCCTGGATCTTGTCAGGGTTCGGTGTGACACCTTCCCTAGATACAATGTGCCCCAAAAAGGCTACTTCTTTACAGAGAAATTCTGACTTATCCATCTGTATTTTAACCCTGGAATACTAACATGACCGTTTATGGCGTTATTACTAACAACACGTAATTTTGACGTGTTCATATTTTCCTACAGTCGCTTTCCCAGTTTACATATTTTACCGAGCTTATCATCTTTCAGTGCCACAGCAAAAATTATTTGACCAAAATATGCCCTCGGAAAATGCGCTTTTATTACTAACAAGACGTATAAATTACATGCTATTTTCTATTGGTATTACTATTTACACGTCAAATAGGTAGTAGCATCTAGAACATTGCTAAGCTTACCACCATAGAGCATAGACCATAGATAGGGTGCTGCCACTCATATGGACATACAACAACTAACTGAGGAAAGCACTGCTGCAGTGAGTAGTCAACCAGACTCGTGGAACAGCTTATACACAGTATAATGTGAGCGAACACGTCAATTTTACGTATTGTTAGTAAATTAGGGTTAAAATTGGCTTCCCGAAGTCTATTAAAAACTTTCCTTAGGTTTTCTAGATGCTCTGGAAGCGAAGTGGCAAAGATGATTATATCATCCAAGTATACCAAGCATACAGTACCGATGAGCTCTCCTAGAATATTATCCATAACCCTCTGGAATGTTGAAGGGGCGTTTTTCAGCCCGAACGGCATTCGAATGAATTCGTAGTGGCCCCCTTCCACTGTGAATGCAGTTTTGGGTATATCACCTGTTTCCATCTCAATCTGATGAAAACCGCTTGCCAAGTGGAGAAGTACATGCATTTACCAAGTTTGTCTAAGATATCTGTTATGTTAGGTAATGGGTATTTATCACCTATAGTTTTTTCGTTCAGTTTTCGAAAATCGATAACTAGACGCCACTTTTGCTTCCCGCTAGCGTCCCTTTTCTTAGGCACTATCCAGACGGGTGAACTCCATGGGGAGAAACTCGGTCTGATAATGTTTTGGTCAATCATTTGTTTAATTTGACTCTTTACTTCCTCCCTGTGGATGTAAGGGTATCTGCAGGATTTAGAGTACACCGGTATCTCATCACATGTTTGAATTTGATGCTTAATTTTGTTAGTGAAGGTAAGTTCTTGTCCCTCTCTGTAGAACAGATCATCGTAATCCCGGATAACTTTTAATAAACTTTTAGATTCTTCTGAATTCAGGTGTGACATTCGAATGTTTTGTGTTATGGATGAAATTGGTGGTGGTTCTGAATTGTTCACTATGTTAAAATTATTTACTTCTGCAAATACATTGTTTGAAAACGGTGTTACTCTAATGGGTTGTTCGATCATGAAACTTTTCTCCGTGTCTGAGAGGTTTGTAATTTCTACTATACCGAACCAGTTTTTCGCGGTATAAATTCCTTCAGGAATGATCAACTCAGGCTCAATTTCTGTTGTTTGAATGTAGACGTCGCCGTTATAGTGGTCTACAGGTATCTTCACAATTAGTTTTGATTTCCCAGGGATACTATACTTGTCTGATGTAAAATTTGGTTTGCTTTCTAGAGGGAGTATTGAGTTGTTCGTTATCAGGACATTAGTTGTAAGGTCAATTTTTGCTCCTAACTCAGTGAGAGCATCTAAGCCTAATAGCCCATCAAAATACCCATGAAATTTAAATAGTAAGAATCTCAACTGACCGGGTTGATTAAATTCTGAAAATATTGGAAGATATGTTTCTTGATCCAAGTTATGTGTTTTAAGAGCAGTAGTAATTTTTACAGGTTTGATGAAATTGATAAATTCAGGCTTGATGAGCTCTGGGTTTATGAAGGAGGCTGAAGCTCCTGTGTCAATCAGAAATTTTAATGACTCGCCGAAAGGAGAAAGTATGTTTACATAAGGTAGATTTGACCCATGTTTATTAAGGTCTACGTAACCGGTGGCTGGTTCGAGGCAGCTAGTGTAAAATTTGAGTCTTCTACTTCGTGTATTTCAGGCGTAGTTGATTGTGCTATTTCTACTCCTATATTTTCCTGCATTACAGGGATTTGTGTGAAGTAGTCATTAGCTTCCAAGGGATATGTAGTGTAATTTTCACCATAGGGGTAATAATTGCTTAAGTCCTGGTTATCTAAAGTGTAAGTGGGAATATTAACAGGATTGGTAAGTTCATCTGCGACATTGAATAATTCTGTTACTGTAAATTTAGGGTTGTTGTTAGCTCTGGGGAAGTTTGGATATGAATTTTGATCAGCTCCTTGTCTAATTTGAGCGGTTTTGAATTAACCTGAAGAAGTATCCATTGGTTCTGGTTTGCTCAGTGTTTGATTGAGTGGTCTCTGCTGGAACGTTTGAAAGTTATTAGATCTCTGAAATGGTTGACCTAACTGTGAGATTTGGGGTCTAGGTTGGAAGTTCAAGGGTCTTTGGAATTGCTGTGGTTGCATTTGAAACAGTTGGCGAGGTTGCGAAAAAGTGTTATGCATGGGTTGTCGTTGAAGAAAGGGATTGAACCCGCCTGATGTTGGCAATCGGTAAGGGTGAACAGCTTGGTTAGGTCTGGGTAATTGGTTCACTTGTGGCCACCTAGGTGTCTCTGGTAATTTAAACATTGTATTATTTGATGGAAGTGTTTGTAGACTTCTATCAGTGGTTCCAGGAAAAGCGAGAGACGGTTTTTTATTATAGGCTATGTTTTGTTCATCAATACAACAGGAGAAGGCTTCCGCTAAAGTTTTGGGTTTCATTACTCTTATAATGCCGCCTAATGGTTCCTTTAAACCTGATAGAAAGACTTTAAGTCCTTGCCTGGCATGTAAAGTTTTCATAGCTATTTTAATATTGGGATCCTCTTCGTGTAGATTCGTATGGTTATTTAAGCTGGAAACTAGGTCGATTACTTCGCTATAAAATTTTTGAACCGAGTTGTTCTTTTGGGAAAGGTTATGTAGATCTTGTATTAAGCTTTCTAGGTTACGCTTGTCGGAGTAATGTAATATTAAATTTTCCTTGATATTTACCCAATTTAGAGGAGTTCCGTAAATGTTAAACGCTTCGTTTGCCGGACCTACAATTTTGTTACGTATAACTCGAAGGAGTATCTGAAGACAGTGGCAATGCACTCGACATGCTGGTTTAAAATCTATAGTTAATAAACTTATATCGAAAATTAGGCTTCAAATATCCAAAACGAAAAATGCTCACTGGAACAATTTTCTCTCATCAATTCCAAAACATGGCAAGCAAATATGGAAAGTTAAAAAAATGTTGAATAATGACTCTTATATTCCTCCACTCATGCAAAACACTTCTCTTTTATTTGATAGTAGAGACAAGGCGCAAGCAATTGCTAACCATTTTAGTGCATCACATAAAGTTGGTGACGATCTTAGAAGTTACTTAACTGAATTCGTAGTTAAAGGATCAGTTCAAAAGATCGCAACAGTTCAAAATGAGCCTCTTGGTACATTTCTTTGTAGCCCTAGAGAATTAAAACGTATTATTAAGAAGTTAAAAACTAAGAAAGCCCCAGGCCACGATAAAATAAACAACTTGATGCTGAAAAATCTTCCAAACAACTGCATAGTACTAATAAATTTCATAATTAACTCTTGTCTTAAAATCAACTATTTCCCAACTGCATGGAAGCATGCCATAATACAGCCTATACTAAAGCGTGGTAAAGATGCGAAAAGCGCGACAAGCTACAGACCAATAAGTCTCTTGCCGGTCCTAGGAAAGCTTCTCGAAAGAATTATATTATCGAGACTAAATCAAACTATTGAGTCAAAGCACATAATTCCTGACTTTCAATTTGGATTCCGACCAGCACATTCAACAACACACCAGGTGCTACGTGTTTGTAACCATATTAAAAGTGAGTTCAAAAACAAAAAATCAGTAGGCTTAGTTACGTTAGATATTGAGAAAGCGTTCGATACGGTTTGGCACGATGGTCTAATCCACAAGCTGATTTCTTTTAAATTCCCAGTGTACTTAATTAAAATAATAAAAAGTTTTCTCGCGGATAGGACATCTGCTGTAAAAATTGATAACAAACTTTCGGACACCTACAGGCTCGATGCAGGAGTCCCACAAGGCTCGTGTCTCAGCCCCACACTGTTCAATATATACACCTCTGATGTTCCGCAATTCGCTGATTGCAAACTAGCTCTTTATGCTGATGATATGTGTATCTTCGCCAGTTCCACAAATCCCAATAAAATCATCACCACGTTAGAAAAACATCTAGATGATCTTCACCGGTACTATCACAGATGGAAAATAAAAATAAATAGGTCCAAAACCAAGGCAATATTCTTCACTCGAAAAAGGAGTAGTAATAAACTACCAAACCGAAGCCTAAATTTCCGTGGCCAGCAAATTCCGTGGGAGGACGAGCTCACATATCTTGGAGTTGACCTAGATAAGAAATTATTATTTAATAAACACACTGAAACTATCCTGTCGAAAGTTTCAAAAGCAACCTATTCGTTACTACCCATATTGAACCATAAATCTAAATTATCGTATGCTAATAAAATACTAATATATAAGTGCAGTATCCAGCCCATAATAAGCTACTGTATTCCAGTATGGGGCCAATGTGCGAATTGGTATAAGCGTCAACTCCAAACAGCCCAGAATGGCATTTTAAAAAGAATTTTAAATAAGCACCCTCGTTATCCCACCCGGAGACTCCATGAATACAGCAAAACTGCCACAATATACGAGCTAATCAGTAGAAGAACTACTAGCTTTGAAGCAAACTGCTCCACTAGCCAGAATGAACTTATTATATCGCTTATCCACCAATGAATTCCAATTAAAGATAAAATAAAATCTGATTTCTGTTCTGTTTAAAACAGTACTAATTATTGGCTAGAGCCCTATTTAGTCAGTAAGATAGTCCTAAGGTAGATATAAGATATATTCATAAAATGTTATACATACAAGGTTTTTTCCACTAAATTTTTCCTTGAATCATAGCTTAAACAAAAATGTGAAAAAGAATTATTGGATAGGTTAAATTACTGAAAACAACACTATAGTAGAAAAGGCGAATGTTAGTCTGTACTCTAGAGTAAGAAATCAACCACTTTTGTGATAAATCGAATTTAAATAAAGTTATTATTATGTATTAAAAAAAAAAAATTAATTGCGTCTGGGACGCGTAAAGCATTAAAAATATCAACTGTCGATACACTAGTCGTCATGTTAATTTCAGAGTTTTGTCTAGTTTGTTCAGACGCTGAAGGTGCCAACTCCTCTATGTTTACCAAATGGTGTAATGAAAAAAGGTTCCCTAAATCTATCGTTTCTTCAAAGCTACTATCACTTAATAGATTCCTACCCTGTCTAGAGCGTGATGGGATAGTGTAGGGTCTCGGGGTATAGGTTTTCCTTTGGGACATGAATGGAAAGGACTCACCACATGCCGTTGGTTGTCTGTTTTATTCCACAATCTCACCGGGATCTGCTGCACTAGTTGTTCAGGTGTAATGCCCACAATGCACAAATGTAAATGATTCAGCGGTTTTGCAGGATCTTGTTGCACTACACAGCACTCACACGATAATCCGCCGCGTAACGATATTCCTTCGTTTTTTGTGCTACACTTGAGCAGCGTTCACTTTTGCGATAATACGTCGCGTTACGATATTCCTTCGTCGTACAGTTGATAACGGTCAGTATTCACTTCGCGATATTCCTTCGCGTTACGATACGAGTACTGTCCCGTGTCCCGATTAGAATTTTAAATAGTTAGTATATCGCGATAAACCTTCGCACCGACTATTATTTTTCACGTCCGTAAGGATTGCCTCCCCGACAATAAGACTGCGCCAATTACAAAATACGGTTTTGGTATGATGAAAAAATATAAAATTTATTCTTTAAAAATTCCACAATGAACTGAAAAAAACTATTGATTACATTCTTCCGGCATGTGTCGCAATACGATCCAGTATCTAGGTTGGTCGGTGGTGGATACAAATGACCGGCACGTGTTGCTGTGTACAATTGGTGCTGATGTTACTGTGTGCAATTGGGTCATTGGTTACCACGGTTCCCATAACTCGCGCCTAATGAAGGGTTAAAAACTGCATTTTATCTACCAATGTCTTTCCCTTCAGAATCCGTCTATACAATTGCTAATGTTCTCCACATCAATAAATTATATGTGAAAAACACACTCTACTATTTGAGCAAACATTCTAACTTCAATTTCATTATACATACATCAATCAAACACGCGTCATAATAACAACAGGTTTATAGTGCCCCGTGTAAAAAAAAACATCTTCTCACAGATACCATATTTACACTCCCAGTCACTTGAATAGGGACAAACTTTTCGAGAGTTGTTTATCTCAAAATATCCTTTTCCTTGCAGCGGAGAGGATAACTCAGTATTTGTTTACAAAGGCTATTATGGTGCTCATAGTTTGCGAGTAAAAAATGAAACATTTAATAACAACAGTTTTGTTTCATCAACATTATGCTGATGCACTAATAAATTCTATGTTCAAAATTGGGTCACTTGAATAGGGACAGTTGCGATTCGGTCGTTATTTCGAAAGTGCTAGTATCGTATCCGCTGCAAGGAAAATTATATTTTGAGATAAACAACTCTCGAAAAGTTTGTCCCTATTCAAGTGACTGGGAGTGTATACCGGACCTTATTTTTTTAATGCTCTTCCAAATCACATCAGATTAGATCTACATAATGAGCAACGGCTCAAATTAGCATTAAAATTTTGGCTAAATAACCTATATTTAAGTCTATTTTTTTCAAATATTTGAACATAATTTTAATCGAAATTGTTTGTACTAAAACTTTTTCACTAGTTTTATCTTTCTCTTTTTTATTATTTTTATTCTCTTTTGTACTCAGAATTATGAATTTATTGTTTGATTATTATTTGATTTTTATAAGTGTAAGTTAAATTTTTATTGGAAACCAAAGTTGTCACTTACAATAACATTTAATTTAAATTTAAATTTTCTTCTCGCACAAGCGCTAAGCTTTAAGCTACAGTCACGTTTGGCTAGTTGCTAGCGCTAGTAAAGTTGCATTCGAGAAATCACCATAGGCGACGACACATAATAAACAACGAAAACAGTCTCATGTAAATGGGTGGCTATGCGTTGTTACGACCGTGACGCCGCGCCGTCACCGAAAGTGTGTTGCGACTAGACGCGTAACTATAGTCACCATATCTACAGGAGTTAGTTGCAAATGAGAAATTACTACGGTGACGACGTGGTAAACAACCAACAAAGTCTTGTGCAGTTTTACTAGTAGATACTAAATAGACACATTTCCTAGATACTAGTGGAATAAGACATGTTCAATTCGACTAGCACCCACCCAGCGAGTGAATATACGCTACAATTATTTTTCGGTGGATTTCGAATTAACTGCTCAACCGACCGACACGAAATTCAGTGTGAATGTGTAAAATGGTAGGGTATTTGCTACGAATGCCTTTGAGATTACGAAATGGTAACAGGGTGTCCGAGACGAGGTGCGAAAATCGATTAATTTATTTGTCATCAAAAAAGGGTGTATCGGCACGTATATCGACATGAAATTCAGTGGAAATATGTCGAATGGTAGGGTATAACAGGGTAACAAACAGTTTTTATATTCAAATTAGAGTTTTTTTTATTTAAATATCTTTTGGTTTTTTGAAATTCACTTAATTCCGAGAATGGAAATAAACAAGGCTCGCGGGAGTTACAGATATCAGATCCCCATAAGCCATCAAGTCATCGGATGCCCCATAGAGCAGGATCCCACTGTCTCACGGTCACGGTCAGCAAGGTCTATACGCACATTCACACGGTCATCGGACCCGCACCGGAAATCGGACACATGCCACCCTATATTTCCATTTTTTTCATTTAATTCATATGCTGATGCAACTTTGCATCAGTTTTTATACCCTTCGCTCATAGAGTGAAAGGGTATATTAACTTTGTCATGAAGTTTGTAACGCATTGAAAGAGGCATCTCCGACCATATAAAAAGTATAAATATATGATGAGCATGGCTTGGGGAGTCGATTGGGCGATGTCCGTCTGTCTGTCTGTCTGTCCGTCTGTTGCAGTGCGTTTTTCTCGGCCGCTATAAAAGCTAGTGATCTGAAATTTTGTACACATGCTTATTATTGTTGCAGGCGGTTTGTATGTTTGAATCGCTTCAATCGGACAAGGGGGTCATGGGGCTGCCATACAAACTTAACCCCCCCCCATTTAGGTTCTTCTGAGAAAAACTTTTTTATTTGTGTACCAATTTCAACCTAACTTCGCTCAAATGAGTTTCTATTGATGACACACAATATATGTAAAACTGGATCAAATCCGACTATGGGGTCATGGGGCTGCCATACAAACTTAGCTCCCCAAATTAAGTTCTTCTAAGATAAACTTTTTTGTTTATGAACTAATCTGAACCAAACATCACAAAAATGTTCTTCTATTGTTGACACAAAACATATGTAAGAATGGATTAAATCGGACCATGCGGTCATGGGGCTGCCATACAAACTTAACCCCCCAAATTAGGTTTTTCTAAGAAAAAGTTTTTCATTTGTGCACCAAAATCAACCAAATTTCACACAAATGTATTTCTATTGATGACACAAAACATATGTAAGATTGAATCAAATCGGACCATGGGGTCATGGGGCTGCCATACAAACCAAACCCCCCATATTGGTTCTTCTAAGAAACATTTTTTTAAACCAATTTCACAAAACCTTGAATTAATGTGTCTTTATCAAAGCAACTAAAAAGTTCAAAACGAATGGAATCGTACTGTCGGGTCATGCTCTGGCAGCCCCAATAAAATTGTCCGAGTAAATATTTTTATTTGCCCACTTTTTTCAACCAAGCCCAGAACTTTTGTCAAGACGGAAGAAAAAGAATGAGGGGGATTAAATACAAGTCATAGGTACGCCCCAAAAAACTTTTAGCCCAAGCGAAGGGTATCCAAATTTCGGCCGCGCCCGAAATTAGCCTAGGCCCCGGGGGTTGGCGAGCGTAGCGAGCAGGGGGCGAAGCCCCCTAGTTTTCCTCTTTCATTTGCGAGCTTGTTTTGTTTAGTTTTTTTTCTCATGTTTGAATTCCATATTTTTTTTTATTTGATTTTTCTTTGAGTTTTGAGTGAATTTGAATTACTTTTCCTTTATTAATTTATTTCAATTTATTTTTCTTCTATAATATATACAATTTTGTAATGTCCCTCTAAACCACTTTTTTATTTGAGTTCTTCCGTGTCCCGAAGGATATTCCTTCCTCCTTCCTACTCCTCCCCTCCATAACCCTCTTCTGGCTAATCTAAGACCAGGGTGCTTAGTTCAAACCCCCAGGGCCCCGCTGGTTTGGCCGGGACCGGTGCCACCGAACTTAAGCATCTTGGTCAAAGAAGAAAATTTTTGTTGCAATGACAGCGGCTCGAACATTGAGTCGCGGTTCGCAACAATCTCACTCTCTACGGGTTATTTTTTAGATTTGGTGGATTTCATCACAAAAATCGATTATTATTTGCAAAATTTAAAAAAGGCTATTTCATCGGGTCAAAATCGTACCCAGAATTTAATTTAATTAATTTATTTTTAATAAAACACATTTTTTTCTGGTTGTTCCTAACGAAAACATACATATTTTACTGTCGTGTTTCGTACTTGCACTTACGGCTTTGCCACAATGAGTGCATTCAGCGAGCACATATTGGAAAGAGCTACTGGAAAGTGTTCTCTCCCCGCGTCCCACTCACCCGCTAATCGGTCCACATGCGATGTATCGAAAATTTCCCCTATTTAGCGTTAAATTGGAATGCTACATTTAGATGTGTAGCTGCTACTTGGACTGCTCGATGAACTGTCACGCACAGCTGCTCGACCATCAATACTGGAAATTGTTTATTCACAGTTCAGCTGAAAAAAATGTCATTTCTGAGCCAGCTTTTAGTGAACGTTATAATACTGTGCGATGAGAGTACCAAAGAATTAGTAAATAGTAAAGGAAGGAGCATGTGGCAATACTACCGTGCAACGAAAAGGTAACCACTTTTTGGTTCTCCTTTCTCGTTCTATCCTTAACATAAGTATTCTAGTCTCGCTGTCATCTCAGGAGTAGGGTAAAAGTATGAATGAGATAGAAAATGGTTACCTTTTCTTGGTCTATGACGGGTTCCTTTTATATTTACTAATTCTTTGGAGAGTACGTATTTTGAAAGGGAAGTTGCAGTTTTAGGTTTTTTGAATTTTTGATTGCCGCAATGTCTGCGGATGTATCAGCTGATTAGAGTGAACTGACATTTCGTGTAGCAAGTCCATTCAGCGAACACAAACTTAGCAGTTTTCCAATTTCTTGTGGTGGGGATATGTAGCAGATCCCAATATGTGCTCGCTGAATGCACTCAATTTATTTATTCTTTCTCAGTGCCCAACCAATCATGCAAATATACACGACTTTCAATAGCCTCACCTCAATACTGTGTCAAAACACACAATTTACCATGGCAATGTTTTATTTATAGTATGTAAAGAAATTCATTTCTTTTTCTGTAATAGGTAAGGATAATACGTACGGATTTCTGTATGGTCGACAGTAAGTCCATCGAGGTGCTTTTCAGATATTTCGGAAGAGAAAAAATGTCGACAATTTCCGTTCGCGGACAGCCATTTCGTCCTAGAACAAGTGTATCTTGTCGAAGTGGTCAACGGATTGTTCCACCTTTTTCAATACAGTCGCTACAGAAGAATACTAAAGTTTTAGATAGACCGCCAAAGGACCAAAAGCGTAAGAAACTTATATCAATTATATGTTGTTGCTATATGTTCAAGTTCATTACAGGACATTTGCTTCAACCTAAAGTCACGTCCTTCCGCATGTACTACGATAGAGGAGATTTGCCAATTAAAATGGAATATTTAACAGGTGGGGATAAAATTGCATGGACAGTGAGTAATAAATACACATTTGTTTAGGAGCATACAAATGTGGTGTATAGGTACTATACTTGAATACATGGTACATTACATTTTCCCTTTCCAGATCGACATAGAAAAGCTAGACTATAGCCTGTACCTACCATTATTTTTTGATGGCCTCTCGGAAACTAAACATCCCCACAAAACGTATGCCCGACAAGGAGTGTTGGATTTACTAGCTCATGGAGGAGATAAAATCTATCCGGTTATTCCGCAGCTAATTATCCCCATAAAAAGTATTTTTTTTTGTGTATCAAAGTTCATATCCATTTCTTCTTTGGGAAAGATTTTAGATTTTGATATTTATTTTCATTTCATCGTAATGTTTGGACGATGCTATCTCGGTAAGTGATAACGGTATTTTCTTCAAACTTGGTGACAGTATTTTCAGTAGCCTGCTTGTTCTTTCAGTAATAGAAGGTCTCAAATCCGGAGTCCCGTTAGGATTTTCTTACGAGAATTCTTAAAAACAGTACAAATGGTGAAGTCAATAGGATAGTTCCAGTGGAAATAAAATATCAAATAACGGTACGAAAGAATAATTTTACTTCGAAAAATATAGCTGGAAATAAGTAGAACTTTATTTAAGTAATTTGAGCTCAAAAAGTTAATTTGGGATAGAATTGTATATGTTTTAACGGCAAATTAAGCTGATTTCGTTCAAAGCTCCTCTCAACGTTCGTCAAAGAGCTTCAGTGTTCTTAAACTATCGTCTAACGGTATAGATCTTCCTTATCATTTATTCCCACACGTTTTTGGTGATACATATTTAGATCTAGGAAGTATGAAGGTCTTTCCATAACCTTGATTAGTCGGTCTTGAAATCAATCTTTTATCAGCCTTGCATGATAATTGGTGTCATTATCTTGTTAAAATCTTATAGGAATGGCATGGAAAATGTCGGAAGTTTTAGGCAACTCATTAGGAAGAAGGAAGTAGTCTGGCTGGTCTAGCGGTTGGTGCGCGCACCTTCGGTGCACAGGGTCATGAGTTCGAATCTCACCGTGGATCATGGTGTTTTTCGAACTCACGAGCTTGTGACGGACTATGATCTCACTCAGATGTTAAACGAGTACCCATTTTAGGGGATAAATAACACTGCTGAGCGTGATGCTGATCTCATTACCTCAACAAAAAGCAGATAAGATCTTGGAAATAGGATGTCACTAACACATCCTGCGGCCTTAGTCCAATGCTGGATTGTCGCGCCTGTTATTTATTTTATTTATTAGGAAGAATATCTTTAAAAGCCTGGGTACTCTAAATACCTCTTATTTAAAAAGCTCAATAGTTTCATACCATGATATTCAACCCCAATATAGAAACTGTATGGATTCGAACTCACGAGCTTGTGACGGACTATAATCTTACTGGGTGATGCGACACGGTGAGTAAAAATTACCCGGGCAACACGTATGGTAATGCCGCTTACCGAAACATGGAGTAATGGGGATGAGCTTCGGACCCTATGTTCACCATGTGCCAGAAGAGAAGATACAAGTTGTCTGTGTTACATCCTACTTCGCACACGAAAAGATACGATTTCTTTTTCGTGCATTTGTCGTTCTTTTGGAATAATTCCCTTGGTCATGGCTAAAGGTGTTTCGCGCATGTATGCATGTATCTGAACGTAATGTACGCTTGCAATTCAGATATGTGTTGTAAGTTTCGTATAAATTGTTGAATCGGGGTCGTGCCTTGCACAACAGTGCATAAAGTGGACTATGGGTTTTGGGTTGGGTTTTTTTGCGATTATTTCAAAAACGGTAAGAGATACAGAAAAATGGCCTGAGGACGAAAAAACTACATAATATTATCTTTGCAATGATATATAACACATTAGAGTTTAATTGAATATTTCGGCGCTAGACTAGAACATAAATTAGAATATTTTTATTTTAGACCTTTTTTAAAAGCTCCATAACTTTTGAAAGAATGCTAGTTCAGCCGTAAAATTTTGTACAAGTATTCACAATAAGTTTAAGATCATTTTAAGGTAAACATTGAATCGCTTCAGTCAAGGACACCCATTATCCCCCCATTTAAATATTTCAAAACGGTATATCCATAACTCCCCCCAAAATTGGATCAGAGTGCTAAATTTTGGTTTGTTGGCATTGGAGGTCATAGTGACCCCACCCCGAAAAAATCAGCTCATTCGGTTAAAAACTAAGGGTATCTCCCAGACAAAGTGACCCATCAGCAGTTTGTTCTACGTACTACTCATTTTATACACTGTAGAACAAACTTGTTTTGGGTCACTTTGTATGGGAGGTACCCTTAGTTTTTATCCCTCCCATACTTCCTTGATCTAATTACCATCAAAAATGTGTGGGGATGAATGACAAGGAAGATCTATACCATTAGACGATAGATTAAGTACACTCAAGATCTTGTGATAACGTTTAGAGGAGCTTGGGGCGAAACTAATTTAATTTACCGTTAAAACCTATACAATTCTATCCCAGATTAACTTTTTGAGCTTAAATTACTTAAATAAAGTTCTGCTTATTACCAGCTACATTTTTCAAAGTAAAATTATCTTTTCGTACCGTTATTTGGTGTTTTATTTCCACTGGAACTATCCTATTCTATCCTATCCTTCACTATTTGTACTGTTTTTAAGAATTATCGTAAGAAAATCCTAACGGGACTCTGGATTTGAGACCTTAGAATAAGCAGGATACTGAAAATATTGTCACCAAGCTTTAAGAAAATACCGTTATCACTTACCGAGATACAGCCATTTTACAAGTAGAACTATCCTATTGATTGGGAGTGTATGTGAAAGACAACATCATTCGAATACCCTCCATTGGAGGTAATTTCAATCGCTCGTATAATTGGGGTCGTAATTCGGGCATAACTTGCCGAATATGTTCCGCAATTACTCGAGCGTTTGAGGATAGTTCACACATAGGCCCGGTCTTTTGCGTAGCTCCACATAAAAAAATCTAAAGGCGTCAAATCACATAATTTGGGTGGACAAGGGACATCGCCAAATTGCCATATTTTCGGTCGAACGGGCAAAACGATAATAGACAGGTCTTACGACGTCTAGAACCACCGCCGTCTATATATTAAGACCGCAATGTAGACTCGTAACCGTCAAATCCGCAGATTAAATTGCATTGCATTGTTGTTGCTTCTCATGACATTGTTGTTGTTTGTCCGTGTCTGACGAACAATTTAAGCAGGATCCATGCCGTCATCGTACAGGTGAGTTGCGGCCTTGATATATCTAGATGGCGTTGAGGTCGTTTATGACGACCATAATCTGGTCGTAAAGGCCTGGATAGACCTCGGGCGGAATGAGAATGAAATTTTTGTTCGCTGCGATTTTCTCAATGAAAATGCATACTTACATTCGTGGAATATATGGCAAATGCTGGGGAATTCCATAAGCTACAATCCAAAAACGGTTATATAATTTATATCGGCCGAGAAAAATGTTGGAACCATTTTCGGATTGTAGCTTATGGAATTCCCCATCAATTCCGACATGTTCCACGACAGTAAGCATGCATTTTCATTGAGAAAATCGCTGCGGACAAAAATTTCATTTTCATTCCGCCCGAGGTCTATCGTGCGCTTAAAGCACGAAATGTATTCACTGATGATTCGCCATTTCGGTAAAACTCTTTAACAATTATAGCGCGTTGTGCGATGTTCAAACGATCCATATTGTGAAATAGTTCAGTAATATCGTGTCGATTTAGTACCATTCCGTGAAAAAAATACAGAAGTTTTTTTCTCACTGTTTCTTTATGTATTATGGGGCGCTGATTCCGAATATGAACTTTGCACCCTAAAAAAAGTGCCGCAACCTTTAAAAAAGGGGGGAAAGGGGGGCATTTTTTCGGTTTTTTGCGATTATTTCAAAAACGGTAAGAGATACAGAAAAATGGTCTGAGGACGAAAAAAACTACATAAAATTATCTTTGCAATGATATATAACTCATTAGAGTTTAATTGAATATTTCGGCGTTAGAATAGAACATAAATTAGAATATTTTCATTTTAGACCTTTTTTAAAAGCTCCATAACTTTTGAAAGAATGTTAGCTCAGCCGGTAAATTTTGTATAAGTACTCATAATAAGTTCAAGATCATTTTAAGGTAAACATTGAGTCGCTCCGGTCAAGGACCCCCATTATCCCCCCATTTAAATTTTTCAAAACGGCATGTCCATAACTCCCCCCAAATTTGGAGCAGAGTGCTAAATTTTGGTTTGCTGCGATTGGAGGTCATAGTCACCCCACCCACCAAAAATCAGCTTATTCGGATGAAAACTAACGGTACCTCCCATACAAAGTGACCCAAGACAACTTTGTTCTACAGTTTATAAAATGAGTAGTACATACCTACTCGTACGTAGAACAAATTCCTGATGGGTCACTTTGTATGGGAGGTACCCTTAGTTTTTATCCGAATGAGCTGAGTTTTGGTGGGTGGGGTCACTATGAGCTCCAATTTCAACAAACCAAAATTTAGCACTCTGCTCCAATTTTGGGGGGAGTTATGGATACGCCGTTTTGAAAAATTTAAATGGGGGGATACTGGGGGTCCTTGACCGGAGCGACTCAATGTTTACGTTAAAATTATCCTAAGCTTGTTGTGAATACTTATACAAAACTTAACGGCTGAACTAACATTCTTTGAAAAGTTATGGAGCTTTTAAAAAAGGTCTAAAATGAAAATATTCTAATTTATGTGCTATTCTAACGCCGAAATATGCAATTAAACTTTAATGTGTTATATATCATTGCAAAGATAATTTTATGTAGTTTTTTCCGTTCTCAGACCATTTTTCTGTATCTTTTACCGTTTTGGAAATAATCGCAAAAAACCGAAAAAATGCCCCCCTTTCCCCCCTTTTTTAAAGGTTGTGGCCCGTTTTTTAGGGTGCAAAGTTGATATTCGGAATCAGCGCCCCAAAATACATATAACGAAATTGAGAAATAAACTTCTGTATTTTTTTCCTGACGAAAATACGATATTATTGGACTAAAATGGCAAGCGTTCAACTAAACAAATACTAGTTTGGCTCACGTTTACATTTGACAGTTTTCACATGGCAGTGCGGCACTTTCCCAGCCTAGAAATCGAAATGGATAACCTGTACTGATTATATTTTAATAAAATTTAATATTTTTCCGAAGATGCACTTAGTACTGGAAATAAGGAGGTTATGTGTGTTACATTAAGGATACTGCAGCAACTTGTAATTTCTTCAGATTTAATTGGTCCGGCACTGGTACCCTTTTATCGACAACTACTACCAATGTTCAATAGTCACAAAGTTAAAAATAGTAAGTACATTATTAAAAACATACATACTCATATTCGTAATTTTCTGAAACTACATACAAAAACATTCGTCTATTCATTCAGTCAATTGTGGAGATGAGATTGACTACGGACAAAAGAATAATATGAATATTGGTGGCTTGATTGACGAAACTCTGCAAATATTAGAAATGCATGGCGGTGAAGACGCATTTATCAATATTAAGTATATGGTACCAACATATGAATCTTGTTATTTAAATTAAGATAAAGGTAATGTACATAATGGATATAAACTACTTCGCCTACAAAAATTGTGCCAATTAATAATTAAGAGTAATAAATTATTTAAATTACGAAAATAAAGATAAAAGTTAACTAAGAGCAGCCTAATTTGATACGTCTGTGATGCTACTTCCAAAAATCAATCAGATTGATTTGAAGACTTGCATCTATGCATAAGTAGTCTGGCTGGTCTAGCGGTTAGTGCGCGCGCCTTCGGTGCACAGGCTCATGAGTTCGAATCTCACCGTGTTCCATGGTGTTTTTCGAACTCACGAGCTTGTGACGGACTATGATCTCACTCAGATGTTAAACGAGTACCCATTTATGGGGATAAATAACACTGCTGAGCGTGATGCTGATCTCATTACCTCAACAAAAAGCAGATAAGATCTTGGAAATAGGATGTCACTAACACATCCTACGGCCTTAGTCCAATGCTGGATTGTCGCGCCTGTTATTTATTTTATTTTATCTATGCATAAAAAACTTGTCACTGTGGAACGTGACGGATCTGAAAGCTTACTGTGAGCGCGATAACCCCGCAGGGGGGTCTGGGTCCCTGTGACACAGCGAATGGCTGTGTAGTGGGACAGAGATATTTGGTGAGTTGCGTCACCTGAGCAGCGCAGGGAGGCTCTGATACGGTTGATACGCCATGGCGTGAATCTGTACAAAGACCATTCGGGCGATAACGTTCCCGAGCTCCCTAGTTATGTACGGGTAACTCTTGGCATGACTGACCTCCTCCCATAGTTTACGAGAGGGAATTCATATACAGGGTGTCCGGAAACTGCTGCTTAAACGCACCGGAGTGTGATTCCTCATGTGATTTCCAGCAAAAAAGTTGTACGGAACATACCCCTTTAGCTTAACCCTTTAGCTGTCACAGGCATCTGAAGACTTTTGGTAAAATCATATTCTTATACGACTAAAACTTACCTCAATGATACCTCAAAAGCTAGACTAGCCAGAATAGCAAAATAAGATGATTATTACAGGCAACAAATTTACCTAAAAAATAAAACTAACGGCATTACTATCGGATAAGAGATTTGGTTTTTAGAGAACTTCAAAGTCAAACTTTTGTGATTTGACCCAAAAACAATATGTTTTTCCATCTCAATTTTCTCCAACTTCTGCGATTCGTACGATTCTTCTAAAAATTGATGCATAGTCTAATGATCATTTCTTTCTTACATCATTTTATTCTAGCTTCGTTATTTCTAACAGTTTTAATGCCTTAAGGGCAGAAAACTAGGGTTAATTTTGGATAGTTTCTGTTAAATTTTGAATAAATTTTAACAAATTGCAGATCTTTAGGGGCAGTTTGAATTGAATTGAAATCGAGCTAAAATTAACCCTAGTTTTCTGAACTTAAGGCATTTTCTATTAAAAACTGAACTACCCCATACAAATGTGAAACTTTAACATTGAATGTCTGGAGAACCGTTACGATTTCGCGAAAAGGATTACAGATTTGGTCGTTTCAGGCTAATACTAATGAAGTTTTAACCAAACATTAAAAAATGATCATAGCATTTCATGTCTGGATGTGAAAAAGTTCCATGCTTCCAAACGTAGATTCGATACGGAGGCATACTACATAATCTATATTGCGGGTTGGATACGATATCCCCAGTCACAAAATCCCCAAACCAAAATTCCCAAATCAAAATCCCCCTATTCAAAATCCCCGAAATCAAAATCCCCGAAATCAAAATCCCTGAAATCAAAATCCCCGAAATTAAAATACCCAAAACCAAAATCCCCAAACGAAATTCCCCATTCCCCATTTGAGGTGTGATCTAAGAACGCGCGCGCGTTTCTATTAAAAACTGAACTACCCCATATAAATGTGAAACTTTAACATTGAATGTCTGGAGAACCGTTACGATTTCGCGAAAAAGGATTACAGATTTGGTCGTTTCAGGCTAATACTAATGAAGTTTTAACCAAACATTAAAAAATGATCATAGCATTTCATGTCTGGATGTGAAAAAGTTCCATCCTTCCAAACGTAGATTCGATACGGAGGCATACTACATAATCTATATTGCGGGTTGGATACGATATCCCCAGTCACAAAATCCCCAAACCAAAATCCCCAAATCAAAATCCCCCTAATCAAAATCCCCGAAATCAAAATCCCCGAAATCAAAATCCCTGAAATCAAAATCCCCGAAATTAAAATACCCAAAACCAAAATCCCCAAACGAAATTCCCCATTCCCCATTTGAGGTGTGATCTAAGAACGCGCGCGCGTTCTAAGATCACACCTCAAATGGGGAATGGAGACTTTCTTTAGGCTATTGTAGATGGTAAATGATAGATGTTAAATGGCAGATGGTAAATGTTAGATGGTAAATGGTAGGTGGTTAATGGTAGACGGATGGTAGCTTGTAAATGGTTGATGACAGATGGTAAATGGTAAGTGGTTAATGGTAGACGGATGGTAGCTTGTAAATGGTTGATGACAGATGGTAAATGGTAGATGGTAAATTGCAAATCACCATCATCATCATCAATGTGGCACGATAGCCCGACGTCGGGCCTTGGCCGCCTGAATCGTTGACCTACAATTGTCGCGGTTACGTGACCTTGTCGTCTAGTTTCGGAAGCCCAGCAGCTGGTGGGCGTCATCACCTACGGAGTTCTCCCAGCGAGCTCTCGGTCGTCCACGCAGCTTCGCTCCGTCAATTCGTTGTGCGTTCATAACTTTCTTTGGCATGCGATTGTCGTCCATCCGTTGTACATGCCCCGCCCATTGCCCATCGTACAATTGAAACAACTCATGATTGTATCGGATACGCCATTGGTCTCGCTCGCGAACGGCCCCGAAAATTCGCCGAAGGACCTTTCGTTCGAATCGGTCTAGCAAAATTTCGGAGGCTTGGGTAAGGATCCATGTTTCGCAGCCATAACATAGCACGGGTCGGATGATCGTTTTGTACACGCGGAGCTTCGTGTTCCTGTGCGCAAGTTTCGAATTAATTATAGGGAGGACCGAGAAATATGTCTTATTGGCTAGTTGTATCCGTCGCTTAATTTCGTCGGTTTCGTTGGCGTCCTTTGATAAGTTACAACCAAGATAGTTGAAGTTATCTACATACTCGATATTAAGGCCCCCCACTGTGATGCTTGAGTTTGCTGGCGTCCTTGTTTTCGATTGCATCATGGCCTTTGTTTTGCTTTCGTTGATATGTAGTCCAACTTCCTTTGCGGCGTTATTGAGGTTATGCAGGAGGCTTTCTGCATCACCCAACCTTCGAGACATGATGTTGATATCGTCGGCGTACGCTACTAATTGAGTCGACTTGATGAGTAGCGTTCCGCTGCTGTCCCTATTCATGGCTCGAATTACATACTCCAAAGCAAGGTTGAAGAGCGTCGGCGCCAGCCCGTCGCCCTGCTTGAGGTTAGTACGAGTTTCAAATAGGTCAGTCAGTGAGTCAGCTCTGCACTCTGACCTGCGAGACGGTATTAGTCATCGTCATCCTTGTGAGTCGCACTAACTTTGCCGGTATACCAAAATTCAGCATAATGTTGTACAGTACACTTCGGTCGATACTGTCGTATGCCTGCTTGAAATCGACAAAGATTTGGTATACGTCGATGTTGTATTCCCAGTACTTTCCACCATGCTTCAGCAGTTCTGCTGGGATCTCGTCAGCACCGGGCGCTTTATTATTTTGGAGCGACTGTATGGCAAGACTCACCTCCTCTACTGTTGGGGGTAGAACGGGAGGGCCTGGTTCGGCTAACTGCTCAAGAGCTAGCTCCGCGGGGGATGTTGATGATGCATTGAGGAGCTCTTCAAAATGCGAGGCCCATCGTTTGTTGACGCTTTCGATGTCGCTGATGATGTTACCATCCTTATCCTTAGATAGGCTTGTCCTGGGTTGATATCCGTTCTTGATTATTATTTATAAGTTTGTACGCCTGTCTAATGTTCTTACTGGCTAATCTTTGGTTTATTTGCTGCAACTGCTCGTCAAAATGTTAGCGTTTCTTACGTCTAATTAACCTATTAGATACTCGCCGAAGTTCGTTGTATCTTTCTTTCTTGGCTCGGGATGCGCGTTGTGTGTATTGGCGATAGGCTTCATTTTTCGCCTCAATCGAGGCCCTGCATTCGTCGTCGAACCAGTCTGCTCGTCTGCGCCGGCCTTTGTAGCCCACGACCTCTTCTGCGACCCCCTTGATGCTGTCTTTGAGCTCCTCCCAGAACTCATGGATGCCTAGATTACACGCCACTAAAAAAACGAGCTTATGTACTTGACATCTTTGTAAGATATTTGGACTTTCACCAGGACTCAAGCAGCTGCGCCTTGATATCCAAACCAGCGTTGCCACTCGTGTTACAATTGTAACATTTTGTTACAATTTCCAATTTCTTGTTACAATGTTACACCCTGACCAATTTTGTTACAATCGGGCAAGAGTGGAGAACTCAATTATATTTTAATATTTTTCTACTATAATAATTAGTGACATGAAGAAGTATTTTGGAAAACAAATTTTCTAGTTTTGTGATTTGTGCATCATTCACCCATCGATTCAGTCAGGCATGTCAAACTTGTGGCCCAGATCGCAGTTTTGTGAGGCCCGCGGCCAGATCGGATAAAATAAAAAATGTAAATGTTTCTACAAAATTAAAATTTTGAGTTGTTGAACTAAAATCTAGGAAATGTATTAAAACTCGTCAAGAATTCGATAGCTTATGCAAACTTAAATTATGTATTTAAAAATCCTACTCTCTGTTCTAGGAAGCTAGCGGTTGTTCAAAGTACTTTTGTGCAGAAAAATATAAAGTCCATCGTGAAATCGTTTTCTCTCGAGATTTATTTAAGAAAGCAGCATTTGGCTTTGCCACAGTTGCATCATAATTCGTTTTCACATTTTTTAGGTACTCAACCTTTTCGTTCGAGCTTAATTATTGTCCGCCGAATAATTTTGGCTCCCAAGGTTATATCTGGTTGACTGGTTCTGATTCGGAAATAGTGGTTGTTGATCGACCCACCAAATTTCGCCCATTTGGCCTAGGTCAGGTTTTGATTGTGATACTTGTGGATTAAGTGCACGTTTTAGCTGGTCCTTCATTGATTCAGGATCAGTGTTCATCATTCAATTGTACCAGCTAAATTGCGCCAGGCCTTCGAGTCAGTTCTATAAAAGAATTGAATTCAACCTTGACGCAGATTCAAACGAAACATTTACAAAATTTGGAATGCAAGCTTCATACAGGCACCAAGTTTCATTTTAAATAAAAAAAAAAAAAACATTTGAGAGGGAACGGGATAGTTCGATTCAAATTGATTTACGAGTGGTCAGGCCTGTAGAGAGGGGGGGAGGAACGGGGGGATTCCCCCCGGGCCCGGGATTTCTTAGGGGGGCCCGGATTTTGACACAAAAGTTGTGCTTTAGTTTGTTTTTTACATACAAATTGCTATTTTGAGGTCTTTAACTAAGAACCCTTAGGGCTCTCGTCCACTGGAAGCGTAAACTTGAGCGGCGCGGCGCTCCAGCGGCAAAGCTTTCACAAAATGTGCGAAAAAAAGCTTTTACTAGTAAAAGGTATAACCACACACAATATTCAGAAAGCTTTTCCATTGTATTGAATGGAATTTTTGTTTATTTTGCATAGTTACGCCATATTTTGCTTGGTTACGCCATTCAAATTCGGAAAAGCTTTAAACGCGGGAGCGCCGCGCCGCTCGAAGCAGGTAATGGACGGCAGGCGTTATACATATGTACTGCTTTTAGCGTTTTAACAATAATTCATAACATACTGTGAACTAGGCTGGGGGCCCCTAATCTATTTTTGAATTTTGAGAACTAGGGCCCGAATCAGCATATTCAATCAACATGATAGTCTCGTTACTAAATTTCAATTAAGAAATTTCGACTTCTTCATCAAGTAGCGTACAGTTTTTCGAAATATTTGTGTTTAAAGTTAAAATAGGAGTACAGCGTCATTTTTTCAAGGAGGACTTTTCCGAGCGATTTTTATTTTGTGTACATACTGCTGCTGCTTATGAAATTGTTTTCAAGATACCAGCACACAGATGTTGATCACTTAAATTGCTGAATCTTAATTTAAATCTATCTATCTACCAGTACTCGCCAACTCGGTAACAAAAAATTTAAGGTTTCTTGAAATAGGTAAAATAGGAAGAAATAAAAATCCTTTAAATTCGTAGCGTTGCGCATTTCGAAAGTCAATTTTATAGAGTAAAGACCAACATTGTGGGCCACTGCGAGTGTGCTAATAAATTACAGATTTGAGCTCCTCAAGCATTGGTTAGAACTGTGAACTGTATCCGCCTTGTTTTGCTAAAAGCTTTGTAACGGTTGAGGTACAGAATAGACCACGGCTTTTTCCTACGAAAAATCTTCAACCAGAAAAAAATTAAGTAAATTTGCCCAGTTTATTGCATTATACTCTTTCTATTTTGCGTGTAGTACAACCTTTATTATTGATCTGTAAAATGAACACTTGAGCCAATTTCACTCGTATAGTCTTCAAATCGAATTAAAAAATAATATTTATGAATGATCCTGTCCTATCGAGAATGACTGTCGAAAATTTCAAGGCTTTCTTCATATCAAAGTTCGAATATAGGTTGGAATCTTACTTCACCAATAGAATAGAAATTTTCTAAATAATTTTGTTGGGACAAGGGAATCAATAATTTTTCAATATTTTTTCTTGGGAGAACTAAATGCTTTCTACCACAGTGAGTCTTTACTATTACTAGGAACATATTTGGGTGAAATATGGTTTAGATTGGTTCATAAGGAAAAAAGTTTTTCTTAGAAGAACCTTATTTTCAGGGGCAGCCCCCATGGCCCGATTTCATTCGTTATACACAGCGTACACTAAAAAAATCTCGTCACACTGATCAATAATATACATATATACTTTATATAGTAGGAAGTGCCTCCTTCTGTGCGTTGCCAACTTCATGACAAAGTTAAAATACCCTTTCATACAGTGACGGATATGAAAAAAAACACACAAACTGTTAAACTATCCAGTTAACCCCGTTTTTTGTGAGTTTAGTATGTAAAAATGCATCACGAATGAATTCAGTTGTAGAAAACATCCAGATTACTGAGACTGAGCCGATTCAGTGTGGACGCCGGATTATGAGGTGTTCCGGATTAAATGGAGGCTGCATTATAGAGATAATTGTACAATTGTACAATTTGTTTGAGGACCGATATGTAAAAAAAAATGTTCTTCGATTCATAATTTTTTATCGTATGGAAGAGGTGGGCCCGGAATCATTGTCCCCCCGGGCCCGGATTTTCTCTCCACGGCCCTGCGAGTGGTTTGATAGTATTTTGATGGACAGGAAAGAGCAAATGAGCAAACTTGTCAGACAACGTTCGACATCTTTACTTACGGGTCCTGAGCCTTTTTTCGCACTCACTTTGAAAGCTCAAGCATTGTCTGAGGTACTAGAGGGAGCATCTCATTTTGCGACAACATAAAGATCTGGGATGCCCCTTCAATCATTCGGAGACTAAGCTTCTGTGCAGAGCCAGAGTCAATATTAATTGCGAGATTTCTAAACAATTGCTTTTGTATTAAATTAAATTAAAGCGTGGGTTCGTATTAAACTAATTGTGGACATTTTGACAAATCGGCGTTTCATCATTTCAGGGTACCTGTAGTAATATAATTTCCAAGATTAATTGCGAGATTCCAATTTCCTTATTTAAAGTTGTATTGTGCCCTGAAATGCGGAAATGTTTTATAATAAATACTGGGTCCAACTATCACGTGAATTTCTCGTTAAATCCATAGATTCGCCATAATATACGGAATTTATGGAACAGAATGGGTAACATTTTCGGAAAAAGTCAGTCAAATCCACTATTTGTACGAGCAATATGTTCATTAACACCAATATCTTAAAATTTGTTACACTCAACCTCAAAATGTTACAATTTTATAAAATAAATGTTACACTTACAAATCTGAAAACGGCAACCCTGATCCAAACTCTTAAACCATTTGATTATGACAAGCATTGTCTTGGAAGTCCACGGTCAGGATCCTCAGAAAATGTGCTTTTAGGGTCAACCATTTCATATGGAAGACTATGTGGAGTACATGTCCTGGGACCTGCACAAATTTGGGTTATAAAGCAGGCAGCAGTTCATTTCCATATTCAAATCCTAGCAAAGTCAATCGAATCCATATACTTATCAAGAAAGGAATCCCATGAGCTATGATAAGTCAAAAGAAGTCTCGAGATATGCGTTTAACAGTGGAATATGTTTATAACGAACCAATGTACAGGATTACTTCTTAAAGTAATTTGGTGGGAGCTTTAACATTTTATTCAGAGCGACTTTGACGGCTCCCTCCAAATTACTTTAAGAAGTAGTCCTGTACATTTAAACTTCTCCAGCATTTACACCTAAAACAAAAGTACTTCCAGCAAACAAAATTAGATATGAGCAGCGGATTGGAGTGATATGTATTCTTTTTGCGGCAGATGAATTTTTCTTTGGCGGGGTAACTTTTACAAGTTTGTTGTTTTTGGTCAGATATCATATATTTTTGCATACTTAAATGGCCAACTAATATTTTTGTTTTGGGAAAAGTTTCAATAGGTTTTTGTTCAGCATATTCCATAAATTTAATATCATAAGTTATATTCACAGGACCTTCTTTAAAATAAATAGATACTGCAAACGCAATGGCAAATACGCCACAAATGGCTGGTGCTGAGCTTTTTTAAAAATAATTTTGGGATGAAATGGGTATAGTTTATTAATATGTATTTTGTGCAAAATAGATTTGTGTTATCTTTGTGTTATAGCTCTGCTAACATTCTGTTAGTAATCTGTTAATTTTTTGTTAACTCTGTTAATGCTCTATTAACGTTCTCTTAACACTCTATTATCTTTTCGTTAATGCTCTGTTAACGTTCTGTTAATGTTCTCTTAATTCTCTTTAATCATTCGGCTAACGCTCTGTAAACGGTCTGTTACCTTTCTTTTATTACTCGATTTACGTTCTGTTAACGTTCTGTTAAGGCTCTGTTAATTTTCTGTTAACACTCTGTTAACGATCTGCTAACGCTCTGTTGTTCCCTTGCCAAAGCTTTGTTAACGTTCTGTCACTGATCTGTCTTAATGCCCCCCTGACCCAGTGTCCCAATGTCACATTGTCCCAATGTCACAGTGTCCCAATGTTCCAATGTCCTAATGCCCTAAGGTCCATTGTCACAGTGTCCTCATGTCCCAATGTTCTAATATCCCAGTGTCCCAATGTCCTAATATCCTAATGTGCCAATGTCCCAATATCCTGATGTCCCAGTGTCCCAATTTAGGTCCTATTGTCCCAATGTGCAAATATCACAGTGCCCCAATGGTTTAATGTCCGAATGTCCCACTACCCTAGTGTCCCAATGTCCCAGTATCGGAATATCCCAATGTCCCAGTCTCCCACCTAATGTCCTAATATCCCAATGTCTAACTGTCCTAATGTCCCAAGGTCCTAATGCCCCAATTTCCTAATATCCTAGTACCCCAATGTCCCAAATGTCCCAGTATCCTAATGTGATAATATCCCAATGGCCCAATGTCCAAATGTACCAGTGGTCAGTGTCTCAATGTCGCAGTATACCAAGTGTCCCAAGGTCCCAATAGCCTAATGTCCTAATATCCCAGTGCCCCAATGTCCCTGTATCTCAGTGCCCTAATGTGCCAATATCCCAATGTTACAATGTCCCAATGTTTTAATATCCCGATGTCCCAGTGCCCCTATGTTCCCACGTCCCAGTTTCCCCAGTGTACTAATGTCCCAATGTCCTAATGTGTTGATGTCCTAATATCCCAATGTCCTAATGACCCAAGACCCTAATGTTCACATGTTCTTATATCCCAGTGCCCCTATTTGCGAATATCCCGATGTCCCAATGTCACAACATTCCGATGTCTCAGTGGTCCAATGCCCCTATGTACCAGTGTCCCAATGTCCGATTGTCCCAAGGTCATAATGTCCCAATGTCCTAATATCCCAGTGTCCTAATGTCCCAGTGTCCTAATCTCCCAATATCCCAATGTCCCATTGTCCCAATATCCTGATGTCCCAATGCCCCAATATCCCGATGTCCCCACGTCCCTGTTTCCCCATTGTGCCTAATGCCCCAATGTCCTAATGTCCCAAGACCCTAATGTCCCAATTTCCTAATATCCCACTACCCCAAGATCCTAGTCTCCCAGTCTCCCGGTGTCCCAATGCCGCAGTGTGTTTTAAAAAATGGTCAATGCGATGAGCCGAAAGACGCAATTGTTGGTAATCTTTTGTTAACTTTACCTATTAATTTACCGTTATTCCATCCACTTATCTAAATGGAAGACATTGATTCTTTAGAAGGACCACCAGAGGATCATTCGTTCCAAATTTCATAAAAATCCCATCACGAAGAGAGACAGTAGAAGCAAGATTTTATTTGGAAAGGCACTAGAACAGGATATGTGGAATATTTTGGTAAAAAAATTTTTTTGGGGGCTGTTGCCTGGAAGGCTGTAGCCTGGTCAAACAAAAAAGCAAGTTGTCTCCGGTAATCATAGACTTGTTCGCTTTCGTTTTTCTTTTTCCTTTGGCGGGCGAGACGCTCTCGCGTCTCTTGATAATCTGCCGAAAGAAGGTATACGGTATTACATATCATTAGAAAGGGAATTTTGTGTAGTTTAAATTGTTCTCAAAACATTTTGGTGTAAATATTACAGTTATCAAGATATTCGCGAAAAATCATAATCATAATCCCCACAAATGTGACGCGCAAACTTTTTACTGCGTAATGCGGTCAGACCATAGAACAATTTGGCATCAAAAGTCAGCTCTTTTTTGGATGTTTGGGTTTCATCATTTTTTCAACTAAAATCACTATACTAATTTAGACATCCACAAAAGTTCGAAAGAATAAATCAGGTAGGATAACTACTCAACTACCGTTAATATAGGAAAGAATTGTGTTACGCAAGTAGCTTGCCCAATAAACTACAAAAAATTAATTTTCAGTGTATATATATTTCCGGCGATATATATAAATATTTAGGAAAGAATCACAGCCGAATAAGTAAAAGAATGTTAGGAAAGAGATAGACGCTAGTCCATTTTTAGAATTATGAAAGACTTGCCCTGTCTTAAACTTAGATTAAAATCGGCAAGCAAGCAAGCAAGCAAGCCTATTGAAATATTCATGTTAATCGACTCTGGCAGTACGAATAATTACATCAGAGAAAGTTGTAAATTAGGGAAAAATATTAAGTTTAGACAAATCCATTGACACTTGTACAATGCACGGATCAAGCAAGATAAAATATAAAAGGGAAATATATGTATATTCTAAGGGAAAAGTTGACATTTTTTTTGTATTTAGAGAATTTCGATGATTATGAAGCATTAATCGGGGTAAATGGAATAAAAAAATTGAGAATGAATATAAACAGCGCCCGCTCTAAGGGGGGGCAAGCCGGGCGGTCGCCCAGGGCGCCAAATTTTAGGGGCGGCTTTTTGGCTAAAACGAATAAGAAACTCATAAAGCCAAAAGGAAAAATTCGTTATCAACTTCGATTTAGTGTCAAGGGAACCATGGAATCTACAGATGAAATAAAAAGGGGTGAAACAAAATAAGTGAAGAGCACAACAATTGCTTCTTTAGGAAACGCGTTAGTTTTTATATTTATCAACTATATCATTATTAGTTCTCTTTTGAAAGTTGTGTTTTAAGGAGTCTATTCTAGGCTTTGAAGAGCCCACAATTGATACGAAGTACTGCATTTAGAATCTTAACATGGTTATGCGTATTTGCCTAAACATTACATCTGTGATGCTTGCAAAGTTATGTGCCAATTAAGTTCTTCCTTAAAAAGAAACTTATTGGAGAATGGTCTGATTTCGTCCTCCAATAGAAAATTCCTTTTCTTTTCATCAGAATTAGGAATTTGCTTGCATTTTCCCTAATTCTTGTCAAAGATAAGGGCTATCTGATTTTGTGTTTCTAATATTTTCCGCTACATGTTCGTTATACGGATGATGCAGAAAGTGTCGCTTGGCGATAAAAAGAAAGAGCTGATATAGTCCGAGCCGTGATGGTAAAAAACCGGGGTTTTCGAACTGTCGGAAATTAACCATCTTAAAAGTTGCGTTTAGTTACGGTGATATCGAAACGGTTGGTCAGCCGAAGCAAAACTTGACCAGTATAGCGTAATTAGACGTAATTAGACGCAAAAATTAGAGGTGTTCGGGGGTGTGGGTAACTGTCGGATCGAACCTATTTTATTCGATAGAGGACCTCTCCGTGAGTCTAAAAACATTGGTCAGCCGAGCCGCAACCTGACCGAAGGGTTCGGCCTACCAGTTTAAAGGTGCAAATTTTTTAGGTGCGATGGGGGTTTCGGAACTGTCGGATCAAACCTATTCTATTCGATAAAGGACCGCCCCCTGATGCAAAAAATACTGGTCAGCCGAGCGGCAACCTGACCGAAGGGTTCGGCCAACCAGTTCGAAATTACCAATTTTGACGGGTCGATGGGGTTTCAGAACTGTCGGATCAAACGTATTCTATTCGATAGAGGGTCACTCCCTGATGCTAAAAACATTGGTCAGCCGAACCGCAACCTGACCGAAGGGTTCGGCCAACCAGTTCGAAATTACCAATTTTGACGGGTCGATGGGGTTTCAGAACTGTCGGATCAAACCTATTCTATTCGATAGAGGGTCACTCCCTGATGATAAAAACACTGGTCAGCCGAACCGCAACCTGACCGAAGGCTTCGGCCAACCAGTTTGAAAGTAACAATTTTGACGGGTCGATGGGGTTTCAGAACTGTCGAATCAAACCTATTCTATTCGAGAGAGGGTCACTCTCTGATACTAAAAACACTGGTCAGCCGAACCGCAACCTGACCGAAGGGTTCGGCCTACCAGTTCAAAAGTACCAATTTTGACGGGTCGATGGGGTATCAGAACTGTCGGATCAAACCTATTCTATTCGATAGAGGGTCACTCCCTGGTGCTAAAAACACTGGTCAGCCGGACGGCAACCTGACCCAAAGGTTCGGCCAACCAGCTTGAAAGTACCAATTTTGACGGGTCGATGGGGTATCAGAACTGTCGGATCGAACCTATTCTATTCGATAAAGGACCGCCCCCTGATGCTAAAAACACTGGTCAGCCGACCCGCAAACTGACCGAAGGGCTCGGCCAACCAGTTTAAAGGTGCTAATTAATTAAGTGCGTTCGGGGTTTCAGAACTGTCGGATCAAACATATTCTATTCGATAGAGGGTCACTCCCTGGTGCTAAAAACACTGGTCAGCCGAACCGCAACCTGACCGAAGGGTTCGGGCAACCAGTTCGAAAGTACCAATTTTGACGGGTCGATGGGGTATCAGAACTGTCGGATCAAACCTATTCTATTCGATTGAGGGTCACTCCCTGGTGTTAAAAACACAGGTCGGCCGAACCGCAACCTGCCCGAAGGGTTCGGCCAACCATTTTGAAGGTACTTATTTTCTAGATGCATTACATACACATATGTTTATATAGCTTCGTATTTTTTTACCTAGAAATCTCTGTCCTCGCCAGCATTCAACGCGTCTAATCTGTTTCAAGCATTAAGCTTTTTACATACTATAGAAGACTTTTCCTAATGTTGAGATTTTACAAAATCTAGGCGAAAGTCTTCTAGATTTGCCATACATTTTCATAGATCTTGTACGGAAATTATAACAAAAATCCCGGAGAAAACCCTTAAAAAATCATGGTGAAGTGTGGTGAGCTTCGCATTTGATAATACTACAGTAGAGATCATCTAATCCATTTTCCGATTCGCTCATAGTTTTGTACTTAAAAGTTTGATGTTTTTACTTATTGACGAACATAAACTATTAATTCCTATAAGATAGATTCTGCTTCTTGTTTTAACAAATTAATATAAATAGCAATTTCGTACAAGAAATTGTCGGAATTTGCAATTTAGACGGATTGTACTGTACTGTCAAGTCGTGGAACAAGATTACGACCATAGTGTGAACAGCATACAGGATTACATAATCTACCTAGATTTTGCGGCCATATGTGAAAAGTCTATTAGGTACTTGTCCGAAGCCGGATTTCGGAGTGAATGAGTACACGTAGCCTTCATTCATAAATTCAGTGATCATTCATAAATCCCAAGCCTGCGCGCACACAATAAAAAAACAAGCATTTTAGAAAACAACAAAAAACAACCCAAAATGTATGTATGGTTCACCTCACTGTGGCAACCAAGTATAAAAAAAAAACTTTTTTTCCAAATTTTCACACTCATAATGCCCTTAACCCAGCGCGTACATTAAGCTGTGTAATGCCGCGTCCACACGGCGTCAACGACAATTTGTTTGATTAAACTTTTCCCTCGCACTTATCGCAAGTTGGAAACAAGTCGTCCAACTTCTGTTCACCCGCGCGATTAGTCTTTAAATTCGTTTGAATATCAAAAATTGAAAAAAAAAATTAGATCGCGCGAACGGCCTTAAGCTCGACTTCACGACGACGCATATTCCCGGGGTCATCATGTCGACGAGACGGAAAAATTTATGGCATCGCAAAAGGTATGAATCGTATTTATTTACATACATACATATACATAGATACGAGTTCTTGTGTAGAACTGCATTTGTAGAATGAGCCAAATTTATTCCTTTTGATGATTTTAAGAAACGTATTTTCGAAAGGGAAGCGTAAACTATCCATTGTAGTGACAATGAAAATTGTTTTATTAGCCGAAACAAATTAAACCAAAATATGGCTATCGAACGCAAAAATTATTATGGGAAAACAGTCCCCCGCGATTAAAGGTTCGAAACCTTAACAAAGGGGGTATGGGGGTCATTTGCGTTTTTTGCGATTATTTCAAAAACAGCAAGAGATACAGAAAAATGGATCTGAGGACACAAAAAAACACTAGACACATGGGAAATATGTTTACACTACTTTCCAAGTAAATACGCGTTTTATGAAAGAGTTTATTTTTGAACCATTTCATTCACAAAAAATACGGATGTGGACAGGTAGAATGGAATTTTGCTAACGATTCATTAACTCAATGTTTAAAAAGTAATTGCTGCCAAAATTACCAATAGGTATTAAAAAATTTATTATTTTATTATTGGAAAGAACTCATATGCGTTAGTATTGAAAAAAAAACAACATGGAAAGACATACGGTTGAGCAACGAGTTCAAATAATACAAATTTGCACGCGGAATAATAATTCGATTGTCGAGGCACAGCGCGAGTATCGACGAACGCGTCATGTAAGAGTTGCTCCCTCGAGATCAACGATTCGCAGTGTTGTTCGCCGTTTTCGAGGACAAGGAACTTTTAATAGCCCTCGGCCAACCAGTTTAAAGGTGCTAATTAATTAAGTGCGTTCGGGGTTTCAGAACTGTCGGATCAAACATATTCTATTCGATAGAGGGTCACTCCCTGGTGCTAAAAACACTGGTCAGCCGAACCGCAACCTGACCGAAGGGTTCGGGCAACCAGTTCGAAAGTACCAATTTTGACGGGTCGATGGGGTATCAGAACTGTCGGATCAAACCTATTCTATTCGATTGAGGGTCACTCCCTGGTGTTAAAAACACAGGTCGGCCGAACCGCAACCTGCCCGAAGGGTTCGGCCAACCATTTTGAAGGTACTTATTTTCTAGATGCATTACATACACATATGTTTATATAGCTTCGTATTTTTTTACCTAGAAATCTCTGTCCTCGCCAGCATTCAACGCGTCTAATCTGTTTCAAGCATTAAGCTTTTTACATACTATAGAAGACTTTTCCTAATGTTGAGATTTTACAAAATCTAGGCGAAAGTCTTCTAGATTTGCCATACATTTTCATAGATCTTGTACGGAAATTATAACAAAAATCCCGGAGAAAACCCTTAAAAAATCATGGTGAAGTGTGGTGAGCTTCGCATTTGATAATACTACAGTAGAGATCATCTAATCCATTTTCCGATTCGCTCATAGTTTTGTACTTAAAAGTTTGATGTTTTTACTTATTGACGAACATAAACTATTAATTCCTATAAGATAGATTCTGCTTCTTGTTTTAACAAATTAATATAAATAGCAATTTCGTACAAGAAATTGTCGGAATTTGCAATTTAGACGGATTGTACTGTACTGTCAAGTCGTGGAACAAGATTACGACCATAGTGTGAACAGCATACAGGATTACATAATCTACCTAGATTTTGCGGCCATATGTGAAAAGTCTATTAGGTACTTGTCCGAAGCCGGATTTCGGAGTGAATGAGTACACGTAGCCTTCATTCATAAATTCAGTGATCATTCATAAATCCCAAGCCTGCGCGCACACAATAAAAAAACAAGCATTTTAGAAAACAACAAAAAACAACCCAAAATGTATGTATGGTTCACCTCACTGTGGCAACCAAGTATAAAAAAAAAACTTTTTTTCCAAATTTTCACACTCATAATGCCCTTAACCCAGCGCGTACATTAAGCTGTGTAATGCCGCGTCCACACGGCGTCAACGACAATTTGTTTGATTAAACTTTTCCCTCGCACTTATCGCAAGTTGGAAACAAGTCGTCCAACTTCTGTTCACCCGCGCGATTAGTCTTTAAATTCGTTTGAATATCAAAAATTGAAAAAAAAAATTAGATCGCGCGAACGGCCTTAAGCTCGACTTCACGACGACGCATATTCCCGGGGTCATCATGTCGACGAGACGGAAAAATTTATGGCATCGCAAAAGGTATGAATCGTATTTATTTACATACATACATATACATAGATACGAGTTCTTGTGTAGAACTGCATTTGTAGAATGAGCCAAATTTATTCCTTTTGATGATTTTAAGAAACGTATTTTCGAAAGGGAAGCGTAAACTATCCATTGTAGTGACAATGAAAATTGTTTTATTAGCCGAAACAAATTAAACCAAAATATGGCTATCGAACGCAAAAATTATTATGGGAAAACAGTCCCCCGCGATTAAAGGTTCGAAACCTTAACAAAGGGGGTATGGGGGTCATTTGCGTTTTTTGCGATTATTTCAAAAACAGCAAGAGATACAGAAAAATGGATCTGAGGACACAAAAAAACACTAGACACATGGGAAATATGTTTACACTACTTTCCAAGTAAATACGCGTTTTATGAAAGAGTTTATTTTTGAACCATTTCATTCACAAAAAATACGGATGTGGACAGGTAGAATGGAATTTTGCTAACGATTCATTAACTCAATGTTTAAAAAGTAATTGCTGCCAAAATTACCAATAGGTATTAAAAAATTTATTATTTTATTATTGGAAAGAACTCATATGCGTTAGTATTGAAAAAAAAAACAACATGGAAAGACATACGGTTGAGCAACGAGTTCAAATAATACAAATTTGCACGCGGAATAATAATTCGATTGTCGAGGCACAGCGCGAGTATCGACGAACGCGTCATGTAAGAGTTGCTCCCTCGAGATCAACGATTCGCAGTGTTGTTCGCCGTTTTCGAGGACAAGGAACTTTTAATAGCCCTCGACAAACCCGGAGACCACGTGCGAGGACGGACGAAATCATTGAGCGGGTGGAAGCCAGCGTCGAATCAGATGCAACAACATCCACCCGAAGAAGGTCGTTTCAATTGGGTATATCACAAACAACATTACAGCGTATTTTACATGGATGCAACATGTTTCCTTACAAGACACAATTTGCGCAGCACTTGCAACCTCCTGATTACCAGCAACGATTAGCGTATGCCATTCAATCCCAGCGATTGTCCAGAGAAGGATTCATTCATCGTCTTAACATGTCGGATGAGGCACATTTCTTATTGAACGGCTTCGCCAACAAGCAAAATTTTAGAACGTGGAGCACAACAAACCCCAGAGACCTACACTAGCGTGAGACATTTTGTGCAAAATGTACTGTGTGGTATTCTTCGAGTACGAGAAAGGAGAGGCCCTAACTGTGAACGGACAACGATATCGTGAGATGCTCAACAATGTTATTCGTCCTTTTGTCCAAAACCGACCAGATATGTGGTTTCAGCAAGTCTGACCCCACTATCGCATTTATACGTACTGTTAAAAAAATTTACATCCTCACGCCAATGAAATTTTCACGCACCAAAAGATACATAGCAATCATATGCATAAATGACTTCCGTCCACTATACCAGCAACTATGCAATACGTATGTATGTATGCATATTTCATTATTTTAGATTGTACCCTCAAAACTAAGTCATTTACCATTTCTTCGCATTACGTCAATTTTGTAGTTAAATATTGAATTCTCCTTACATCATAAAACTCCACAAATCCTCCAAAAGTGCCCCCTTTGTTTATTCCTTCGCAGCAACGACTTCAAAATTGTCAAATTTCATAAACATATTCTCCAGCCATTTCCGTTATTTTTCGAATTTCGTATGAAAGCGACAGAAATAATGCTGTCGCTACAAAGTGATCGCCATTGGCGACAGTTATGGGCGATTATCGCCTTAGATGATCCCCAAAAAAGCTCTGTCGCTTTTCGACCTCTGTGTAGTAGTAGCTATATCTTTCATGTAAAAGCCCATTAATAAATTGTCGCCGATGGCAAACTCGTTTACCAAGATGCCGAAAAGGCCAACCTTCTTGCGGATAGCTTCTACTCCGCGCATTTATTAACGCATAAAACGGGCAATTTTATCCATAACGAGATAGTACAAACAGCAGTTAGCAACCTACCCTCCAATTCCAACCTAAGAGGCTAACTGCATGTGCAAACCAAGGGATGTAAGCAAAATTATTAAAAAATTAAAAACCCGCAAGTCGCGGGAGTAGATAAGATTCCAAACATGGCCTTAAAGCAACTGCCTAAAAAAGCAATAATTTATTTAAATTTTATATTTAACTGCTGCTTAAAGTTGGCATACTACCCGGCTTATTGGAAAAAGGCTATCACCATCTCAATTCTGAAACCCGAGAAGCCTTCGGATTGCCCAAATAGCTACAGGCCCATAAGCTTACTTCCGAATTTTAGTAAGGTATTCGAAAAATTATACTTTCTCGAATACAGAGTTTCTTGAATGCCCACTCTATTATTCCTAGCCACCAGCACGGGTTTAGAAAAGGATTATCAACCTCACACCAATTACACAGGTAACTAATTTTATAAAAAACTCCTTAGACGACAAAAACTCGGTGTGCCTGATCTCAATCGACATAGAAAAAGCCTTTGACACTACTTGGCATGAAGGACTGATTTTTAAATTGATTAAGTTTTCCTTTCCTCTTTATATCATAAAACTAATCCAGTCATTTCTATCAAACAGAACCTTCTGTGTCAGAGTAAATAACAGTTTCTCTGCAAATAAGAATATTCCTGCTGGAGTACCCCAAGGCTCATGCCTCAGCCCCACACTTTTCAACATCTTTACCTCTGATATCCCATCCGATCATCGATGTGAGCTAGCCCTTTTTGCAGATGACCTGTGCATATATACTAAATCGTGTGATCCAGATGTCATAATAAACACCCTTGAAAGCAAGCTAGAACAGCTTTATCAATATTACTTCAGATGGAAGATTAAAATAAATTCAGGTAAAACCAAATCCACCTTCTTCACAAGGAAACGAAAAGAGACTAACCTTCCAAGTCGAAACATCAATTTCTTAGGACAAGTCGTTCCCTGGAAGGACTCCATCCAATATTTAGGTATACAATTGGATAAATTGCTTTGTTATAAGGTCCATATAGATAGCATATGCGATAAAATACCAGACTGCATACGTTCGCTCTATTCCCTCATAAACCGAAATTCCAAAATGAATAGATACAACAAATTATTTGTATAAAAAATTGTATTTCAGTCAACAATTTCTTACGGAGCTGGTGTCTGGAGAAAATGCGCACCTTCACATAAAGATCGATTGCAGGTCTTACAAAATAAGTGCCTCAAGATTATTCTCAACAAGCCGTGGTACTTTTCTACAAATCGATTACATCGAATTGCAGGAGTTTCTTATATTAATGACCTGATTAATAAAATGCTCTCCAGCTTCCAAAGCAAATTAGCAAGCCACCCTCTTCTATTATTGTAATTAAGTACATATTTTACTGATTTTTTTTTTACTTGTAGGTTAAGTTATTTTTAAGTATAGCTTAAGACACCTAGATACACGGTTTTTTGAAAATTTTCCTTGCAAGAACTTAATGTAAGTATCCCTATTATCTGCTTAATGCAAACATTAAAACATAGATGAAAAGACTAATGTATCTAGTCTGTAGCTCTAAGGAATTTTTTGTGAAAACATCAATTGAATTAATAAAATGATTATCTATCTATCTATCTAAATTGTCGCCCGACGAGGTCATCACTTTCGATTATCCCCATTGGCGATGGCGATTATCCCCTTAGAGAATGTACCCTCCGGTTAGGGCGTTATTACTAACAACACGTATGTTTGACGTGTTCATATATTCCTACAATTTTTTCCCAGTTTACATATTTTACCGAGCTTATCATCAGTGCCACAGACAAAAATTTAGACCAAAATATGCCCTTAATTTTAGAATACAAGTGCGCGTTTCAGAGACAACTATTCGGATATTTTTATTACTGCCGTTGAAGCTCCACGTCAAATAGGCGTAGTAGCATCTAGAATTGCTAAGCTTACCGCCATAGACCACAAACATGATGCTGCCACTCACTTGGACATACAACAACTAACTGAGGAAAGAACTGCTGCAGTGAGTAGTCAACCAGACTCGTGGTACTGCGGATACACATTATAATGTGAGCGAACACGTCAATTTTACGTACGTTATTAATTTAGGGTTAAGAAGCTTCCCTTGCATTGTGAAAGGCCCTTACTAAATACTTACTTGGCTATATTTCCGGTTTGGATACAGTTATTCGAATGAAAATTCGTAGACTTATTCATTATGTAATTTTCTAAAAACCCGTAGCATACACGAGCAAATTGAAATTTTACAAATTTACTGTTATTTACTTTTCCTTAGCAAAAGTCAACAGTCTTAATATTTAAGGTATATAAGGCCATACTTACCAATCTTTGTGCAAAGTTTCATAACGGTTTAGAAAAACATAGGTCGAAAAGGAAATTTAACTTTAAACGCCAGTAACTTTTTTACCGTTACTCGAAACTGGAAAATTTTTATTGATATGAGATGTACTCGTTTAGATCTTTGATTTAAATACCAATCTCCGATAAAAACTAAAAAAGTCAAACGTTCGGGACACCCTGTTATCTTCTTCCTACCAACTTCTAAGGTAATTGTGCCAAAGATTGTAACAATTCTACACATTCCTACCAAATTTCATGACAATCGGTTGAGCCGTTCGCGAGTTATTTAGTGAACAGACGGACACGGACAGACGGACGGACAAAATCGATTTCATAAGTTTCTTGAGAAAAAAAATTTCTAAAAAAATCTAAAAACTAAGTGTACCTCCTATACAAAGAACAACTTTACATGTTTTTTTTTGTCCTCAGATCCATTTTTCTGTATCTCTTGCTGTTTTTTGAAATAATCGTAAAAAACGCAAATGACCCCCATACCCCCTTTGTTAAGGTTTCGAACCTTTAATCGCGGGGGACTGTTTTCCCATAATAATTTTTGCGTTCGATAGCCATATTTTGGTTTAATTTGTTTCGGCTAATAAAACAATTTTCATTGTCACTACAATGGATAGTTTACGCTTCCCTTTCGAAAATACGTTTCTTAAAATCATCAAAAGGAATAAATTTGGCTCATTCTACAAATGCAGTTCTACACAAGAACTCGTATCTATGTATATGTATGTATGTACATAAATACGATTCATACCTTTTGCGATGCCATAAATTTTTCCGTTTCGTCGACATGATGACCCCGGGAATATGCGTCGTCGTGAAGTCGAGCTTAAGGCCGTTCGCACGATCTAATTTTGTTTTTTTCAATTTTTGATATTCAAACGAATTTAAAGACTAATCGCGCGGGTGAACAGAAGTTGGACGACTTGTTTCCAACTTGCGATAAGTTTAATCAAACAAATTGTCGTTGACGCCGCGCCGTGTGGACGCGGCATTACACAGCTTAATGTACGCGTTGGGCATTATGAGTGTGAAAATTTGGAAAAAAAAGTTTTTTTATACTTGGTTGCCACAGTGAGGTGAACCATACATACATTTTGAGTTGTTTTTTGTTGTTTTCTAAAATGCTTGTTTTTTGATTGTGTGCGCGCAGGCTTGGGATTTATGAATGATCACTGAAGTTATGAATGAAGGCTACGTGTACTCATTCACTCCGAAATCCGGTTTCGGACAAGTACCTAATAGACTTTTCACATATGGCCGCAAAATCTAGGTAGATTATGTAATCCTGTATGCTGTTCACACTATGGTCGTAATCTTGTTCCACGACTTGACAGTACAGTACAATCCGTCTAAATTGCAAATTCCGACAATTTCTTGTACGAAATTGCTATTTATATTAATTTGTTAAAACAAGAAGCAGAATCTATCTTATAGGAATTAATAGTTTATGTTCGTCAATAAGTAAAAACATCAAACTTTTAAGTACAAAACTATGAGCGAATCGGAAAATGGATTAGATGATCTCTACTGTAGTATTATCAAATGCGAAGCTCACCACACTTCACCATGATTTTTTAAGGGTTTTCTCCGGGATTTTTGTTATAATTTCCGTACAAGATCTATGAAAATGTATGGCAAATCTAGAAGACTTTCGCCTAGATTTTGTAAAATCTCAACATTAGGAAAAGTCTTCTATAGTCTGTAAAAAGCTTAATGCTTTAAACAGATTAGACGCGTTGAATGCTGGCGAGGACAGAGATTTCTAGGTAAAAAAATACGAAGCTATATAAACATATGTGTATGTATTGCATCTAGAAAATAAGTACCTTCAAAATGGTTGGCCGAACCCTTCGGGCAGGTTGCGGTTCGGCCGACCTGTGTTTTTAGCACCAGGGAGTGACCCTCAATCGAATAGAATAGGTTTGATCCGACAGTTCTGATACCCCATCGACCCGTCAAAATTGGTACTTTCGAACTGGTTGCCCGAACCCTTCGGTCAGGTTGCGGTTCGGCTGACCAGTGTTTTTAGCACCAGGGAGTGACCCTCTATCGAATAGAATATGTTTGATCAGACAGTTCTGAAACCCCATCGACCCGTCAAAATTGGTAATTTCGAACTGGTTGGCCGAACCCTTCGGTCAGGTTGCGGTTCGGCTGACCAATATTGTTAGCATCAGGGAGTGACCCACTATCGAATAGAATAGGTTTGATCCGACAGTTCTGAAACCCCATCGACACGTCAAAATTGGTAATTTCGAACTGGTTGGCCGAACCCTTCGGTCAGGTTGCCGCTCGGCTGACCAGTGTTTTTTACATCAGGGGGCGGTCCTTTATCGAATAATATAGGTTTGATCCGACAGTTCCGAAAACCCCATCGCACCTAAAAAATTTGCACCTTTAAACTGGTAGGCCGAACCCTTCGGTCAGGTTGCGGCTCGGCTGACCAATGTTTTTAGACTCACGGAGAGGTCCTCTATCGAATAAAATAGGTTCGATCCGACAGTTACCCATACCCCCTAACACCTCTGATTTTTGAGTCTAATTACGTCTAATTACGCTATACTGGTCAAGTTTTGCTTCGGCTGACCAACCGTTTCGATATCACCGTAACTAAACGCAACTTTTAAGATGGTTAATTTCCGACAGTTCGAAAACCCCGGTTTTTTACCATCACGGCTCGGACTAATAGCGTAATGTTCCAAAGATCGGTCCAAGGTCGGATTGGATTCCTCCAACCACACGGCTAGCAGTTGACCAAACCGAACAAATGACAAAATTTAAATCCCCATGGTCTCTTCTCTGTCTATCCCAGGCGTGTGTTGTCCACAACTTTGATGTTTTGTGCGCGGTTTTGCATGGCCCGATTTTGGCCTACTATTTTTATTCAATCTGTTGAGTCATAGGAGATGACGTCCACTAAGTAAATATTGAACTTTCGGAGAAACCATAAGAAATTATAAATAATTAATGCATAAAGACTCAGCACATAAAAGCGTTAAACAAATCTTCTATGAGAAATTTCCGGCCGAAATGCACCACCAACAAATTTTTTTCAGGCATTTTAGAAAACATGTATCCACATTTGGCAGTAATTAGCCCGGTCTCCTCGCGAATGTATTCATTGATTCATCTAGCATGGAGTGGGCTAATTTCGGACAAGGTAGTTTCTATTTCAGCAAGTTGAGGAAACACAGTACACATTGCCAGAGCCGCATTAGCAGTCTCCCCAGTGGTGCAACCAGAATCTTGTTCTGGAGGGAGCTAAGGCCATCCATATTCTCGGGTATTAGGGCTGCTGTCGCAAATTAGGTGATGATGCTATTTCGCAATAATGAAGCTGTGGTGGTGGTGTTTGTCCCGTTGCATTCCGAAGTCATTACTCGTTACACTTATCGTGTACTTTGAGTCTCATGGACTTTCAGGATGGGAAATACTAAAATAAATGGATGTGGCTGAGGATACGAAAGACGTCACTCATTATGCGCAACAACCGATTCCGTAATTGTCGCTCCATAGAATACCGTTAGAGCGGTTGGTTTCTATAATTTCGGCTTAGATTCCGGTTGGTCATTTTGATCTTCTTATTGCCGGTATACAAAGAGTCACACCGTGTGGATCTATTATGTGGATTGCCAACAGGAGCGAGGATTAGGGTGATCATGCTGTTCACTTACATAGTACAAAGCTAGTACATACTAGCAATGAACCGAATTTGGTACAAAATTTTTTTAATATGAGGCTTGCTTTATACACATTATTTTTAATTTATTCTTTTGCAATTTTTGCGTCTGGGAGGGGCTTTAGCCCCCTTAGCTTCTCCAGTGGTTGCGCCACTGAGTCTCCCTAATATGTTTCCGGACATACTAATGTCGGAATTTGGCTAGGTTCCCCCGATTTAACTAGCTCTTACCTTATTCTCTATAACAACTCGCGAAATGATGCCATTATGAAAATAACCCACCCAAATTGAAACCACTGAAGAAACTCGTCCTCGAAGAGACCCGGCTAATTTATGCTTATCGGCCCCATCATTTTTGCATACCATTTTTGAGAGCGGAGTTTTCTAAACTGTGTTTAATGTTTTTGTGAAAACAAATGTTCACATTAATTTTCAAACTCTTACTTTATTCCATACATCGGCAACGATGGCGAAGGCTATTGACTTGTAGGCAGGCTCGAAACGCAATTACCAGCCCACTAGGGAGCTAAACAGCTAAACAGATACTCAGTTATACACGGAGTAGCCTAAGTTGGACAACTGCCTTAGTGACAGGACATAGTAATTTTAAAGTGCATCTAACTAAGATGAAAATCGTGTAGGATGATGTATGTGGACTATGTCTGGCTAAGACGGCAGCACACATTGTGTGTGAGCTGTGAGTGATCAGCACTAGGTAGTAGGAGGCTGAGGATCCTAGGCAAATCCACAATAAGTGTGGAAGCCATGAGTGAACTTAGCTTCAAAGACATGCTACACATCACAAGGGACTCAGTGATGACTTCTGGAAATCACTGTAAGGGGACGAAAATGGACCCAAAAAGTAGTGGTCTGCTTCGATAAATCCCCAAATTACATATACGAGTATGCGTCATTCTAAACTCCGCCAGGTTTCCGTATGACATCTGTATATTTTTTGCTGGCGGTGAATAATATGTGGCTGGGGAAATTCAATACTTATAGCTTTAATTTTGGAATTTCAAACAAACTCTCTAGAAGGCTTTTCTGAAGTGAGGTGAATTGCGCTTAAGAGTATGAATTGTGGCGGAACGGACTTCTACTACATACTCTGGGCTTTCTCAGTGGGTAGACATTCTATTTTCTGAATTACTATAGCGTTGGTTCGAAATCCACTGTGACTATGAATTTTTGGATTGATATGTGATCCTACGGCAGCCATCGTGGAACCGATGAGTTATAACTACCAAGGGCTGCTAAAATCACTCGATTTAAGAATAAAATGTCTCTTAAATTTCTTCTACAACGACAACGACATAACGTGTGTGCTATCTACTATCAATCTGCCTGGTACTTTACCTAAGGGCGGCTATTTGTCCACTCGCCCGGGGCGGCGAAAGTGCTAGAGCGGGCGCTGAATCTAAATTTAGCAGACATGGGGCTCACAATATTTAGTAGTACGAATAAAGAACCTACAGAAGAAATACAAAGGATAAATTAATTAAATTTATTTATATACAAAGGATTTATTAATTAAATTGAATGATGAGAAATACAGGAAATAAATTGACGAGGTAATGAAGAACCACAGGGTAGATAATTGCTTACCGTTTACGAATACAATTCAGTCAACTATCAGGACGAAAGACAGCTCTACAATTTGGACTAAGCAGTACCCATATCCCTACAGTGATAAACAAAGAAATATAAATTGTTAGAATGCCGTTTTGGTTAAAGAATGCCCCGATCATTTTTCAGCGATGCGTGGATGACATTCTTAGTGTTGCGTTGACTGGAGAATAAAAGTCTTTTCGTCGCCAGTTACAAACTCTTAATAATTTATTTTATATTAAGAAAATTACAATTGACAAAATTATGAGAAGGTTACTACTATTGCATTCAAACTAAAAATAACAAGTACAATAATTATAATAAAGTTGTATATCTAACACTTAGACCATTCGATAAGCGCTTCATTTTATACCAACAATGGACTTGACGGAAGAATGTTCGTATTGTCGTTACAATATTAAATGTGGATGAAGTGAGAATATTTTTAATACGTACATACCATGAGAATCAAGCAATTTATTGTATTTCCACCAGTTCGTATCCATGAAGCAAATGTGTCTCATCAGTTTATGCTTTCCGAAAGTGGTAATGATCACGTGTTGACCAAAGGATGATCTGGTCTTGTCTTTTCTATCTGACTACTGTCATTTAACCGGAAGCTAATTACTACAATTACTACTACAGAAGTTGTGAGGTTAAAGAGAGGCGGATGTACCTGTTCTGTCATTGCTCAACACTAGGCACACTTTTATGACACGGATCATCTTAAGTCATCATTCAATTGGGTGAAGCCAATGCCACAAGAAACATTGCTTCTTTGTCAACGGCGACAAAATTTGATTTGATTCATCGATATAAGATATATATTTTTTTTTAGTTAAACGCACGAGTGTTGCCCAGATCCATTGCCCTATGGACAAGTGCAGCATGTTGAGGTGTTGCCCAAAAGTTCCTGGAATTGCGACTAGAGATGTGAATTCAATAAGATTGCCAAAATCACATCGTTTCAAACAACTGATTAATAAATGTTCATTCGGACCTATTTCTATTTGGGCCGGGAGTAACCTCGGCGGACTTTAAGCTTCTCTGGCAATCGTAAAAATTCAAATTCCTTAATTTCACCAGGTGGTAGTGATAATAATAGGTATATGAACTAGAAATGCAAACATACATATCCCATAAATCAGTCCCAAACGACATCCCCTTTCTTTTGAATCTATGTAGTTTAGCTTAGACTCGAATATTATCAACTCTCTGCATGCATAAGCTGGTGAAATGCAAACGCAAGACACTCATTAGGATTAAGCACGTATATCAATAGTTATACATGAAATCAAAATCGCGATCCAGGAAAAAAGGACTAATTTGAAAAAGATCTGCCAAATTAGTCCTTTTTTCCTGGATCGCGATTTTGATTTCAGTCAGCTTCAATTTAATCTCGAGATATGTCGATTCCGTCGAATCGTAAATAAATAAATAGCTGCCATTCGCATCTAATCCCTAAGATTTAAACTCTTAGATCAACAGGTAGCTCTGCAGAGGTTTTTATCTCCATAATCCCCATTTCAGCCTGCATAATAAAGAGCTTCCAAAAAAAATGTGGACATAGTAAGCAATTCTTGGGTCTAAAACAATTTTTAATTTTCTGGAGTATGGTTTTATTCAAACTGTTTTCAACAGCTCTTTTGAAAAGTATACCTACTCTTTAATCCTTGACCGGAGGTCGGCAAACGGGCTATCATATCAAAGGGGACGTCGAGTACATTACATATCCGGTGTTGGTTTCTTGTAACAAGGACCCTCAAAGGAATAAATAGAGCTTAAATGGAAAATTTTCGAGTTTTGCGTGTATCTTTCCAAAGCCATAACTACGAGAATAATTCAAGTTGTCCCTTCTTTTATCACTTTTTAGAATCTATAATAGCTGGAGATTCTACCATTGAATTTGCTAAGAAGAAAGTTGATCGGAAAGCTCTGAAAAAGGACATAAAAGGACACTAATTTCACACCTTGATCGAACGTTGGCCTAAGGGGTGTCATATCAAAGAGGACGTCGAGTGCATTGCAAATCCGGTTCTTCTTTCCTGTCTCAAGGACACTAAATGGAATAAGTCGGACTTAAATGGTAAATTACGGCTTTAGAAAGGTCAGATACGGGAAAACCCAAAAAAAATTAAGTTGAGCCCAATTTTCTCCTTTGAGGGTCCTTGGAGCAAGTAACAAATGCCGGATATGGAATGTACTTATCATCCTCTTTGATATGACACCCCACATGCCAACGTTCGACTAAGGTGTGCAATTAGTGTCCTTTGATGTCCTTTTTTAGAGCTTTCCGATCAACTTTTTTCTTAGCAAATTTAATGGTAGAATCTTCAGCTATTATAGATTCCGGAAAGTGATAAAAGTAGCGACAACTTGAATTATTCTCGTAGTTATGGCTTTGGAAAGATACACAAGAAACGCGAAAATTTTCCATTTAAGCTCGATTTATTCAGTTGAGAGTCCTTGAAACAGGAAACAAACACCGGATATGTAAAGTACTCGACGTCCCCTTTGATATGATACCCCGCATGCCGACCTCCGGTCAAGGATTAAAGAGTATCCTTTTTGTCCTTTTTGAGACATTTCCGATCAAAATTTTTTTTTAGCAAAATCAGTTCTAGATTCCAGGGAGCCCACTGATTTAAAAACAACAAAAATTAGCCTTACTCAATTTTTTTCTATTTGAAATGCTAATATGACTGCACTAGCAGGGAAGAATTAAGGTTGAGTCAAAGCCTCTCATGTTTTCAGAGATCGCTGAATATTTTGCTGGCATATATATATTTTTTTAATTTCTACACGAGCTCGTAGCGTAACGTGACGAGGGTGAAGCTCAAAAAGCCAAAGAAAGTAGATATGGGTATTTTGAAAGGGAGAACGATGGAACCTGAATATAAGGAAAGTCTTGGGTCTGTAGATACGGGAATCGTGTCTTAGGGCTCCATGACACAGTCATATTTATATTCATATTTCTAGTCATATCATCAAGCCTACTCGATTCATTCGTCGGATTCAATTTTTACACGTGCACTAAAAGAAATCTAGTAGGCTTAAGGATATGATAATATCTATTACCAATATATGACTGTGTAATAGCGCCCTTAACCTTCAAGCGGGCGCGCGGGCGGTAATTTACCGCCCTGATCATATAAACACGCATAGCTTTTCCTCCCTTGGCCGGATCGAGGTGGGAGAAGTATGTATTCTTAAGTCATACTGTTATAGATACGATACAATGAAATTTTGGGTAAATTTTACCTTCCATACCTTTCCAGCGGTCATCAAACGTTCGGGGATTGTATATTTTGGTATAGTTGTGCTCAAAATGTGTGTGCTTGTAGTAAATAATTTCTACAATATTTTATATTTAACCTTTATATTTATTTTAATTTAATTTAATTTTTTTATTGATTCAAAATATTTAATAATAACATATTTATTTTTTTGACATTATTTTTTATAATACTAATATGATGAAGTGGAAATGTAATCCACGACATGCTCTGTGTAATATCACTGGAGTGACATGCTTCGCTAAAACTGCTGAACTTGTTTTGTTGTTCAGCAGATAGTACTTTTTATGATGATAACTTATTTGGGGCATCTTCTTTCAATTTACCATAATTATGAGAATGGAAGTTGTACGGTTGAGCGCAAATGGAGGGGAAAAGACGAGGGCGGTAAATTACCGCCGCGCGCCCGGTAATGTCACAAAAAATGCGCGCCCGCTTGAAGGTTAACCGTTTAGTGCTGACTGAGGCCCAATTCGAAACTTAGTAAATATGGATGTGATTGAATTACATATTCAGTACTTTAATGATTACAAAAAAAAAATGTATTAAGATTGGGGGGAATGTTAGGATTCGGGATAGAGATGGGGTAAGGTTGAGGCTCAAGCTAAGGCTAATTCAGTGGATTGAGTCATCGCCGAGACCAATGCGTTGTTGTTGAATTTTCATTTGACACATCCACGTATTCTTCGTTCTGCCTCTGGCCTTAGGTACATCAAGTAAAACTTCTATTGATATCGCCTTCTTTGCGGGTTGCTCATGCGGTCGCGTTTGAACATTGCAACACCAATCTATTTGTTGGTCTTCGACGATGAATCTACTGTCTATGGCGGCTCTCAGATACAGAGAAATTAATTTATTTGCTTCCCAAATTATGTTAAAAAAACAAGACCTTCAAACTTATTTTATTTTTTTATTTTATACAGTAAAGTTTTTCATTTATTTTTTTTTACATTCAAAACGCAAGCAACACACGAACCAGTGAACATTTCAAACGAAAGTTAATTTTTACCTTCAAAACAATTTTTACGTGTCGTAATCATTTAAATAAATTATAAAAAAAAAAATTAGCATGTTCATGTTACCTCTGACCTGATTGGAGTTTGTACAGCCGATAATACATGCCCTTCTTTTCCAAAAGTTCTTTGTGCGTTCCCTTTTCAATAACTTTACCACCATCGATAACAAATATCACATCTGAGTCGACAATTGTCGAAAGACGATGAGCAATTGATATGCAGGTTCGTCCTTCTCGTGCGGCATCAAGGGCATCTTGAACAACCTAAAAGTAAAATAGATTTAGCACGATAACTTCCGAAACAATAAAGCTAGCGGATTGAAATCTGGCCAGACCTTTGGTCTTTCGGTCAAAAATGTATCAAAAATAATATCACGACTACTTGACGATATCCTAAAATAATATGTTTAGAAGCATTATGCAAAAAATTAAAAAAAACATTTTATGTTTTGAGCCTGTTTTTGACGAATTTCAATTTAAGTGATGCCCAAACCAACGCGTCACGAATTGTCCGTCGCGAATCCGCGCCGGAAAATTCGCGGCACATTTTTGGGTGCCCACACCGGCGCGGCGCGAATAATTCGCTGGGTACTGTCACTCACAGCTGATATCATGTTGTTGCCTTAGAAAAGGTATTAGATTTATGTAAGGAAGGGACTTAGGCATGATAGCGAATAACTGCAAGAACTAGCCAAATACAATTATTATAACATTTATAATCATGCTGCAATTTTCGTGCACTACATCAAAATGGCGCGGCATCTTTACTTATTATGTAAAAGCGTAAGCGGAAGCAATCAACGTGAAATTCGACATTTTACCTCTCCATATCTATACTTATTCTAAGGATAAAATCATTGACGGAAAATTCGTGACGCGTTGGTCTGGCCATCAATCACTTAAATATTCTGAAGAAAGTATTCAGTAATCATGGTTTGTTTATTCGTTTTGCGAAAAACATAAAAAATTAGCGATGTGAGTTAAAATGTTGATAAAAATGCGGTACAGTATAGGGATGTCAAAGCCGGTTAGACTGTCCGGTAACCGAGCTCAAAGTACCGGTTTTTCGGTTAACCGAATCGTTTTATTGATTTGCTTAGAATTGTAGTAAAAAAACACTCGTAATGGTGGTGTTCGTATCGTATGTAAAATCAAATCAATATGCATGCACAGGTGGCGGCAGCGGCAGTAAAAATTACTTATTTGAAAAAATAGCGGTGAGCTGGGCGGGTAGATGTGTGAGAGGGGGCGCATTTGGAGGGGGAAGTTCCCAAGTTTGTTTCCCATTCTAGTCAGTCGCCATTAAGCTTTGGTGTAGAGAGCAGCGGGTCTTCGCCGTCGAGAGCTTCTTTTCTAACGGTCGCTCACTAGGGACATGAGCGCGGATTTTTTTAAACGAACGTTAGGGACGTGTGGTCAGTCACAGATGGAGCCATAGCAAACACTGCACGAGGCTGAGTAAATTTGTTGCAGCAACTCTTCCTCGACCACCTCGTCTCTCAGAGAGGCGATTTCCCATGACCGGCACACTCTCGAGATTTGCTCCATGCGATTTTTTTATGTGGTTATTTGAAATCCCTGGCTTATGTCGATCGACAACGGACTATGGCTCACCTAAAAACCTTTCATTTGCGACGCCATTGCTAACATACCGATTGATATGCTTCAAAGAGTGGAGACGAATCGACTTAATCAGTGTATGCACAAAGGGGTCGCCATTTAACCGATGTTATTTTCATGACTGTCTGAAAAAAACTTGTAAACTAGTATTCTCAAATAGAAGGAATTAAAACAATAACTATGAAGTACCTACTTTTGTTTTTATTGACCCTTCAAATAAGTAAGTTTTTCTGGCGCCCCCAATAGTCATAAGGAGAGTGTTCGAAAATATTGTTATATATTTCTCCTCTTTTCTAGACGTTCCAGTGGGTTCAATAGATTTTCGCGTACACGATAATGAATAATACTCGCTTTACTGTAACACTATTTATTACAACCACACGGATTTAGACGGTTTACAATTTCTTCTCGATTACTGTAACTCCTAGTGGAGCATGGTGCGTTGATGACTACCGTGTGTAGTCAACAACGTTACAAAGACAACTGAATTGGGAGTGTGATACGGTTGTCAGCCATACCACTTCCTAGTCGCATTGTTAGTTTATTATTCTATGATAAGAATATTTCTTATCATTTAAAATTTTTTTTTAAATACAATTTCTACTAATTACTTCACTAATTATTGACTCGACATTATTCACGGCTAAAACTAGACTAGACTGACTGACTCTAGTCGACGCCCTTATATACCCATTTTCACTGTTCTGGAAACTTCGGTGATGCACTTTCTAGCAACGACCAGTAAGTTGTCTCGCTAGTGATACTAGCGCCATCTGTTGCCAAGTACGGGAATACAATTTGGGTTGGCGTAGCACCATCTGGCGCCAAGTACGGGAATACAATTTGGGTTGACGTATCCTAGACACCCAACATTACCCCCTCCTTAGACCTGTTCGTCCCCAAACAGAACACGCTTCGGTCTCCTCCGCATCGTTGCCTCGATAGGGTGCCAGTCGATCCACATGTATGATTTTCATTTTCGCTCTCGGCTTCCGATGCTCTCGAATACGATATACGACATCATTAATACGGGTGATAACTTCGTACGGTCCTTTCTAGTTCTGCTGAAGCTTTGGACATACTCCTTTTCTGCGACGAGGGTTGTATAACCAAACGAGATCTCCTTCGTTGAACCCGGCAGTGTTAGCCCTTAATTCGTATCTCGTTTTCAAACGATCCGCATTCAATCGTAATCGTGTTCGCACCAACTTATGCACATTATCCAAACGTTGCTTTAAGTCGTACACATACTGAGGAACTGATGTCGACTGTTCCGCTGGCGTAATTGCGAATTTTACATCCGCAGGTAGCCGTATTGTCCTTCCAAACTTTTAATGGGGTTTCTCCTGTTGATGTGCTCAGCCGCACAGTATGCCATCAGGAATAGCTGTAGATGTTGATCCCATGTTCGCGGATTGTTCGACACAACTTCGGCTAAGTGCTCGTTCAATGTCTTGTTGAAACGTTCGACCATTCCATCGGACTGAGGGTGTAGAGGCGTAGTCCTAGTTTTCCGTATTCCCAATAGACGGCACAACTCGCTGAACACTCCAGATTCGAAGTTTCGCCCTTGATCAAAATGTAGCTCACAAGGTACACCATATCGACAGACCCAATTTTCGACGAGCTGATCTGCCACCGTGATCGCTTCCTGATTGGATATTGCGTATACTTCCGTCCACTTACTAAAATAATCAGCCACTACCAATGTGTACTGGCTTCCACGATCGGTTTCTGGAAATGGTCCCACAATATCCACGGCGACTCTTTCAAAGGGTGCACCGACAACATACGTCCTCATAGCTCCTTTCAGCTTCTTCGCTGGTCCTTTAACTGCTGCACAACTCGTACACCTGCGGCACTACTCTTCAACGTCACTTCGAGCATGCACCCAGTAGAATCGTTCACGCACTTTCGCCAAGGTTTCGTTGACGCCAAGATGCCCTCCCGATGTTCCTTCGTGCATCTCTCGCAGCACTTCGCCGACCTTGCTCCGTGGAAGTATCAGCTACATTATACATGACGCTCCGTCCGCTTATTCCCATTTCCGTTTTAGCATGCCATCCTCAACGTGAAGAGAATTCCACTGAGCCCAATAACTTTTCGTGGTTGACCCAAAGGTTGACACCTCGTTCCAACTGGGCCTTTCTCCGGACTCCTTCCACACGAGAATCGAAACGGATATCCTCATCGTTCAGGTGGAATTTGCGTATTTCCTTCATCTTCTTCTTTTAGCAGTGCAGAAAGGTGTGAAACCTCTGTGCATCTATGTGGGTACGATTTATGGTTCGTCAATGTTTGTGTCCGTGAGGTCTTAGGACAAAAACATAGCTGCTGCGATAGGGTTTTCCAACAGCGATATAGGGGTAAGATCAGCGGGCGCAGCGGGGCATGGAAACAAATGACCCACATCAAGAGGAGTACCATCTCAGAGGAAGAGGTGATGGAGGCAATGCATCAGATGAAACGCGGAAAGGCAGTCGGACCGGACAAAATCCCCGCGGAATTTTGGTTGAAAATGGAAAATGTCGGGCTTAGATGGCTCACAGTTCTCTTCAACAAAATCAAAGGTGGGCAACCGATGCCTGATGCTTTCAGGGAAAGTTTTCTTCTTGCTTTCTATAAGAACAAGGGAGACTCACGCAAACTCAACAACTATAGGGCTATAAAGTTAACACCTCATACACTGAAGATCTACGAGCGAGTTGTCTGCAACCGATTGAGAATGATTGTGCGGTTGAATGACAATCAATGCGGCTTTGTTGAAGGTCGATCTACAGTCGATGCGATTCAGTGCATTCGTATTGCAATGGAAAAGTATAGAGCAGCACGAAAGGACTTGCACTTTGTGTTCATCGATTTGGAGAAGGCATTCGATAGAGTACCTCGTGATCTGATATGGTTGGCCTTGAGAGCACTTAATGTCCCTGAGGCATATGTCAGGATGATACGAGACATGTATGATGGAGCTACGACTAAGGTTAGATGCACAGCCGGTGAATCAGAAGAATTTCCGGTGAATGTCGGAGTACCTACACCAGGGCAGTGTATTGAGTCCGTTGCTCTTCAACATCATTATGTGCTACTTATTAACACGTATCTCCGACGGCCTAAAAATATCTCTTCTTTTTGCCGATGATATAGTCCTCAGTAGCCAAAACATCGTTGCCTTGCAAGCTGCACTTACAAAATGGTGGGACATTCTGGAGGAGCATGGACTGAGGGTAAGTATAACAAAGACTGAGTTCTTATGCTGCCCATTCTCAGACCCAGATGCACCGATACCAGAAATGTACGTCAAAGGAGAGCAGCTTAAGTCTTGTACCAAGTTCAAGTACCTTGGCTCGATGGTGAACAACGGAGCTACATGCGATGATGACATCAAACATCGCACAAAGGTTGGGTGGATGACGTGGCGAGAAAACTCTGGAGTTTTCTGCGATAAGAAAATGCCACTGAAGCTAAAGGGCAAGTTGTACAAAACGGTTGTACGTCCCGCACTCATGTATGGATCAGAATGCTGGACCATGTATGAAGGTTACGCGAAACAAATGACAGCGACTAAAATGAAAATGTTACGCATGTCAGTTGATGTAACGAAAAGGGACCACATCAAGAGTAGCTACATCCGAGGCAGCTTGTCCATAGACCAACCAATCACCGAAAAGCTCGAAGACCGACAAATGGATTGGTATTGCCATGTTCAACGGCGTCCGCCTGAGAACCCAGCAAAGAAAGCGATATCAATGGAAGTTCCACTTGATGGACCCAAGGCCAGAGGCAGACCGAAGAACACCTGGATGTGTCAAATGAAAAAACAACAACAACGCATTGGTCTCGGCGATGACCCGATCCAAGATAGAGCTGCCTGTAGAAATATGCTGAGATATTATCGCCAAAACGGGCGATGTGCCTGCACTGCTGGTCGAGCAACGCGAAACCATGGAGCGGTATAAAGAACGAGGCAAGGAAGAAGAAGAAGAAGAGGAGTACCATCGCAGTTTGGACAGATGTTTTGGATGTCCGGGTTTATGCGAGAAAGGTACGAATTAAGGCGTGAACAAAAGCCCAACCGAAGTTGAACTAGTGTTACTCTAGTGGCTCTCGGGAGCCTAATCTCCTCAGGTGAAATTGGTGGTGGGCGCTCTGAGAGGACTCTATTCGCACCTAAGCTCGCAATAGACCGATTCACTTCTTCAGTGTGGATCGCTGCGATGGCGGCTCGGTATGTAACTTCATCGTAAGGGTCCCGTTTATATCCCTGAACCTCTCTCTCAAGGTCTCGTAAACCACGCCTGACATGTCGTGGTGGAGGAATTCGGTTCATGAGATGATTATTGGGATGATCCTCACGATAGCAACCAGCAAGATACTGTTTTGAGAGTAGGAGATTGTGGTCACGTATTGGCATCAATTTTGTCTCCTGATGTAAGTGATCCTGGGCAGACATCAGAAGGCAACCTGTCGTGACGCGTAGAGCGGCATTTTGGCAGACCTGAACTTTGGACCAGTTTGTGTCACATAAACTATGGGTCCAAACTGGGGCTGCATAATCAGCGACCCACCGCTTTATAAGTAGCTAGCATGGTTTCTTTATCTTTGCCCCAGGTGCTACCAGCTAGAGCTTTTAGGATTTTATTCCTACTGCGCATTATTTCACAAACTGAAGCTGCATGATTCGCAGACGTCATCATGTTCTCTAGGTGAAGCCCGAGAATTTTGGGGTTTTTTACAGTACGAACAGAATTGTTGCCAATACGTATATCAATCTCCCATCTGATGTCTTCCCACCAAGTGGTTGGAAAAGTCGCAGAAGCTTTGGACGCAGAGATGGTGAGGTTTCGGCTTTGGAAAAATGCCTGTAATCGTCCTAGATAGCGATTAATTTGGAGGCGCATTTCATATTTATCGTTCTCTGTGGGGAGTACGGTACAATCGTCAGCATAGAAAATCACATCGATTCCTTCAGGGGGTGTGGGAAGGCCGGACATGTAGATGTTAAACAGAGTGGGGGAGAGTACCCTTCCCTGTGGAATACCTAATTTGATTTTCCTAAGCTTGGAACGTTTGCCTCGAAACTCGGTGAAGGAGTGCCGACCAGCTAGATAATTGGCAATCCAACGAATCTCTTGTGCAGGAAGATGCATATTCAACAAGTTTGCTAAGAGCATTGAATGATTGACCTTATTAAAAGCATTTGATAGGTCAATTGCCACCAGAATGGTTCTGTGACAAGGACGGCGTTGATTTAGCCCATCACGTATGCGTGTAGTGATCGCATCGAGGGCAGTGGTGGTACTATGCAGTTTCCGGAAGCCATGCTGGTGCGGTTCTAGCTTCGCATGTGCAACAAGAGTGGGGTGAATAAGGGCCTCCAGCGTCTTTGGCTTTGCGACAGGAGAAAGTATCGTAATGGGGCGGTAGGATTCCCCGAGGTTTGCGCTCTTCCCTGGCTTGAGACAGGGAACAATTCGACCTGTTTTCCAGATTTCAGATTTCCAGGCGGCCGTGAGATACTCAATGGCTGGAAGGTCGAGATGTTTCAACATGGTCATCGAAATGCAGGGCCGGATTTTCCATATGGGCAACCTGGGCAACTGCCCGGGGCGGCAGATTTTGAGAGCGGCAATTTTTCAAAATATCCCTTTGTTTTAAATTCTGTGAAAGATGTATTTTGGAAACTCGAAGAGCAGTTTCATCTTTAGGTAAGTTAGGCATATTCCAGGGTGCCCAATCGCACATTCAACTTAAATTGAAATGTGAATCTCCAACTTCAAATGTTGGGACTTATCCTTCACGCAAAATTCTTTTAGCATTCATTCCGAGTAGCATACTGGTGACGGGTAGTTCAGTGAGTCTAGAAGTAGGAAGTATTTTCGTAAGACATTGGCTGCAACTTAAACAAGGGAGGGGATCAAGCATATACTTCAGTGTCCATTGTAGGAAGCCTTGTGGAGCTTTTAGGTGCAATATACAGGGATCCGGAGCGGCCCAATTTTATCGCTCCGCTACTTCAATAAATTAAAAATTTGCCACTTGTCTCTCTTTTCCTTTTGTAAGATATGAATAAATTTTAAGGCTAACAGTTCGAAATTTAGCACAAACCTTTGAATTGTACAAATCTTACATATAATTATAAGTAGAATAAATCCGGCCAAAATATTAATGTCTATTCAATACTTTTAATTTGAAAAATCTCGGAGAGGACCGGTTTTTACCGCTTCATCGTGCAAAAAACCGCTCCTCGCTCCGCTCTTTCGCTCCGAGAGTTTGATTCGCTTCAACACTTTTCGCTATACGGATCTCTATAATCACCAACCAATTCTTGAACCTACAAATGGAAGTATTTGCCGTCATCGTCTTGACACTTGCCAAAGTATACTTGTATAAAAAGTTTAATTTTTTTGGAATACTTCAACTGTCTCGGGGATAGAGTGATCTAAGAATTGGCAACCCTAGGCTGCCCACAAATAGAGAATGCATGGATTCTGTCTGGGTGGTCCAATTGTCCCTTGTTAATAAAAGCTAGCACATATTTCCGAGTTTTCTATTACTATTTTATTTTCTTCCTACTTTAAATTAGCCTCGAAGCAACTGGAGTGTAGCCAGAATTTGGTTTCAGGAGGTGTCCAGCTCGGGATATTAGAAATGATGCATAAGCTATAACATGTTTCTGTGGTGTGAATAGGCGTTAACGTTTTTTTTACAATTTGTTCGTTAAACTTTTCAAAATATAATTCTCCTTCAGAAAAGAAAACAAAACCTGCACTCCTAAAAAATCATACCACGTGAGGCTAATAAAAAACGTCAGTTGTCAGGTTACTTTAATCGTCCACGTCCAGGAAATGTACAGTCGATGTAATGGATGTGCATCATTCCAGTTTTAATGTTGTCGTCATTGGAATTTCAATGCTTTTTTTAATAATCTTTGGGAGAGGTCCGAGCCCCATGGAACCCCTGGCCCCATTTCTCGGAAGCACCATATTCTCAAGCAAACAAAATTACATTGGTCAATCGCGTAAAAATATGAAATTTTCTTCTCATATACTACATGTGTAGACTACTAGTTTAAAATTTAACCAGTGGCGGAGGGCGGCTATTTGGATACTGGAGTTTTTAGCATTCTCGATGACTTTTTTTAACCTGGTCCGCGGTAAATGATGGTATGGTGTTAACATTCCGGCTGCGAATCCGTCTTCTAATTTTGTGCTTAAGGCCGTCAGACTTGGGATGTTTAATAATTTCGAATTCGATTTCGATTTCGGAGTTAAGCTCCTGAATTCTGGGATCATCAGGGTGAGCGCTTCTGATCTGATCACGTTCATCGGCTCATCTGGCGGCACTAGTGGGGAAGTTAGGCCGAACTTGCGGAATACGTCCTGCAGGAATAAAACGGCCTTATGTATGTTGGTAGGTGAGGTAGCTCGATGAACTTCGCCGACGAGTAAGCTTTGAAACCGTCCCAATCGGCTTTCTTGTGATTGGCAAACGTTCGCTTCTCAGACTTAGTCATGTTCGCTGGTTTATCAATTTTTATAATGATTGGGAGATGATCTGATTTGAGGGTGGTACGTACTTCCCATCGAGAAGCAGCGATTAGGCTGGCACTAACAATAGTTATGTCAGGAGAACTACTGCAAGTGCCCACGACTCTAGTCGGCGAGTCTTCATTGAGTGAACAGAATTCTGAGGCGTCAAGTGATTCGGCGATAGTCATACCCCTGGCATTGTTGTTGAGGTCCGAATGCCAGAGCTCATGGTGCGCATTAAGGTCGCCTAGGATGACCCTGTGCTCTCCGGAAAGGAGAGGACCAATATCGAAATGATAGCCAGAACGGCAACTAGATTGCGGTAGAATATACACGTTAAAAATTCTGATATTAGTACTCCCTGATGGAACTGAGATGGCCTGAATTTCCGCCGTACCGTCAGTAACTACATCTAATACACAGTAATGTACGGACTTGTGTATTAGGAAGGCAAGTCCACCTCCAGGGTGACATATTCGCTATGGCCGCTTAGAGACGAGTTTGGGTGAAGCAGCGTCTCTTGGATGGCGGCGATGAGAATTCTGTTGGAACTCAAGAAGTGTGTGATCTCAGCGATTTTTCGGTGAATGCCATTACAGTTAAACTGTAATATAGATAGTGGAGTGAAAACCGCTGGAGGAGGAGGGCCAGGCGTAAGATTGGGACTGGCATTCCTTATCATATTGTTGGGCGGCGTAGGGGGCAGTGGAGGAGAAGGTGGGCTGGGAGCAGCCCTGGGTTGCCCAGAATTTATACAACCTACCGCAACATAGGCTAAGGAGTGTTGCCCTTGTCTTCGTAATCCCGAACACCTAAAGTGAACCCATTCCAAACAGCAATTACACTGCACTGATCTGGCATTCGAACCGATTCGTTGGTTGCAGACACTAAAAATCCATACCCTTGGGCCTGGATTTGTTTCTTTTTTTTTTTTTTTTTTGCCTCATAGAAACTTTTGTCCCGGGACTAAGCTTCTCGGCATCACTTTACTTACTATCCGTACGTAAGTGACTAATCAATCAATCGAGTGTAAACTCTAGCAGATCGTAAAAAAAAAACTGAAAACAAAATATATTAATAAGGAAATTTATCACAATAACTTCTTTTAAAAATTAGTTTATTAGTACAATTAAAATTAACTAAGTCTTTCAAACTATTATAAAGAATAATTGACCTTGTAATTGGTTCATTAAGCCCATAGTTTACTCTATGATAAGGCTGAACAAGAAGGTTGTTCCGCCGTAAATTGTGAGGAATATTTCTGACTTGAAAGTTATTTAATATATCTTCACAAACAATATGAGAGCAAAACAGGTCTCTTATAAACATAGCGTTTAAAAATGTTCTTCTATAATCTAAGGATTGTAAACCCAATAAGGAACAGCGAGTTTTATAATCTGGCTTGAAACGCCAGCCAATTTGATAAATGGCAAACCGTGTAAAATTGTGTTGAATTCTTTCTATACGCTCGATATGCACCTTATAGAACGGATTCCACACAATAGAACAATACTCCAGGTGCGAACGAACGAAAGCTGCATACAATATTTTTAAAGTAAAAGCATCATTAAATTCGCGCGCATTACGTTTAACAAATCCTAACATACTATTCGCTTTTGAAATAATGTAATCAATGGGTGAGGTTATAAAACACAACGTTCGCGTAACGTTTCGCGTTTTCCGAAACGTTTCCTATTGTGTTCTGTAAACGCATAGATCCGGATCAGACTTGGTGTTCCCATCGCCATCTCTCGGAAAGTGACAAATGTGACAATTGACACATCACAGCTGATACGTTTTGCTCGAAAATTAAAATTTCCAGTTTTAAACGAGATGCAGATACATTTTATTTTGATTATAAATAGTTTAATAAATAAATGAGGGCGGAAATGCACTGTTCGACGGCAGATTGTAAATTTCTGCCAATCAATCAAGCTATGCCTCGCAAGGGGGCGCTTAGAGGATCTGTTTGTAGGGAGAAGTTTCTGATCCGTAACGGCCGGTTGATTTGAAACGTTGCGCGAAACGTTGCGCAACGTTGTGTTTTATAACCTCACCCAATGTGTTGTCGAAATGAAAGCTCATGGTCGAAAATTACACCAAGATCTGATATTTCGGCAACCCTTTCAAGAACACTACCTGTTAAGGAGTACTCAAAGAAGACCGGAGTTTTCAATTTATATATGCTAAGTACTTTACATTTACTAACATTTAAATTTAAATTATTATCGCGGCACCAAAATTGCAGCTTTTCTAAATCGGATTGCAACTTAAGGCAGTCATCAATGTTGCGTATTTTCATAGCGATTTTGATATCATCGGCATACTGCCATACACGCACGAATTTAAAATTTTGGATGATATCGTTTATGAAAACTAAAAAGAAAAGTGGTCCTAAATGACTTCCTTGCGGAACCCCTGACGAGCACTTTATAACAGAGCGAGATAGAAAAATTGACTGTATTCCTAAATGTTCTAGTTTTGTAAGTAAAATATTATGATCTACTCTATCAAAAGCCTTCGAAAAATCGGTATATACCACATCAACCTGCATTCCCTGCTCGATACCATCAGCAACAAATTTAGTAAATGATACCAAATTTGTTGAAGTTGATTTTCCTTTCAGGAATCCATGTTGACATGGCGATATCAAACGGCTAATTAAAACATCTATTTTATTTTTAATAAGCATTTCAAACAACTTCGGTATTGCAGATATTTTAGCTATGGGTCTATAGTTATCAATAAGATGCTTCGGACCCTTTTTGTGTACAGGCGTTATGTATGAAACTTTCCATTCATCAAGAAAAACACCTGAAGTCAAGGACAAATTAAAAATAAAGGCTAAAGGACGACATAACGATTGCATGCAATTCTTCAAAAATATATTAGGAATGCCATCAGGTCCGGCCTGAATACTAACATCAAGATCACGCATAGCATTCAATAGGTCATCCTCAGAAATCTCAAGAGCACTCGTAAGGTCCTCCTGAGCTATCCGAGGGACCAATGCACTCTGACTTCCATTGATGTTAGCATTCATTTAACACAGGTATTAAGATTGAAAGCAGCCGCGCCGAGATGTAATGTTCCCATTATGACGAAAAAACACATATATCGTACCCACACATATACACAGACAAAAACAACCTTCCTGCATCGAACCTTCAGGGATCCTGCCGGGGCTCTTGCCAGGAAGGCATATTGGCAGCTTTTGGCTGTTTAAAAAAAAAAGGGTGTGGTCCGCCCGTAGAGGCAGTTGCCGTAAGACCACTTGCGTATTTCCTCCGGACTCCAGTCTCCAGCCTTCCATAGGCAACAATGTCAGCCTTCTGTAACGAACGGTTTTTTTCCACATACATGTCTGCTTTTGGATTGGTACATTTTTCACAAATGTTAATGATTTGATTTATTTTAAATTATTAATATTTGTGAAAATCCCGCCTCATTCAAAAGGAGACATCTATGTGACGGACTGTGTTTGGGACAGCTGGTCCGAAAGTAGCGCAATTAAGAAAAAAATACGTGGCTAACTTCGGGGAGTTGGGTGCTAGATGTCAAGACGGTGACACGCGGGATTTGGACTTGGCGGACGAAAAAAAAGAATTTTGATTAGCGATGATGGGAAACCGAGGAAACACCCTTTTTGCCGGAGATTAAATAGGAGACGGATGGGATAAGTTTTTTTGTGATGAGTTTTGGTTTTCTTGGTTGTGTGTGGTTGTCGTCCGTTATGTGTCATCCTTTTTAATTTGTGCCATAACGCATGTTCGCCCCTGTTTTGCAAATGATCGCTAAAAATGATTAATTCCGCAATCTAAACCCCCCCCCCCCATTCCAGGGGCGTAATTTTTGATTTCAAAAGAGAGGCGCCCTACAATTTTTGATTCGGCCGCGGGCGCCCCAGAACGGGTGTTTTTATTTAAATTTAGTGGGTTTAGTTTGGCCGAGACCCGTCGCCATCCGGGTCCGCGGAGCGGAATAAGATCGCACCTGTGCGCGTCGGCTTATCAGTTTCAGTTTTAATCATTTTTACCCCTTTGTTTTGTGAAGTGCACCCAGGCATGCGATATCCCTTTTTTTTTGTAAAAGGACAGGGGCAACGAGTGGCGCAAACCCCACCCGTATCTCCCGAACTGAGCTACAGCAAGCGCATGCCGCTGCTCGCTCGTTGAGGAGCCCTATCGTCATTGTCTAACCTGCCCGGTTATAGAGGCATGGCTCCGTCCCCTGGGCATCTTTGGATGGCCAAGTCCTTTCGTTACACTTCGTGTATTTTCGTTACCGTTGCAATCATCTTCGGCTAAGTCAAACTCATCGTCTGTGGGTTGTAGGAAAATTGCGGCACACAAAGTGTATCTCCAGTCAGGTTTCGAAATGATATTACATGGCGCGCTACAATTCTCGTCAGGTGCCTCTACGTATGCAGCGCGCCATGTAATACCATGAGAGGCATTACCGGACTCAACCAGGCAAAGGTGTTCAATCCTCTTATATAGGACTAGAAATACACCCTGGTGTCGAATCATGTTGAGTGGGGCTAGGCAATGGCTAGCCACCGATTCGACACGTGTGTGTCGCATCTCTGGCGGAGTATACATGGGCGTAGCCAGGATTTCGGTCAGGGGGGAGGGGGGGGGTGCAAGCCCAAATTTTTTTTCAACATCATGATTTTCTTAGGAGTTGAAATTTACGGTCGCAGAAATATTGTTAGCAAAATTTAGAGTAGCCTAGCTAGTGGTTGGATTGGTGCGCAGGGTCATGGATTCCAGACTCACCGTGAACGAATTCATTTTATGCTGTTTTTCGAACTCACGACCTACGTGACGGACTATGATGTCGCTCAGATGGTAAACAAGTATCCATTTATGGGGATAAACAACATAGCTGGGCGTGCTGTTGATCTCAACACCTCAACAAAACAGCAGTTTAGATCTTGGAAGTTGGATGTCAGTCACACATCTGCGGCCCTAGTTTACTGGTGGACGCATGTTATTTTTTTATACCCTCCGCTCATAGAATGAAAGGGTATATTAACTTTGTCATGAAGTTTGTAACGCAGCAAAAGAAAGCATCTCCGACCAAATAAAATATACATATATGATCAGCATGACTTGGGGAGTCGATTAGGCCATGTCAGTCTGTCCGTCTGTTTGTCTGTTCGTCTGTCTGTCTGTTGCGGCGCGTTTTACTCGGCCAATTTAAAAGCTGTCAAGCTCAAATTTTGTACAAATGCTTCTTTTTGCTGCAGTCAGTTTGTATGTTTGAATCGGTAAAATCGGACAATGGGGTCATGGGACTGCCACACAAACCCAACTCCCCAAATTAGGTTCTTATAAGAAAAACTTTTTTATTTATGCACCAATTTCAACCAAATTTCACACAAATGTGTTTCTGTTGATGACACAAAACATATGTAAGAATCGATCAAATCAGACCATAGGGTCATAGGGCGGCCATACAAACCCAACCCCCCTAAGAAACATTTTTTACACCAATTTCACAAAACCTTGAATTAATGTGTCTTTATCGAAGCAACAAAAAAAGTCGAAAAAAATGATATCGTACTATGTAGCCATGCTCCCGCATCCCCAATAAAATTTTCTGAGTAAATATTTTTATTTGCCCGCTTATTCCAACCAAACCCCACACAAATATATTTTTGTCGACGCAACCGGAATTTTGCAAAGACAGAAGGAAAATAATAGGGGGGGGGGGGGGGAGAGGGTATATACAAGTCGTAGGTACGCCCGAAAAAAACCTTTAGCCCGAGGGGAGCGAAGGGTATCCAAATTTTGGCCGCGCCCGAAATTAGCCTCGGTCTAGTTTTTTTGCTAATTTTAGAGTCAAATTTAAAAAATGGAGATGAGAAAGATTTTCTTCTGCATTGTGATTACATTGAACTGGCCTCCAATATCTGCCTTCTATTTTGTCTATTTTCAGTGCAATTTTTGTATCTCGGACTGTATATTCCACTTGCGAAATCAGTTTGTTTCGTCAGTAGCATCGTCAGAATATTTATAAATCCTTTACTGATTGAAATATGGTTAACGGTTTTAATAAGATTTCCCCTAAATTCACCAAAGTATTAATAGTGGCTAAATTTTATTGATGGTATGATTCAGCTAGAAAATAAATTTTGATTAAATAACTTGAAAGGCACTGAAATATGAGACCCGTTCTTTACAAGGTCCCTAAAATAGCAAAGCTGTATACCATTTGTCACCTTTTCAGATGAAAATAAGTTGAATTTCACTAACTTCCCGAAGGGACCTAATGGTTTAAATTGTGTACTCCAGCTCAGAAGCCATGAAATGGAACAGGGAATATGGGATCCACGCAGCCACAGTAGCACACTCACAAGTGAAATGTGTGTGCTGGTTCGCAGTCTCCGTCAGTTACGAGAGGCCACTCGGTGTCATCTATTTGTATGCGCCGGCTGACTGCAAGCTGTCCCTATCATGGCTTCTCCGGCAGCACTTTGAGTGGTAGAAAAAGGATCTGTTGCTGCGCAGCAGAAAATTTTTGAAAATGTTGTATAGTGCAGCGATATTTTTAATACATTGATAAGATTTTTTTTACCATCTTCATCGACCAGGGGGGGGGGGCGACCGCCCCTCCCTAGTGGGTGTATAGTGGATAAATGCATTTTGTGTGTCGCATCTCTGGCGGAGTATAATAAATTTCAATTGCCATTAAAATTTCCTTTGTAGTCTGTACAAACGATGATGCCATATGGCATCAACCAATTTCGAATCAAAATTTCAGATACTAAACTTAATTTCTTTTTTTCTAATTTAATATGAATGGAGTTACTTTTGAATACACTTTTCGTATTAGAAATAGTTCTAGAAAAAAAAACTAGTTTGAAACCTTAAAAACTCAACTTAAATTTTGCGGTACGACATTTCTTCACTTTTTTTCAAATTCCAAAAACTTGTTCACTTTTACGATCTGATATCTCTGGTTCCTATATGAATACTGGCACAATTTACGTTAGACATGAAAGTTAAACTTGTCTACTACAGATATCAGTGGAATTTGCACAAGAATGCATTCGTATTCAATATTTAGAGGCCATTTAACATGATACTTAAAAACGATGCCATATGGCACACTAGCAGTGAATGGGTTTATTACATGGTTTTATGAAGTTTGTGTGTATGTGAAGTTTACGTGTGTTTTGTGGCATCAATAGAAACACATTTGAATGAGTTGAAACAAAGAGATTTTTTCTTCCCTAATCCAGCCGTATACTTTTATTGTAATTCTTTTTTCTACGTTTCGGTATTATACCATTGTCAAGAATCTATAAAATACACTGATGGGTAAAAACTAATTACAAAGATCAAGAGACGCGAGAGCGTATCACCCGCCAAAGGAAAAAAAAACGAAAGCGAACAAGTCTATGATTACCGGAGACAACTTGCTTTTTTGTTTGACAGGGCTACAGCCTTCCAGGCAACATCCCCCAAAAAAAATTGTTTACCAAAATATTCCACATATCCTGTTCTAGTGCCTTTCCAAAAAAATCTTCGATCGGCACATTAACGGGTAAGATATATGCAATAAACGGTGAAATGTTCACCCTCACAGACTTAAGCGAGTAACCCAATTTCAGACTGGAGTCTACAGTTACAGAAAGACTTGCTTCTACTGTCTCTCCCCGTGATGGGATTTTTATGAAATTTGGAATGAATTATCCTCTGGTGGTCCTTCTAAAGAATCAATGTCTTCCATTTAGATAAGTGGATGGAATAACGGTAAAATAATAGGTCAAGTTAACAAAAGATTTCCAACAATTGCGTCTTTCGGCTCATCGCATAGACAATTTTTTAAAACACACTGCGACATTGGGACACGGGGACATTGGGACATTAGGATTTTAGGAGACTCGGATCTTAGGGCAGTGGGATATCAGGAAATTGGGACATTAGCGTCTTGGGACATTAGGAAATTAAGACATTGGGGCATTAGGCACACTGGGGAAACTGGGACGTGGGGACATCGGGATATTGGGGCATTGGGACAACGGGATATTGGGACAATGGGTCATTGGAACATTGGGATATTGGGACATTAGGACACTGGGAGACTGGGACATTGGGGCACTGGCATATTAGGATATTGGGACATTATGAAGACCTTGGGACAATAGGACAATTGGACATTGGAAAACTGGTACATAGGAACATTGGGCCACTGATACATCGGGATATTGTGACATTGGGACATCATGATATTGGGACATTGGGGCACTGGGATATTAGGACATTGGGATTTTAGCACATTAGGACTTTCGGATATTGGGACATTAGGTACACTGGGGAAACGGCGACATGGGGACATTGGGCCACTGGAACATCGCGATATTGGGACATCGGGATATTAGGACATTGGAACATTGGAACATTGGGATATTATAACATTGTGATATTGGAACATTGTGACATTGCAACATTGGGATATTGGGACATTAGGACACTGGGAAACTGGGACATGGGGGCACTGGGATATTAGGACATTGGGACATTATGACTTTGGGACAATAGGACAATGGGACATTGGGACACTGGTACAAAGGGACAATGGGCCACTGAGACATTGGGACATTGGGGCACTGGCATATAAGGACATGTAGGTCTTGGGTCATTAGGACATTGGGATATTAGGACATTAATACATTAGAACATTGGGACATTAGGTGCACTGGGGAAACTGGGACGTGGGAACATTGTGCCACTGGGACATCGGGATATTGAGACATCGGGATTTTGGGACATGAAGATATTACAACATTGGGATGTTGGCACATTGGGATATTGAAACATTGGGATGCTGGGACATTAGGGCACTGAGATACAGGGACATGGGGGCACTGGGATATTAGGACATTGGGACATTATCACCTTGGGATAATAGGACAATCGGACATTGGGACACAGGCACATAGGGACATTGGGCTACAGAGACATCGGGATATTGGGACACCGGGATATTGAAACAAATTGCGATATTAGGACATTGGAACATTGGGATATTGGGACATTAGGACATTGGCACATTGAGAAATTGGACAATGAGACATTTTTGCATTTGGACATTAGAATATTAGGCACACTGAGGAAACTGGGACGTGGGGACATTGGGCCACTGGAACATCGGGATATTGGGACATTGGGATATCAGGATATTAGGACATTAGAACATGGGGATATTGAGACATGGGAACATTTGGATATTGGGACATTAGGAAACTGGGAAACTGCGACGTTGTGGCATTGGGATACTAGGACATTGGACCTTGGGACAATGGGACAATCGGACATTGGGACACTGGTACATAGGGACATTGGGCCACTGAGATATCGGGTTATTGGGACATCGCGATATTTGGTCATTTGGACATTGGGGCATTGCAAAATTAGGACATTGGAACATTGGGATATTGGAATATTGGGACGATGGGAAATTGGGACATTAGGATATGGAGACATTGGGACATTGAGACATTAGGACATTGTGACGCTGGGACATTTGGATACTGGGAAATTAGGTACACTGGGGAAATTGGGACATGGGGGCATTGGGACAGTGGTACATTCGGATATTTGGCTATTGGAACCTTGGTATACTGCGACATTAGGCCACTGACCACTGGGACACTGGGACACTGGGACATCGGGATATTGGGATATTGGGACATTTGTACATTGGGACACTTGTACATTAGGACATTGGGCCATTAGGATATTATCACATTAGGATACTGGGATATTTGGGACATTGGGAACTGGGATATCAGGAAATTGGGACATTAGGACCTTGGGACAGTAGGACAATTGGATATTAGGACATTAGGTGGGAGACTGGGACACTGGGACACAGGAAGACTGGGACATTGGGATATTGCGATACTGGGACATTAGAACACTAGATTAGTGGGACATTCGGACATTAGGCCATTGGGACACTGTGATATTTGCACATGCGGACATTGGGACACTGGGACATCAGGATCCCAAAACAAAAATATTAGGTGGCTATTTAAGTATGCAAAAATATATGATATCTGACCAAAAACAACAAAGTTGTAAAAGTTACCCCGCCAAAGAAAAATTAATCTGCCGCAAAAAGAATACATATCACTCCAATCCGCCGCTCATATGTAATCTTGTTTTAGGTGTAAATGCTGGAGAAGTTTAAATGTACAGGACTACTTCTTAGAGTAATTTGGTGGGAGCATTAACATTTTACTCAGTGCCACTTTGACGGCTCCCACCAAATTACTTTAGAAAGTAGTCCTGTACATTTAAACTTCTCCAGCATTTACACCTAAAACAAAATTACATATGAGCGGCGGATTGGAGTGATATGTATTCTTTTTGCGGCAGATTAATTTTTCTTTGGCGGGGTAACTTTTACAACTTTGTTGTTTTTGGTCAGGTACATAATTACAAACGACAGAACAGAACTTCAACACACAACCAACTAACATTTTCCAAATCCTAAACCTAAGGTGTAATGCGATCCGTGCCGATGGGTGAATGGCACCAGGGACAAATGGTGTCACAAACGGGGCTTCTGAGGAACCGGGCGAAACCTCAGAATCCGGCCTTGCGTGCTTAACCTTCCGGCGGGCGCAATACTAATCCTAACACGATCGGGCGCAATGCATCTGACAGATTAAGTGCAGAAAATAGGATGAAACTAAGATTCTGTATATTTTACACTCTTATTTATTGTTGCATTGTCTTTTTTAAACAGTTCTACGAAATTTTAGAAACAAATTCTGGGTCACAAAGTTTGATACCCTTCACATTTGCAATTTTCTATGAAAATTCCGCTTTCAATAGCTTCAATATTTAAAAAACTTCCAACAATTCGACCGCTTAAAAAATGTGACTTTATTTTACTAAAAACACACTATTGAACGATTTGGTGAGCCAAAAAGTCAACACAACATTTTTACGCAATGTGAAGAGTATAACCAGTGGAAATTTTCATAGAAAAGAAAAAATAACACAATCGGGCGCAATACATCTGAGAGATTATTTCACCCCCTCCCGCCCCTCAGACATATGGTAGATAGAAACTGAAAACTGCTTTGGGTAGTTGATCGATAAAGATTAAGCTACTGTGAGTTTCAGATCTCTCCCTTTTCATATCGCTGATTGGCACAACAAAAACTAATCACTTAATCTGTCAGATGCATTGCGCCCGCCCGAAGGTTAAGGGGTCACTGACCACGTGTACCTCATTTTAACCACCATACTCGTGGGACCAAAATGGATACCGCAAAAACAGAAACACAAACAACAGAACACACAAAGAGGGTAGAACAAAACCAACCCGCCCAAGCTGAAGGAAATGGTTCATCCATAAGCCAAGCAGCGGGAGGCAAGGAAGGTATGTCCCAACCCTCGAAAACACCCTCTCAGGGAAGTGCATTCTGCACAAGATCAGAGAGGTCCGACACGTGGCAAACGCAACCACAAAAATGGGCCAACTAACCCTCAAAAACAAAAAGCCGACGATTTCGGGAGCCCAACGACGGAAGAAGTCTATTGAGAAGGCAAGGGAAAGGGCTGAACCCATAAGGCCGCGACAAAAGCGGACCCACGGAAAATCCCAAGACCTGCCCATGGGAGAGAGCATTACTTCGCGTGGGCGATGCGAGGGAAGCGGTCAAAACCAGCAAAATTATGTTTCGGATTCCGAATACGGACATAGTTGGTACGGAGGATCCGAAGCAGATTCTGACGCTCCTCAAGACCCAGAACCAGGGGCTGAACACGGAGGAATGGAATGTCGTTGCATCCACCAAGGATGAAACCGGACTAAATCTGGTCACCTGGATCGACGAAACAAGCAAGAAGGCGCTGGAGGCCAGAGACCACGTAGGTTACTTTGGTCTAAACCAGATAACCTTTAAGAAGTTATCAAAGCGGCCTAATGATGCTGAAGGTGGTTCAGATCAACCTTCAGCACAGTAAAGCCGCAACCGTAGCACTAAGCCGTCTCATAGCAGCGGAGGGTTTGGATGTAGTCCTCATCCAAGTACCTTGGCTGCATAAAGGCAGAGTAGCCACCTTAGGAACCTTCGGAGGTAAGTTAATATACGATGCAGCCTCTGGCAATGCCAGAACCCTATATCAATCCAAACGTTAACATACTGCCACTGTACAACCATAAGCGGTTCAAATAAAGCAAAATGGGAGTAACAATCGGGAGCTCATTCTCGCTGCCGCATATCTCCCATATGACCAACAGACGCCTCCACCACCACAAGAGCTGGAGGAGCTGATTACAAGCAGCGGAATACACACGCCGCAGCTCATCATCGGAGCGGATGCAAACGCACACCACACACAGTGGGGAAGTTCTGATATAAACAAAACGGGTGACCCAAGTAACAATTCGTATGCTTTAAAGAAGCACTTCATCCTGTAGCTACATTAAATACTTCTTTGTAGCTTTATTTAATGAAATTTACACACATGCAATAGTCTGACTCGAAATCAATACACCCACATGCATATAATCTTCTATACCACAGTCGGTTTCATTTTTATAGTGTGACATTCGTGTCATCATCCAATAAATTGTTCAGCGTAGTTTTAAAGAAGGATGGACTTTATGATTTTTTAAAAAATTGACACTATTATGAAGTGCTCTGGAACACAACGTTTCTTGAATTGAATTCATTGAAATATTGCATGAAACCAACATTTCGTCAATCATTCTTAACTTATGAATCAATTAAGATAATGTCACCGCAGAAACTGGCTGCACTTTATTGATGAACGTGTGAATTTAATTAGCTTCAAGTGATTGACATATAAAGAAGAAGGTGCATTGGAGAGAAGTGTTGAGCATTTCGATAGAAGCAACGAACCACTTGTAGTGTTTACGAGCAATGCTAACTATATGTGAGGTTGGCCGAGTGGTTAAGACGTCGGACTTGCGTACGACAGTCGCTGGTTCGACGCTGGCTGCGGGAATTTTTTTCTTTTTTTTTTTTGCAAACGCGAGAAAATAACAGAAAACAATGACATAACGCATATGATGTATGTCTTTTTCAAAGTGTAATTCAGTGCTACAATAAGGTTCAATTGGATCAAAAAACGGCGCCAAATGACATTATTGGACTATTATTCAGTGTTTATATCCTGTAAAGTGCCCCTATTATCGTTTGAAGAAAATATTCTACGAAGAATTATAGGGATGAAATTGTTACTTGGGGAGTATCTTTATGATTTTATAATCAAAGAAAATCTTGAAATCATGAATAAGGGTACTGAACCTACTTTTGTAACAACACTACGAAGAGAGGTTATTGATATAACTTTAGCCACCTTCAACACATTTCCTAATATCCGCCATTGGCGAGTCTTAGAAGAACCATCGCTATCGGATCACAGATACATAAGTATGGAAATTGACACAGTCGATAAGCCAACTGAATTGTATCGGAACCCGAGAAAAACGAACTGGGACCTATATAGAGAGCGTCTGTCTACGAATCTGACAGAAGTTCCCAGACACATTAATAAAACGCTCTGTGAAGAGGCTGTAGCGGATAAACTGGAAGCCGCAATAAAAACCTCTTTCGAAGGGACACCTGGTATACTGCGACATTGGGCCACTGACCACTGGGACACTGGGACATCGGGATATTGGGATATTGGGACATTTGTACATTGGGACACTTGTACATTAGGACATTGGGCCATTAGGATATTATCACATTAGGATACTGGGATATTTGGGACATTGGGAACTGGGATATCAGGAAATTGGGACATTAGGACCTTGGGACAGTAGGACAATTGGATATTAGGACATTAGGTGGGAGACTGGGACACTGGGACACAGGAAGCCTGGGACATTGGGATATTGCGATACTGGGACATTAGAACACTAGATTAGTGGGACATTCGGACATTATGCCATTGGGACACTGTGATATTTGCACATGCGGACATTGGGACATAAGGACATAAGGAAAATGGGACACTGGGACATCAGGATCCCAAAACAAAAATATTATGTGGTTATTTAAGTATGCAAAAATATATGATATCTGACCAAAAACAACAAAGTTGTAAAAGTTACCCCGCCAAAGAAAAATTAATCTGCCGCAAAAAGAATACATATCACTTCAATCCGCCGCTCATATGTAATCTTGTTTTAGGTGTAAATGCTGGAGAAGTTTAAATGTACAGGACTACTTCTTAGAGTAATTTGGTGGGAGCATTAACATTTTACTCAGTGCCACTTTGACGGCTCCCACCAAATTACTTTAGGAAGTAGTCCTGTACATTTAAACTTCTCCAGCATTTACACCTAAAACAAAATTACATATGAGCGGCGGATTGGAGTGATATGTATTCTTTTTGCGGCAGATAAATTTTTCTTTGGCGGGGTAACTTTTACAACTTTGTTGTTTTTGGTCAGATACATACTTATACAAACGACAGAACAGAACTTCAACACACAACCAACTAACATTTTCCAAATCCTAAACCTAAGGTGTAATGCGATCCGTGCCGATGGGTGAATGGCACCAGGGACAAATGGTGTCACAAACGGGGCTTCTGAGGAACCGGGCGAAACCTCAGAATAACCGGCCTTGCGTGCTTAAGGGGTCACTGACCACGTGTACCTCATTTTAACCACCATACTCGTGGGACCAAAATGGATACCGCAAAAACAGAAACACAAACAACAGAACACACAAAGAGGGTAGAACAAAACCAACCCGCCCAAGCTGAAGGAAATGGTTCATCCATAAGCCAAGCAGCGGGAGGCAAGGAAGGTATGTCCCAACCCTCGAAAACACCCTCTCAGGGAAGTGCATTCTGCACAAGACCAGAGAGGTCCGACACGTGGCAAACGCAACCACAAAAATGGGCCAACTAACCCTCAAAAACAAAAAGCCGACAATTTCGGGAGCCCAACGACGGAAGAAGTCTATTGAGAAGGCGAGGGAAAGGGCTGAACCCATAAGGCCGCGACAAAAGCGGACCCACGGAAAATCCCAAGACCTGCCCATGGGAGAGAGCATTACTTCGCGTGGGCGATGCGAGGGAAGCGGTCAAAACCAGCAAAATTATGTTTCGGATTCCGAATACGGACATAGTTGGTACGGAGGATCCGAAGCAGATTCTGACGCTCCTCAAGACCCAGAACCAGGGGCTGAACACGGAGGAATGGAATGTCGTTGCATCCACCAAGGATGAAACCGGACTAAATCTGGTCACCTGGATCGACGAAACAAGCAAGAAGGCGCTGGAGGCCAGAGACCACGTAGGTTACTTTGGTCTAAACCAGATAACCTTCAAGAAGTTATCAAAGCGGCCTAATGATGCTGAAGGTGGTTCAGATCAACCTTCAGCACAGTAAAGCCGCAACCGCAGCACTAAGCCGTCTCATAGCAGCGGAGGGTTTGGATGTAGTCCTCATCCAAGTACCTTGGCTGCATAAAGGCAGAGTAGCCACCTTAGGAACCTTCGGAGGTAAGTTAATATACGATGCAGCCTCTGGCAATGCCAGAACCCTATATCAATCCAAACGTTAACATACTGCCACTGTACAACCATAAGCGGTTCAAATAAAGCAAAATGGGAGTAACAATCGGGAGCTCATTCTCGCTGCCGCATATCTCCCATATGACCAACAGACGCCTCCACCACCACAAGAGCTGGAGGAGCTGATTACAAGCAGCGGAATACACACGCCGCAGCTCATCATCGGAGCGGATGCAAACGCACACCACACACAGTGGGGAAGTTCTGATATAAACAAAAGGGGTGACCCAAGTAACAATTTGTATGCTTTAAAGAAGCACTTCATCCTGTAGCTCCATTAAATACTTCTTTGTAGCTTTATTTAATGAAATTTACACACATGCAATAGTCTGACTCGAAATCAACACACCCACATGCATATAATCTTCTATACCACAGTCGGTTTCATTTTTATAGTGTGACATTCGTGTCATCATCCAATAAATTGTTCAGCGTAGTTTTAAAGAAGGATGGACTTTATAATTTTTAAAAAAATTGACACTATTATGAAGTGCTCTGGAACACAACGTTTCTTGAATTGAATTCATTGAAATATTGCATGAAACCAACATTTCCTCACTCATTCTTAACTTATGAATCAATTAAGATAATGTCACCGCAGAAACTGGCTGCACTTTATTGATGAACGTGTGAATTTAATTAGCTTCAAGTGATTGACATATAAAGAAGAAGGTGCATTGGAGAGAAGTGTTGAGCATTTCGATAGAAGCAACGATAGAAGCAAGAAAACGAGACCCTAGAAACCCTTCTAGAGTCTCATTTCCCTGGATCCACTATATCAACAGTTCGCGAAGACCAGTTGGATGACAACTCCCTGTTTCTAAGGGCAAACATAAACGACTGGGCGCTTGCAAACCAAATAGTAACTTACAATAAGGTAGAATGGGCGGTAAACTCTTTCGAACCTTATAAATCATCAGGGCCAGACGGTGTCTACCCAGCGCTGCTTCAGCAGGGTCTCACGACTCTGGTTCCCCTTTCACTAAGACAATAAGTCCCACCTCCTTCCTGGTCAAGTCATTGGAAAAGCTCGTCGATAAACACATCAGGGACAGGTGCCTGTCGCTCTTCCCTTTGCATCAAAACCAACATGCTTATCGTGTGAATCAGTACTACACCACTTGGTTGGGAAGATTGAGACCACACTAGATAGTAAAGAAATAGGGCTCGCGGCCTTCTTAGATATAGAGGGGGCATTTGACAACACTTTCTTTGAATCTCTTGTACACGGCGCCTTGAGTCATGTAGTCCAAAACACCCTATGTCGGTGGATTAAATCGTTGCTTCAAGGTCGACAAGTACATGTACATTTATTCGGTGAAACCATATATACATCTGTCCGCAGGGGGTATCCTATCACCCCTCCTGTGGGACCTTGTAGTTGACAGCTAAGTGGTAAAACTAAATAGCACGGGCCTCTATACACAAGGATATGCCAATGACATCAGTATCCTGATAAGGGAAAAATTTCCAGGGGTTCTCTCTGAACTCATGCAACTACACTGAACGAAAAAGGTACCCTGAAACAATGAAATTGTTCTTTAAAGTAATGAATATGTATACCAACCAACCCACTGAAGACGGCTTTCATCAGTCTAATGAATCTGATTTTATCAAAACAACGAACAAAAATTTCATTAAAATTATGAACAAATTCATAAAATTAACAACTTGTTCATTGATATAATTACTAAGTTCTTCAATTAAAAAAAAACTGGCGCAGGCTGGCATCCAGCTTCATAAGTGTTGACGACAATTATTTTACCTCTGCTCTGAAAAGTCATCAAAAATTACCTACCTACAGTGGGAATCGATCCCGTGACCCTATGATTTGAAGACATGCGCCCTGCCTAACTACACGAAACAGACTATACGTTACGAAGGTTTATAAAATACACTTAAAGCGATAATGACATCGTTCATAGTAGTACATTATTACTATGAACGATGTCATGTAATTAATGAACAATAACATCAAATTTTAACATATTTACTTACTACCTCGGCTAATGTTCATAGCCTGAATGTACAATGCATAAGATCCTACTGGAAGTTCATTGTGTTCATGATCGCCTTACATTAAGTTGAAATTCTGTTTTCGTTATACTAACGACCGTTAAATATATGAACTCTGCATTATTTTAAGAAAGAGAATGGTTTATTTACTATGAGCTAATTCATCATGGTAATGGAAAAAAGTCTATACTCCTTGCTCATTAATATTATGATTATTATTTTTTTCAGTGTAGCTCTAACCCAAGTGGAGGATTGGTGTAGGAGGGTAGGACTATCGGTCAATCCCGCCAAAACAACACTAATAGCCTTATGGCGGAAGCGAATACATAATGTTATGTACATATATCGTGCGAATATGAACGAACATGATAAGAAAGACCATTCTCACGAAAAAGATATATTGCATCTATGTATATTTCATAATACAGTTTTAAGTATTTTTCACATTTTGTTGTTGGAAATTTGTCATCAATCATTTTTGTATTTAATCGTCTTATGCGAAAATACATTCGGGTTCTAAAAAATCAATTGTTTACCTTTTCTTCGCAGGAAATTTCCCTTTCTTTAGCAATTAAATAATTATTTAAAATTAGGCTGCTTGCACTGAAATTCACTTTACTTTATCTTTAATTCAGAACCGTATAAGCGAACAATATATTTATTATTTGGAGCGGTTTTTTCTTGTCATATTGTAAATAAGACACTTTAGTATTAAAGGTGTCTGTTTAGGAAACGTTTACTGTATACGGTATGTATAAGCAACGTATTTAGTGAGTTGTAATTGCATACGATTTCTTTTTGATTTTTCGTAGTAATATAGAAATCCAAATCATAGTAATCGTTCTCATTCAAGTAGTATACGTTCTCTTTCGATTGATAGTCATAGGAAAGATCCAAAGTGCTTATGACCATACCTGTATACCATGGATTGATCCTATATGTACTTCGTTTTTTAGTCTACCCCATTATGGAAATCAAGCAGCGTTAAATGTGGACTTCTAGCAGGCTATGTGACAGGCCCGTGTCGTCCAATCCATTTTTCATGGAATTCATTATTCAAGAATTCCGTAAATATTCTCCCCTTGTGAGCCGGACATCCGTCCATTTCCCAACAAATTTTTGATTGTAGATCTAATGGGATATCATCTATGAAAATTGAAACGGCTTGCAATTTGCGAGAAAAAAAGGGAGAGGTGCTCCAGGCGGTCTCTTTTGTAGGCAAAAGGTGCCGAATTTGTTTCCGATATGGAGGAGGACACTTCGAACAGTACAGTACTTGTAATTATACCCTTCGCTCATAGAGTGAACTTTGTCATAAAGTTTGTAACGCATTGAAGGAGGCATCTCCGACCATATAAAAAGTATACATATGTATATGATCAGCATGACTTGGGAAGTCGATTGGGCGATGTCCGTCTGTCTGTCTGCCTGTCCGTCTGTCCGTCTGTTGCAGTGCGTTTTTTTCGGCCGCTATAAAAGCTAGAGAGCTGAAATTTTGTACACATGCTTATTATTGTTGCAGGCTGTTTGTATGTTTGAATCGCTCAAATCGGACAAGGGAGTCATGGGGCTGCCATACAAACTTAACCCCCCAATTTAGGTTCTTCTGAGAAAAACTGTTTTATTTGTGTACCAATTTCAACCTAACTTCGCTCAAATGTGTTTCTATTAATGACACACAACATATGTAAAACTGGATCAAATCCGACCATGGGCTCTTGGGGCTGCCATACAAACCTAGCCCCCTAATTTGAGTTCTTCTAAGAAACACTTTTTTATTTGTGTACCAATTTCAACCAAATTTCACACAAATGTGTTTCTAAAGATAACACAAAATATATGCTACAATAGATCAAATCGGACCATGGGGTCATGGGGCTGCCATACAAACTTAACCCCCCCAATTAGGTTCTTCTGAGAAAAACTATTTTATTTGTGCACCAATTTCAACCAAATTTCACACAAATGCATTTCTATTGTTGACACAAAACATATGTAAGAATGGAATAAATCGGACCATGGGGTCATGGGGCTGCCATACAAATTGAACCCCCCAAATTAGGTTCTTCTAAGAAAAAGTTTTTCATTTGTGCACTAAAATCAACCAAATTTCACACAAATGTAATTCTATTGATGACACAAAACATATGTAAGATTGAATCAAATCGGACCATGGGGTCATGGGGCTGCCACGCAAACCACACCCCCCAGTTTGGTTCTTCTAAGAAACATTTTTTTACACCAATTTCACAAAACCTTGAATTAATGTGTCTGTATCGAAGCAAATAAAAAGTTCAAAACGTAGCCAGGGGAGGGGTCCATGGGGTCCGGACCCCTCCCGAAATGTTTTCAGTTACATATAATGGAATTTTTAGTGATTACAGTATAAAATATCAAAATATTCAGGTGGTAACATATTTTTCTCCAAATTCTGTGGGACTGAACATCATAAAAAATATCTGACATGGAAAATTTATTGGTTTAAGGGAGGTTTTCTTTTCAAAACTAGATAAATCCGAATATCAATACACACTTCTCTGAACACAACCCTTCAAAATAAATTGCGCGGAATTTATGCAAAAAATGTCTGTTGTCGAAAATTATTATTCACTCTGATTTTATTTATTGGACGTATGGACGTGTTTACATGCGAGCTTGGAACTTTAAACTTTCCGCTGCGCAGGTTCTGAGCATTGCTACAAAAATAGAGAATGCGATATAATAGTCTTTGACAGAGCTGCTTTAATAGTCTGTGCAAGTAATAGTTATGTAGTTAAGCCTTTTTTATGACCAAACGCTCAAGTTTTAACGAAGCAAAACTATTTTAAAGATACAAATGGTAAAAATTAGTTTTTCTAATTAGTCTCCCCTACACCACTGTATGCATTTTCGCCACCTCCCGGCAAGCTTTTGGATATCTTTTTCGTAAAAATCTCGCGGCTTTTCACGGACCCATTCTCGCACAAACAATTTTACTTCTTCATAGCTTTTGAAACTTTCTCAATTCGTTCAATGCTGTAGAAGATGTGTACAAACTTCCGAGCGCCAGAATTTATACTTAATATTCAGAGGTTTTAGCACTCATCTGCCTGAGATTTTCGGTAGACTAGCCGCTCATAAATATTTTCCCAATACTACTTAGGTACGTTTATGCCCAACGCTACATGACTGGGGAGTCATGTAGCGTACACTAGTTCGTCGGTCTTCCACAATGAGTTTTTCAACGGTAGCGGCGCTTACGTTTCCATCGGTGACACTAGGTGGCGCGCATGTGGCAACTTTCCCTCAACTTTTCGGCCTTTTCAAAACATTCATACACATGGGTTTTAGAGAGGCACTCATTCTGGAACTTCGCGGAAACTTTTCAAAAAGTACTAGTTTTTGATAAGTTTCCGCGGATTTTATATTTGCTTTGACTAAAAAACAAATAACGATGCGTTCTGCAAGAGGCACTGGTACATCCTTTTCGCTCATGATGGTTATAATTACACTAAAAAGTCATTTTACGCGGTTCCAGCTATTCTCAACGTTTCATAACATAATAATAAATAACAGGCGCGACAATCCAGCATTGGACTAAGGCCGCAGGATGTGTTAGTGACATCCTATTTCCAAGATCTTATCTGCTTTTTGTTTAGGTAATGAGATCAGCATCACGCTCAGCAGTGTTATTTATACCCATAAATGGGTACTCGTTTAACATCTGAGTGAGATCATAGTCCGTCACAAGCTCGTGGGTTCGAAAAACACAATGGAACACGGTGAGATTCGAACTCATGAGCCTGTGCACCGACGGTGCGCGCACTAACCGCTAGACCAGCCAGACTACTTTCATAACATACCAGTCTAATATTTAGTGTATCCACTTTTTCAACAATAAATTTGTCGCGCGTCTGAAAATTCCGTTGGACCCCTCCCGAAACAAAATCCTGGCTACGTCCCTGCGGCAACCCCAATAAAATTTTCCGAGTAAATATTTTTATTTGGCCACTTATTTCAACCAAGCCCAAAACTTTTGTCAAAACGGAAGAAAAAGAATGAGGAGGGGGATTAAATACAAGTCATAGGTACGCCCGAAAAAACTTTTAGCCCAAGCGAAGGGTATCCGAATTTCGGCCGCGCCCGAAATTAGCCTCGGCCACGGGGGTTGGCGAGCGTAGCGAGGAGGGGGCGAAGCCCCCTAGTTTTAAGTTCACATCGTTGATAATTTTCCGTTTTATTGTTTTTTTTTTTCGTTTTTTAAAAAAACTCGTTTACTAAATATAAAAATTGAGGAAACGTTTATACTTTGGTTTTCTCTTGGGACTTCGTTTTTTTTCTCTTTAACACGTAATATTTGCAATTTTCCAAATCCTAAGACCCTAATTTTTATTAGTCGTTCGAAAGCTAACATAATAAGGTAACTTTTGTCAGCTTTGTAGATTTGTCAATTCAAAGTACCGTTACGATTTTACAATTTGAATTTTCAATTAAAAATCCATTTTCAATTTTCTTTAAAGTTTGAATGGTAGTACCTGGGAAGCTTTTTAAACTATGTATTTAATTGGGCTAAGAGTTATTTTATGTCGAATTTTAAACAGTCTCAGAAAGTGAAGTGAAATCTCGGATTAAATATTTGAGAGTGTGGCAAATAGTGATTTTGGTCAAGACAACTTTGTTCTACAGTTTATAAAATGAGTAGTACGTAGAACAAACTCCTGATGGGTCACTTTGTATGGGAGATACCTTTAGTTTTTATCCAAATGAGCTGATTTTCGGTGGGTGGGGTGACTATGACCTACCAACCGCAACAATCCAAAATTTAGCACTCTGCTCCAATTTGGGAGTAGTTCTGGATATGCCGTTTTCAAAAATTTAAATGGAGGGATAATGGAGGTCCTTGACCGGAGCGACTCAGCGTTCACGTTAAAATTATCTTAAACTTGTTGTTAATACTTGTACAAAATTTTACGGCTGAACTAACATTCTTTCAAAAGTTATGGAGCTTTTGAAAAAGGTCTAAAATGAAAATATTCTAATTTATGTTCTATTCTAACGCCTAAATATTCAATTGAACTCTAATGTGTTATATATCATTGCAAAGATAATTTTATGTAGTTTTTTTCGTCCTCAGATCATTTTTCTGTATCTCTTACCGTTTTTGAAATAATCGCAAAAAACCGAAAAATGCCCCCTTTCCCCCTTATTTTCAGGTTGCAGACCCCGATCGGTTGGGACTTTTTATGCCATCATCTCGGAACCATCCCCAACCATAATCAAAAAAAAATTCCGATGTAGGATTTTTGCCGTTCGATGGCCATATTTTGGTCCAATTTTCTTAGACTATTTCAATTGTTGTTGTCTTTCCCTTTTCCAGGAAATTTGACCTTGATGTGAATTAACGGAACAACTTGTGCATCATGGTTTTGTTTGTGATTATTACAATGTCAAGATAGACTACGTGCTCAATGAATTTGTCAATATAAATTGTTTTAAGAAAATGAGACTCGTAAAAAAGCGGGAAATAGTAACGTTATAACCAATCGAAATTCCCTATAATAAATGCTAGTGGGACCGGGACCAAGAAAAAACAGCGTTATAGCCGGGAAAGCATTATATCCGGGAGCGTTATAACGAAGTTTTACTGTATATATACAGGGTTATTCGTTAAGTCGACCTATTCCCTGCAACACGTTATAATAGGGTCAAAATATTTCATTTTTTATCAATAGGGTCAAAATATTTCATTTTTTATCAAACGAAATTATGGTCCCCGAACAAGTTGTTGTTAGCTGTTTCAATTATTTCAAATATTTGTATTGACATTGACACCTTTTCGGAAAGCTGAAATTTAAAATGATTAAGAAAAAATAGGTTTTAACTCATTACTAGAGCCCGGATTTTCGTGCAGTAAAAAATTGAAAAACGTGCAGTAAAAATCCCGAAACGTGCAAAATCGTGGAATATAAAAATGGGCATTTTGCGTGCAATATGACAAAATTGCCATTTTCTTTGTTTTTTAGGCTTTTAGAAGCTTACGCTTTGGAAAAAAAGAACGGAAGTAAAATATGGAAAAAAAATTAATAAACTAGCCCCAAAAAGTAAGATATTTTTTTATTTAAAAAGCGGAACGCTCAATATTTTAGCCTAACATAAACTTTTTCTCATAAAATGCTGTCTAGATTAGCGCATTCCAAATACATAACCGGTTTTTGTTTAGTTAGGATCCATCGCTCAACCTTTGGGCTTATCTAATTCGAGAAATCATAGAGGGAGATTTTCCTAGATGTATTTGAGCTCAGTTAACCACCAGATTAAGATGCACTCTACAACAACTGCAAAATTGTATGAAAATCAACCGGTATTTGATGACATTTCCATAAATGGTAATGCACTTTTTTGTTTTATTGTTTTTCCACATGTATTTTCTTTCTCAATACATACTTTTCCCTTCTCTCTCTATCGAAAAACTCTGCACGTTACATAATGTCTGGGAAATTTTTTTATGAAACAGCGAAAAATGCAAATGTGCGTTTTCATGCAAAAACCTTAAAACGTGCAATTTCGTGCAATTACCCTGAAAAGTGCAATTTCGTGCATTAACGTGCGATTGCACGAGAATCCGGGCTCTACTCATTACCTTAGTTGTTTTTTTTTAATTCTTTTTTTAAATGGCAAAATTCTAGGTTATTAAGAAAAAAACCTAAAAATTCATATATCTCAGTGACCATTGAAAATCGGCCTAACATTTATGGCCTGATTTTGTTGCATTGTCAACCTATTATAACGTGTTGTACGGAATAGGTCGACTTAACCAATAACCCTGTATATACTTTTTATGTGGTAGGAGATGCTTCCTTCAATGAGTTACAAACTTGCGTTTACATATAATCCCGCTTTTTACTAAAAATCCCGTTTAACATTATCCCGACATTACTAAATCCCGCCACTTCAAAATCCAGCCATTATAAAATTCCGCCATTACAAAATCCAGCCACATCAAAATTTCCCACAAAAAACCGCGCCGTTTTAGAATCCCGCTAGAGGATAGTGAAAAAATCCCGCCAAAATACCGCCAGCTGTCATACAGGGGACATTTAAGTCTGGTCTACCGAAAGACCAGACCAGCTATAATAAAGTTACTTGGTCCGTGGGTTTTCGAGATATAAGTATCTCCATGCGAGGAGACCCATTATTTCAACGGTAAATGTGGTGCCGCTTTTTAATATCCCGTCATAGAAGGTAAGTATTCTTTCATAAATCACGCGCGGGATTTTTGAAATAATACTTACTTTCAATGGCGGGATATTAAAAAGCGGGATATTGAAAAGCGGCATTTTGAATTAGCGGGTTATTGAAAAGCGGTATTTTGAATTAGCGCGTTATTGAAATGGCGGGGAGACGGGAGCGCTGACGGGATATTGAAATAGCGGGATAATATGTTGGGATTTTGAAAAAGGGGAATATGATTGGCGGTATATCGTGGCCAACTGACAAGCTTCATGGGAAAGTAAATATATATATATATATATTATATATATATATAATATAAATATATATTCAGTCTATGAGCGAAGGGTATTTATTATAATTTGAATAAATTTTTCTTATTGGGAGAATATTATTATTAAATTTATTTATTTGATTTGGAAATATATTTATTGGATTTAATTTTTGGCATATAAATTTATTTACTCGATTTGTAAATTTATATTTCTGATTTAGACATTTATTTTGGAAATTTTATTTCTGTTTTGGTTATATATTTTTTTCATTTAGAAGTTGGTTTATTTGGTTCAGAGACTTATTTATTTGACCCGGAAACATGTTTTGTAGATTTGGAATCGTATTTTGTTGATTCGGAAATTTATCTATTTGTTTCGGAGAGTTATTTACTTGACTTGGAAATGCTATATACTAAACGCATTTTTTTGAGTGTAGCAATAAAAAAATACAACGCACCTTTTCACTTTCTGCGTCAAGGGCTGAAGTTGCTTCATCGAGTAGTAGTATTTTAGGATTCCTGACCAGAGCTCGAGCAATGGCAATTCGTTGTTTCTGACCACCAGACAGTTGAGTTCCTTTCTCTCCAAGACGCGTTTCATAACCCTAAAGATAGATACATTTCATTTTTGGCAAAAGAGTGTGAAATAATTTTAATATTAATAGTAAGATCATTCACGAAAAATGAAGGTAGACATAAAACACAATACGCACCAACGGCAACGATGATATGAAATTATGAATATTTGCCTTTTTGGCAGCCTGGATAATTTCATCCGTCGACACCTCGCGTGAATTGTCACCATAAGCTATATTTTCGGCAATCGTACGATCGAACAAGGATGGTTCTTGCGACACGATGCCCAAATATGAACGCAAATTTGACATAGTGATCGAACGAACGTCGTGCTCATCGACATCCACCGATCCACCTTTTACATCGTAGAATCGTTCCAGGAGTTGAATGCACGTAGACTTTCCACAGCCGGATGGTCCCACCAAAGCTACTGTTTGTCCTTTGTCTATGGCTAGCGACAGCTCACGCAAAACCAGTGCATTAGGTCGTGTGGGATAGCTAAATAACACCTTTCGATATGAGACGTTTCCATTGAGAACAACTTTATGCGAAGGATTCAAGCTCGGATTGTCGGAAACTTGGGGAATACGATTAAAGAGTGCATAGAAGCGAGCGGCAGCATCTATTCCTTTTTGGAAATTGGGCGCAAAAGCTAGAGCGTTACCAATTGACACAGTGCCCATAATCAATGCTTGCGATACCCTGTAAGTTGGAATTTATGAAATATATAATAAATATTTTTAGCCGATAAATTATAGTTCACAAAAAGTAACTATCATAATGGTAAACGAATAACGACGGATACTTACTTAAATACATTTGCGAAAAAAACGCCTTCATGTACCACTAAATAACCCCCGTAATACATGCAAGCAGCAAATGCAAAGAACATGAGCGATCTGGCGAAACCGAATACGAAGCCGCGGAATATTGTCGAGAATTTAGCCTTTTGAACAGCTGGACGTAGAAGAGCCATATATTTTTCGTGAAACATTTTCTCTCGGCCCAGGGATACAACTGTACGAATATTAGATACCACTTCAACGGCCAACTGAAAATAAAAACAGTGAGATAAATAAAAGAAAAATAAAAAGTATATAAATACCGTAATAAATATAAAATATAAATATAAAATATAAAATGATCGCAAACTTAGAAACAAAGCACTCTGCAAATTGTTTCGCCGTTTGTATCACAATCACCGCATGGCGTGAAGGCCACTTGCTAATACCGGTATATTGGTTTTAAACCGGAATGCAATCAGTTCCGACACGAGCAATTTAAAGAGCAGATATCCCGTTTTTAGGGGTTTTTAGATCATTTTACCCAAAAAAAAACCTTTTGTGTCCGTCCGTCCGTCTGTTCACTAAATAACACGGCTCAACCGATCGACATAAACTTGGTAGGAATGTGTAGAAAGATTACAGTATTTGGCACGAATACCTTAAATATTGATAGGACAAAGATAACAGGGCGTATTTTCCTTCCTATTTAAGTCATTGGAAAAGCTCGTCGATAAACATATCAGGGAAAGGTGCCTGTCGCTTTTCCCGTTGCACCAAAACCAATATGCCTATCAGAGAGGGAAATCATGTGAATCAGTACTACACCATTTAGTTGGGAAGATTGAGACCACACTAGAAATCAAATCAAATCAAATCGGCCTTCCTACACCCAGAAAAAAATTACTTTTATTAAAGAAAAATTGCATAGGGCGTATGGAATTTTGGCTATGATTTGGAGCCGATGAAATAGCCTTTTTGGAACAATGATAGAAATATCATTGAAAATATTAAGTGAAAATTCGATTATAAGGGCTCCATTACACAGTCATATTTCTATTATAATATCTATTATGAAATAGAAATATTATCATATATATGACCGTGTAATGGCATTTCATAATAGATATTATCATATGTACTATAAATAGAACCTATCATCATATCTAAACGTCAAAATAAAAATTCGTAACATTTCCGTGTTCTTCGCGTCTGGGGACCCAGGGACGTACCCAAAGAGGCTTTTTCTACCTGTTCTTCTTTCTTAGAATCAAATAGAGAGTAATAAGCGACCCGAAAAACGCACAATTCGCCATTATTTGATGCATTTCTGCGACTAAAGGAATATAGACCAAGCAATGAAAGCCTAAAAAGGGGGTGTAGAGAACATCGAAGGGGGTGACGATTTTTTCCTTCGGTATTTTATCAGGAGTAGTTAGGAGGTAAAGGTACTAATTTTCCTCGGTGCTGAGGGGTGCGCTAACGCGGGGAGAGGGGGTTAAAGGTGCAATTTTGTGCAATTTTTGGTGTTTTGGGCTATATCTCGAAAACGGTGAGTCGCACAGAAAAAAGTTGTGAGTAAGCAATAAAGCTTTTTAAATATCCTATTTATTTGCCCATACTTCCATATGCAAAACTCCTAACGGTTCTTCCGATATTGTTCAATAAAAGTAAAAAAAATTTTTTTTTTGCATTCTATTGACTCTGGTGTCTATCCGATTTGTTTTTCAAAAAACTTTTGTAGGGTAAAGTTAGTAAGTGGTAAATTTTCCTTAATTTGATATACTTCTTCTTGGCTTGTCTCCTATCATTCGAGAGTTAAGAGAGTCTCAACGAAGTAATATTCTATACTCATCAGAATGAAGACAAACATTGTGAAAAACCGGCAAGGGGGGGACGGTTTTTTATTTGATGGATCCATAATGGGCGGTTCGGAGTAAGACATACTACAAGCTCGCGGTCATGAGGTGTGCGCTAACGTGGGGAGGGGGGGCTAAAGGATTCATTTTTGCAGGTTGTCGACTTAATCTTGGAAATATCTCGGAAGCGGTGAGTCGTCCTGAGAGTATTTGTATGGCAGTACTAAAGCCCATTAAATTTCCAAAAACTTATTTGAACACTCAAATGCCGAATTCCTAACGGTTCCCCCGATACAGGTGATTGAAATCCGAAAATTGTTAAAAAATCGTTATTTTGTTTATTTTTTTGGCTCTGGTGTCTCTCGCGATTGTTTTTCGGAAAACTGTTTCACGACCGATTTGTACGATGTTTAATTGGCTTTCATTTGATGTGCTCCCCGTTGTCCTGTCTTCAATCAGTCAAAAGCTTAGAAGTTAAAACCGAGCTTCCGAATTCAATTTTCTCTATTTTCAAGGATAAAGACAAACATTGTGAAAAAACGGCAAGGGGGGACGGTTTTTTATTTCATGGATCCATAATGGGCGGTTCGGAGGAAAACATACTAAAAGCACGCGGTCATGGGGAGTGCGCTAACGTTGGGAGAGCGGGTTCAAATATCTCATTCTTGTGCTTCTTAGCTCTATTCCCGCTATATCTCCGAAACCGCGAACTCTACGAAAAAAATGTCTGAGCAAGAATGAAAGCTTACACAATTTCCTATAAAGTTCATCTTACATGCATAGGTCGAATTCCTAACAGTTATCCAGATATAGCTAATTTAAAAATCACAAATTTCACATAGAAAACATCAACACAGCCTACATGCATATAGCCAATCTATAGATACATGTATACCAATTATGTTGTGTGGATGTTTTCTATGTGAAATTTCTGATTTTTAAATAAGCTATATCTGGATAAATGTTAGGAACTCGACCTATGCATGTCAGAAGAACTTTATAGGAAATTGTGTAAGCTTTCATTCTTGTTCAGACATTTTTTTCGTAGAGTTCGCGGTTTCGGAGATATAGCGGGAATAGAGCTAATAAGCACAAGAATGAGATATTTGAACCCGCTCTCCCAACGTTAGCGCACTCCCCATGACCGCGTGCTTTTAGTATGTTTTCCTCCGAACCGCCCATTATGGATCCATGAAATAAAAAACCGTCCCCCCCTTGCCGTTTTTTCACAATGTTTGTCTTTATCCTTGAAAATAGAGAAAATTGAATTCGGAAGCTCGGTTTTAACTCCTAAGCTTTTGACTGATTGAAGACAGGACAACGGGGAGCACATCAAATGAAAGCCAATTAAACATCGTACAAATCGGTCGTGAAACAGTTTTCCGAAAAACAATCGCGAGAGACACCAGAGCCAAAAAAATAAACAAAATAACGATTTTTTAACAATTTTCGGATTTCAATCACCTGTATCGGGGGAACCGTTAGGAATTCGGCATTTGTGTGTTCAAATAAGTTTTTGGAAATTTAATGGGCTTTAGTACTGCCATACAAATACTCTCAGGCGGACTCACCGCTTCCGAGATATTTCCAAGATTAAGTCGACAACCTACAAAAATGAATCCTTTAGCCCCCCCTCCCCACGTTAGCGCACACCTCATGACCGCGAGCTTGTAGTATGTCTTACTCCGAACCGCCCATTATGGATCCATGAAATAAAACACCGTCCCCCCCTTGCCGGTTTTTCACAATGTTTGTCTTTATCCTTGAAAATAGAGAAAATTGAATTCGGAAGCTCGGTTTTAACTCCTAAGCTTTTGACTGATTGAAGACAGGACAACGGGGAGCACATCAAATGAAAGCCAATTAAACATCGTACAAATCGGTCGTGAAACAGTTTTCCGAAAAACAATCGCGAGAGACACCAGAGCCAAAAAAATAAACAAAATAACGATTTTTTAACAATTTTCGGATTTCAATCACCTGTATCGGGGGAACCGTTAGGAATTCGGCATTTGTGTGTTCAAATAAGTTTTTGGAAATTTAATGGGCTTTAGTACTGCCATACAAATACTCTCAGGCGGACTCACCGCTTCCGAGATATTTCAAAGATTAAGTCGACAACCTACAAAAATGAATCCTTTAGCCCCCCCTCCCCACGTTAGCGCACACCTCATGACCGCGAGCTTGTAGTATGTTTTACTCCGAACCGCCCATTATGGATCCATGAAATAAAAAACCGTCCCCCCACTGCCGTTTTTTCACAATGGTTGTCTTCATTCTGATGAGTATAGAATATTACTTCGTTGAGACTCTCTTAACTCTCGAATGATAGGAGACAAGCCAAGAAGAAGTATATCAAATTAAGGAAAATTTACCACTTACTAACTTTACCCTACAAAAGTTTTTTGAAAAACAAATCGGATAGACACCAGAGTCAATAGAATGCAAAAAAAAATTTTTTTTTAACTTTTATTGAACAATATCGGAAGAACCGTTAGGAGTTTTGCAAATGGAAGTATGAGCAAATAAATAGGATATTTTGAAAGCTTTAATGCTTACTCACAACTTTTTTCTGTGCGACTCACCGTTTTCGAGATATAGCCCAAAACACCAAAAATTGCACAAAATTGCACCTTTAACCCCCTCTCCCCGCGTTAGCGCACCTCTCAGCTCCGAGTAAAATTAGTACCTTTACCTCCTAACTACTCCTGACAAAATACCGAAGAAAAAAATCGTCACCCCCTTCGATGTTCTCTATAATGTCTTGTTTGATTGGCCTAATAGGCCAATCAAAGAAGACATTATAGAGAACATCGAAGGGGGTGACGATTTTTTTCTTCGGTATTTTGTTAGGAGTAGTTAGGAGGTACTAGTTTTACTCGGAGCTGAGTGGTGCGCTAACGCGGGGAGGGGGGGAGTTAAAGGTGCAATTTTTTGTGTTTTGTGCTATATCTCGAAAACGGTGAGTCGCAGAGAAAAAAGTTGTGACTAAGAATTAAAGCTTTGTAAATGTCCTATTTATTTGTCCGTACTTGCTAACGGTTCTTCCAATATTGTTTATTAAAAGTCGAAAATTTTAAATTTTTTCAATTTTCTCTATTTACAAGGATAAAGACAAACGTTGCGATAAAGAGGGAGGGGAAGGGGGGGGGTGTGACTGTTTTTATTTCATGGATCCATAATGTATGGTTCGGAGTAAAATATGCATAAACATACATAAACAATATCGGAAGAACCGTTAGGAGTTTTGCATATGTATGGGCAAATAAATAAGACATTTAGAAAGCTTTAATGTTTACTCACAACTTTTTCTCTACGACTCACCGTTTTCGAGATATAGCCCAAAACACAAAAAATAGCACTAAATTGCACATTATACCCCCCTCCCCGCGTTAGCGCACCCCTCAGCTCCGAGTAAAATTAGTAGCCTTACCTCCTGACAACTCCTAACAAAACACTGAAGAAAAAAATCGTCCTCCTTCGATGTTCTCTACACCCGCTTTTTAGGCGTTCATTGCTTGGCCTAGAAAACAAATTTTGTATTTGACACTTGAATAAACAATAGATATTATGATATAAATATGATGTAGTGTAATATGTAAAAATTTGATTTTCCATGATAGATATGATCATATCTATTATAATAGATATTATAATATAAATATGACTGTGTAATGGAGCCCTAACAATGAGATTGTTCATCGATTCTATGTAAAAATTTCATTGAATTTTATTAAAAAAAAAATGAAAAGCATATTTTTTTTATTTAATTTTTTTATTTTTTTTTTATTCTTTATTTTTTTTATTTGTTATTGTGATTTAATTTTATTTCAAATTCTGACCTGCGTGCCAGTCCGCAGTGCCGTATTTAGAAAATTCTCAAAGGGGGGGCACAGAGTCGGGGCTAATTTGTGACATAAAGTTTTGGTGTGGGGATACCCGAGAGCAGCAACATAGGAAAAACATTGGCAAGACTGAGGGATCGTTGATCCTTGATTTAAGGCGAAACTCAAGGAGACCTTAAGTTCTCAATAGACTTGAAATATAATATTTCAAGGTAGGTGGGTAGCTACCTTGACTTCAAGTGAGGCTGACTATAGAAAATGTCAAGGTCTTCTTGAGTTTCTCCTTAAATCAAGGATGCATTGACTCGTGAATATAAGTGATTTCTATGATAAAGTATGGAAAATGACATTTATTTTAATTTCGGCATCCTTGACTCAAGGTCTCCTTGAGTTAAGGTATGTTTATAAATACGGGCCTGAGAGTCCTTTGCATTTCAGGTTTATTACACCAAAAGTTTAGTTTTCCTGACAGATCTTAGAATAACACTCATTAACTGCTTTTGGCTTTTCCTGAACCAAAATACGGAGGGCCTAAAAAAAGTTTGCGTATAGTGTAGTTCGAAGGAGCCTGAAGCCGAAAAGGAATTTAACGAATATGTACTTAATTGGCTATGGAATTAATGCAATGACCAAAGAGACTGTTTCCATATGACAAAGCGGATTCCAGACGGAACACTTTTCTTTGGAAGAGAAATTTCATACATCTTCCGAAATTATGCCAAATTCCGCCAAAAAGTGGTTTTGCTTACTTTTGAAAGAAACACAGATGAAAAGCTGATACAACAAATTTTGGCTGACATTGTGGTCTTGAATTCTAGGCAACTTTAAGCGAACTTGAATGCAAAATTAGGATTTACTGAAAAAGAGGCCTTTGTATGTTTTGTCAAAAATCTAGTAACAGATTCCGTAAAATCGTAACAAGTGCCGAATAATATTTTACAAGTACAATCCAGAATACTACACGGTTGTAAATTTTGGTGTAAACCGGGAGTAAATTTTATAAATAAAATAGTATAACTCCTATCAATTCCAAAACTTGAATCAAATTTGACCCTTTTCAACTTATAATTTTAGTTTATTCAAAAATTATATTAATTATAACCGCTACAGAATAAAACTATCCAAATACCCTTTTAACATTGCCTGCAAATCACAGAATTGTGGATTCGGAGCCGACTGCACTCGTATTAAAATTTTTATTTTTTCGAGCGGTTTGTATAAATTTGCTTATCAATTTTATACTATTGAAGGATAAAATTTGTATCATGAATACTTATACTTTTAATATAGTTCAATTATACTTTTGGTAAAGTTTTTATATGGAAATGTATGAATATATTTTTATTATAAAAATTACACCAAAATTTTTATCCGTGTATTAACTATCCGTGGCATAGACCCGGGAAGTGATCAATCGATTAATTAAAATGAAGCAACAAAACTTAGCAGGAAGGTATGATTGTTTGTTATTTCCATATGTACTACACTAGCTTCAAATCTTTAGTATCAGCAACTGCAATACCTTTTAAAACGAGTCCTAGATGGTAAGCTGAAGCAACATGCTTTAACAAATCAATTGCGAAATAGAAATGAGAAGGAATGGCTACGATAATGATTACTTCGTGAAAATTGAAGCATTCAAGAAAGTACCCCGGGCAGGGCACCACGAACACCAAACCGTAGGAATTCGAAAATGTATGCTAAAAATGCTTTCCCACCAAAACACTTAAATTTTTAGCATTTTAAGAGAAAGAGAAGCATCTGGTTTAAAGTCCTTCACAGCAGCCCAACACGAATTTACGGTCAAATTAAAATACACAAGCCCGATCGAAAAATCAGACCGATTGTTTAAAATATTTATCAATTCAGCGGCTTCGAAGACATCGATACCGCAACAACATCTCCTCAACTTATATCAACATAAGATGGGGTCACTTCACACATGATGAGACTTTCAATAGCAGTCCTTGTTTCCGAACAGATTCATGTCGAGATTGGGCAACGTTTCATGACCTTGCCTCGACATAATCATAGCTTGTACTTATTCTCTGAGAGTTCTTGTTCTTGAAACCACACGTCTATGAAAATAAACTCAACCCGTTCGAAAAACGGAAAGGGTTCATCAACGAGGAGATCTGGCGAATTGAGAAGATGATGTGATGATAATGTTTCGAAAAAGTTTTACAAAGTTTAGTAATAGAAACGCTCAAAATGAAAAGGGAACATTTGGTACTGCAATTTTTAGTATGGTGTGAAAAAAGTTTGATGTGCTCACAGGGGGGGCACATGCCCCCTGTGCCCCCCCTGTAAATACGCCACTGCCAGTCCGTGCACATTGCCATGAGACCAGAAGTTCATAGTTCCCATGAATTTGATTTACTTCATTCTATGTAATTTGTTGCATTAGTTGCGTGTGGGCAGGTTATAATTCTATTACTACTGAGATCATAAATTCTATGAAAGTGTATTTGACCCAATGGCATTTTTAATTAATTATATTCAAACTTCATACGTTTAAAAAAAATTTCTGTTTACTAGAAGTAAAGTAAAAACTTAATTGGTTTTAATACACGTTTTTTGCTGGGTGAGATATAGAGGGGGCCTTCGACAACACTTCCTTTGAATCTCTTGTACAGGGCGCCTCGAGTCATGGAGTTCAAAACACCCTATGTCGGTGGATAAAATCAATGCTTCAAGGACGACAAGTACATGCAAAATTATTCGGTGAAACCATGTATACAGCTGTCCTCAAAGGGTGCCCACAGGGGGTATACTTTCACCCCTCCTGTGGAACTTTGTAGTGGACAGCGTACTGGTCCATGTGTTTCCTTCCATGTTCCATTTTTTGAATGTGACCCACACTGAAAAGGGAAAACCGGACGGCAGCGTGGAGGGCCCCACGGGAGTGTCGTGGTGTGCGGTGGCTGCGTCCGAAACATGTTTATAATAGTTAAACATGCAATAGGCGCTATGCCTAAACCGTTGTGGATAATTGACGGATCATAGTAATAGTAAGTTGCTATTCGGCTAAAAAATGATCCGTCGCCTCAACAATTTGTTGTTGCTATATAAAGAGCAAATTGACATCCATCGTTGCATTCTCGATCATGCCGTCCACGGCAGTACATATGGCACGAGACTTAGCGACGGCATCTGATGAGAGGTGACGTGCCATGTACTGTCGGTCGAAATCGACAATGACAATTTTTGAGTTCCCCCTCGCGGGGACGATATTGTTCCAACAAAAATAAAGGAAGAAAAGGAAAAAATTTTTTTTCCATGTTCCATTTTTTGAATGTGACCCACACTGAAAAGGGAAAACCGGAGGGCAGCGTAGAGGGCCTCACGGGAGTGCCGTGGTGTGCGGTGGCTGCGTCCGAAACATGTTTATAATAGTTAAATAACACTGGCTTTTATACCCTAGGATACGCCGATGACATCAGTATCCTGATAAGGGGAAAATTTCCAGGAGTTCTTTTTGAACTCATGCAACAAGCTCTGTCCCAAGTGGAGAATTGGTGTAGGAGGGTAGGCCTATCGGTCAATCCCGCCAAAACAACACTAATAGCCTTCAGTCGCAAACACAACTTGGAAGGGCTCAACGCTCCAACATTATTCAACCAACAACTGCAGTTTACCACGGAGGTAAAATATCTGGGAATCACCCTTGATAACAAACTCACGTGGAACAAGCAGCTGCAAAACACAATTGCCAAAGGAAAAAAGAACCTATATGCAACAAAAAGAGTAATAGGGAAAACGTGGAGGTTAAAACTACGAATGATACACTGGATCTACGAAGCTGTGGTCAAACCCCGTCTGACCTATGGCTCGATAGTCTGGTGGACCAAAATCAAGCAAAAAACAGCAGCAGCGAAGTTGGGATCAGTATAGAGACTGGCCTGCGCAAGCATAACCGGCGCCATGCACAGTGCACCTACTTTAACTCTAGAGAAACTACTAGACCTGCCACCACTGCACCTCACAATCACAGAAGAAGCAAGACTCGCAGCGCACAGACTCCAATCATTGAACATGTGGACACCACAAAGGGTAGGACACTGTACGATTGCAGAAACCATTGCAAACTCAATCCTAGATATGGGCAGCGACTATACCCCGGCCATGTACACCATCGACTGCAGTAAATGGAACGACAATAATCTATCAAATCACATCGTGTGGTACACGGATGGGTCGAAGACAGACGAAGGAACAGGGGCAGGAGCTTATACTAAAACTAACAACTATAGTATCTCCAAACCCCTAGGTCAATATACCACTGTCTTCCAGGCAGAACTTATAGCAATAAACCTTGCAGCAGGGGAGAGTACTCGAAAGGGATATACCAATAAGAACATATATATTCTCTCCGACAGTCAAGCTGCTATAAAAGCCATTGCAAATCCCAAAACAACCTCTAAATTGGTTTGGGAATGCCAACAAAATCTCAAAACACTAGCTACCCGAAACAAAGTAACTCTGAAATGGGTGAAAGGATATAAGGGGATCGAAGGAAATGAGAAAGCAGATGCCCTTGCAAGAGAGGGTTCCGAACTACCCTTAACTGGTCCTGAACCTGCAATCAGAATCAGTAAATCTACTGGCAGAACCGTTGCAAGACGATGGACCGAGGATAAATTCCAAGATCGATGGAGACTTGCTGAAGGGCTCAGGCACAGCAAGCGTATGCTGGAATCTAACTGGCACACCAGCTGCACCGAAGCCCTCAGTCTAAGTAAAACGAACCTCAGGGCAGTGACAGGCCTTATATCCGGTCATTGTACGGAAACATCTTCATACAATACGGATCTACTCACAAGACCCACTATGCCGCCTTTTCAACGAAGACGAGGAATCAGCCTCGCACATTATTTTCGAATGCCCCGCTCTTATGAGCTGGAGACAAAATTTCATTGGGGCTGAAGCTACCATAATAGAGGTGCACCCAAAGTAAACCTGGTTAACTTTTTTCTAAGCCTCATACGAATCATCAGTGACAGGCCTTATATCCGGTCATTGTACCCTACGGAAACATTTTCATACAATACGGATCTACTCACAAGACCCACTATGCCGCCTTTTCAACGAAGACGAGGAATCAGCCTCGCACGTTATTTTCGAATGCCCCGTTCTTATGAGCTGGAGACAAAATTTCATTGGGGCTGAAGCTACCATAATAGAGGTGCACCCAAAGTAAACCTGGTTAACTTTTTTCTAAGCCTCATACGAATTATCAGTGACAGGCCTTATATCCGGTCATTGTACCCTACGGAAACATCTTCATACAATACGGATCTACTCACAAGACCCACTATGCCGCCTTTTCAACGAAGACGAGGAATCAGCCTCGCACGTTATTTTCGAATGCCCCGTTCTTATGAGCTGGAGACAAAATTTCATTGGGGCTGAAGCTACCATAATAGAGGTGCACCCAAAGTAAACCTGGTTAACTTTTTTCTAAGCCTCATACGAAGGACAGAGCTCATAACCTGAAACTTTCTCGCTTAGATGGGAAATACAATAAGCCAGCAGGCTGCAGTATTGGGCGCAACCAGCCCAACCTATCTCAGCGCCATATCCATCCATCCATACATTCCGGTTTGGAGTAAAGGTAACGGAGTTATGGGTCGTAAAAGTTGAGTTTACGGTACCTTTCCGTTTTTCTAAACCACTATAGGTACGGTTATGAAACTTTGCGACGAGATTGGTCCAGCTTTAGTTTTTCCAAACAGGAAATATAAATATGTAGTCTTAATCTTGGTAAGAGCGTTTGACAATGCCAATCTAGCGCCTATTCTCATATTCACTAAATCTCTCGTAATCGGCTCAATGGATCGATATATGTACTATTTGATAGAAATTCATAAAATGACATTGCTGTGCAAAAATCCACTCTTTTATTATTCATCGGTGAGAGGTGTGTGAGTATTCATATTAAAGGACTCATCAAAGACATTTCCTTTAAGGTCATTTTTGTAAATTTGGTATAATGGTAACGGAGTAACCTTACGATAGCAATTATAACTTTTTTTTTTGGGACCTCTGTAGAAGTGACAAAAAATGTCTTGGCGTGTCTCTCCTAATTGTTTTCCTTGCACGTGGTACACACTAAAAGTTAACACCGATTCTTTTCCGCTGTAAGGGCTGAATTAAGATCGAGAGTGAAATTCTTCCCGCTGCGATTTCATCAATAGGTGTGTTTTTTGGTTATCCCGTAGGTTTGTGTAACGAAACTTCATATAAAAAAAATGACAGGTTGATCAGCTGGCATTTTTTTTATATGGAGTTTCGTTACCCAAACCTACACGGGATAACCAAAAAACACACCTAATAAAAATGAATACTTATTGTCGTGGAATATGTCAAAAACCGTAGGGAATTCCTTAAGCTACAATCCGAGACCGGTTCCGTAATTCTCCTCGGCCATTTTACGTATTATTTTTCGATTCCCCAGTCATTTGACATTTCACGATGAAATAACCGGGAATTGGAAAAAATACATAAAATGGCCAAAAAAAAATTATGGAACTGTTTGGCTTATGGAATTTCCCCGCATTCCCCACATATTCCACGGCAGTAAGAATACATTTTCATTGAAAAAATCGCAGCGGACAAAAATTTCACTCTCGATGTCAGTACTAGGCTTTACGATGTGCTCTTCAATGCGTTTGAATAATTCTCTCTTCCTGTTGATCTTTGCTCGAAATATCTTCAACAAGTTTATGACTTAATAAAATCCGGTAATAGGTAACTCCTGAAGTGATCGGAAATCGGAATAGATTTCTTAAATGCGACCCATAATACCTTCGCTGGTTAGAATACGATTGATAGTATGTGGATTAAGATGGCGTTTCAATATACTCGTATTCATCAAATCCCTTTCCGAGTATTCAATCTATGGCAATATGTCTTGAGTAATTTGAGAAAGCACATTGAGATAGCACATTTCGTTTTTTCATTGTAATTTGCATTAATATCAATATTCTTATGACTTTGCTAGTCGTTTTTTTGTCTTCTTTGTGTGGGCTCCCCGAAAGAAAAATTGTGCTCTCGAAATTTACCGTTACCTTTTTTCACCAATTTGCTTCAAAAGAGAGCAGATTTTTTGTTTCACTAGAATAGCACAGTTGGGTTTTAAGCTTCACATACGGGGTGCACGTGGTCACAATGTCACAATCTATTGTCGTTTTGGGTATTTTAAATACAATTCGTTTCTAATTTTAAAAAATTTTTGGTCGTGGTAAAGCCTTAACAAGCGATGAACAAGTTAAAATAAAAACAGGGATTGTGACCTTTCAGTGACAAAAATATCGAAAAAAATTCGAAAAAGCAGAAACGTGATTTACAATTTTATTAAAAATGGTGAAAATTATGAAAAAATATGAAAGGTCGAGTAAGCAGTGTACTCTCTAATGCAGAGAAGCGATCTATTTTGCGTGAAGCATCGAATTCACATGATTCTGTGGACAAAATTCGGTTAAAAGTTGGTCTCAGTGCGAGTAAAACAACTGTATGGTGTGCTATTTCAAAAGCTAAACACCTTAAGCCTCTAAAATTAAAAAAAAAACGCCACTTAACCCCGCTCGTGAACAAGCTCGGTTGACTTTTTGTCGTACCAACATGTCATGGACCAAAGAGTGGTATCGCGTTGTTTTTTCTGATGAGAAGAAATTTAATTTGGAAGGGCCCGACGGATATAGCTGTTATTTTTATGATTTAAGGAAGGAGACTCACCAGTTGGACCGTTTGCACAGTCGAGTTGGCGGCGTTATGGTTTGGGGAGCCATATCCTTCTTCGGCACTTGTGATCTCCAATTCTTAGACACCACTATGAATGCTAAGTCGTAACAAGGTGTTTTAGAAAAGGCTTTTGCGACATTCGAAAGTCTCTTTGGACCATTGCCGTAAACTTTCCAACACGAGAATGCACCAATACACACTGCCCGTGCCGTAAAGTAGTTTATCGAGTCCAAAAATCTTACTCTTTTAAACTGGCCACCATACTCGCCGGATCTAAACATAATAGAAAATGTTTGGGGATGGCTGGTCAGAAAAGTTTATGAGTCTGGCAAACAGTTTTTAACAAAGACTGGTCTAATTGAAGCGATTCAGCAATCATGGGCTACAATATCCCTTGCTTACATCAAAATTTTGTACGATTCTTTGCCTAATAGGATCTAGGAGGTTATTTCAAACGGGGAGGCTCAACCCATTACTAAAATTGCTGATTTTAATTCAAATTGATCTCAACTTGTATTCTGAACAATAATAAGTTATCCTCACTGCATAAAAACTTAATTAAAATAAGTTTTAAAAAAAGTGTGCTATTCAAGTGAAACATAATTTATGTGTTTTTTCATTGGTGTTTTACATTTTTTTTTCTAAGATTACATGTTGGAAAAATTCGAATTCTTTTTATTTCAAATTAAAGCTATAATTAATCATATGACGCTGCGATTTTATCAATAGGTGTGTTTTTTGTTTATCCCGTATAGGTTTGGGTAAGGAAACTTCATATAAAAAAAATGACAGGTTGATCAGCTGGCATTTTTTTATATGGAGTTTCGTTACCCATATAAAAAAATGACAGGTTGATCAGCTGGCATTTTTTTTTATATGGAGTTTCGTTACCCAAACCTACACGGGATAACCAAAAAACACACCTAATAAAAATGAATACTTATTGTCGTGGAATATGTCAAAAACCGTAGGGAATTCCATAAGCTACAATCCGAGACCGGTTCCGTAATTCTCCTCGGCCATTTTACGTATTATTTTTCGATTCCTCGGTCATTTGACATTTCACGATGAAATAACCGGGAATTGGAAAAAATACATAAAATGGCCAAAAAAAATTATGGAACTGTTTGGCTTGTGGAATTCCCCAGCATTCCCCACATATTCCACGGCAGTAAGAATACATTTTCATTGAAAAAATCGCAGCGGACAAAAATTTCACTCTCGATGTCAGTACTAGGCTTTACGATGTGCTCTTCAATGCGTTTGAATAATTCTCTCTTCCTGTTGATCTTCGCTAGCAATATCTTCAACAAGTTTATGACTTAATCGAATCCGGTAATAGGTAACTCCTGAAGTGATCGGAAATCGGAATATATTTCTTAACCTTCAAGCGGGCGCGCGGGCGGTAATTTACCGCCCTGATCATATAAACACGCATAGCTTTTCCCCCGTTGGCCGGTTCGAGGTGGGAGAAGTATGTATTCGTCATACTGTTATAGATACGATACAATATAATTTTGGGTAAATTTTACCTTCCATACCTTTCCAGCGGTCATCAAACGTTCGGGGATTGTATATTTTGGTATACAGGGTGTCCGGAAACTGCCGCATAAACGCACCGGATTGTGATTCCTCATGTGATTTCCAGCAAAAAATGTAAGTAACATACCCCCTCAGCTTAACCCTTTAGCTGCCACAGGCATTTAAAGATTAAAAAAAAAATCATTTTCTTGCACGACTTAAAGCCTAATATCTCCAAAGCTAGACCAGCTAGCATAGTGAAATAAAATGAGTATTACAGCCAACAAATTTACCTATAAAATAAAACTAACCGCACTAAAATCGGATACGAGATTTGGTTTTTACAGAGCTTCAAAGTCAAATTTGCGTAATTTTACCCAAAAAAATCTTTTTTTCCATCTCAATTTTCTCTAACTTCTGCCAAGGAGAGGTGCTTGCTTTTAAAAATTGGCGCATAGTCTCACAATCATATCTTTCTTACATCATTTTAATCTAGCTTCATTACTTCTAACAGTTTTTATACGTTAAGTGTAGAAAACTAGGGTTAATTTTAGCTCGAATTCAATACAATTCAATTCACACTGCCCCTAAAGATCTGCAATTGGTAAAATCTGTTCAAATTATGTCGAAATCGAGCCAAAATTAACCCTAGTTTTCTGCACTTAAGGTACTAAAACTGTTAGAAATAATGGAGCTAGAATAAAATGATGTAAGAAAGATATGATTGTAAGACTATACGCCAATTTTTAAAAGAGTCGTACAAGCACCTCACCTTGGCAGAAGTTGGAGAAAATTGAGATGGAAAAAAAGATTTTTTTTGGGTCAAATCACGCAAATTTGATTTTGAAGCTCTGTAAAAACCAAACCTCTTATCCGATTTTAGTATGGTTAGTTTTATTTTATAGGTAAATTTGTTGGCTGTAATAATCATTTTATTTCACTATTCTGGTTTAGCTTTGGATATATTAGGCTTTAAGTCGTGCAAGAAAATGTTTTTTCCAAAAATCTTTAAATGCCGGTGGCAGCTAAAGGGTTAAGCTGAGGGGGTATGTTCCGTACAACTTTTTTGCTGGAAATAAACTGAGGAATCATAATCCGGTGCGTTTATGCGGCAGTTTCCGGACACCCTGTATAGTTGTGATCAAAATGTGTGTGCTCTGTGTAATATCACTGAAGTGACATGCCTCGCTAAAACTGCTGAACTTGTTTTATTGTTCACCAGATAATACTTTTTATGATGATAACTTATTTGGGACATGCTCTTCTTTCAATTTACCATAATTATGAGAATGGAAGTTGTACGGTTGAGTGCAAATGGAGGGGAAAAACGAGGGCGGTAAATTACCGCCGCGCGCCCGGTAATGTTACAAAAAATGCGCGCCCGCTTGAAGGTTAAATGCGACCCATAATACCTTCGCTGGTTAGAATACCATTGATAGTATGTGGATTATGATAGCGTTTCAATTACTCGTACTCATCAAATCCCTTTCCGAGTATTCAATCTATGGCAATATGTCTTGAGTAATTTGAGAAAGAACTTTGGAGTTTCTAGTTATCTTCGTCTCCAACTTTTAACAGGACTTGATTTCTAAACACATTAATTGGTACACTGAACCAAATACATATTTCTTCATAAGAACGATTTTTTTTCGTAAAAATAATAAAATTTGAATAACATTTTTATTTGATTTGAATAAAAATTTGTTGCATTGAATTAGTACGGGTAGATTTTTAGAAGAAAAATTTTGATTTCGGTTTTATCAAATTAACTAAATTTTTATCAGTTTTATTACTATTCGCTTACAATTGATTGTCAATTTGAAGAAATCGCACTTGGGAAAGGTTTTTCTTCGTATAGAAGAAATTATTCAAACTGACGATTTGTTTGCGCTAAATTATTGGAACCGCAATTGTAAGATTGACAAAATTTAGTCAAAATAACAAATTGACAATTTGTCAGATTCGTCAAAAGGATGAAACTTAATCAAATGGAAGAATAGCACCATTCTTATATTTTATATGTGTTATATTTTATCACAGTGAATAATTTAGTCATATTGACCAAATCAATTCTTCAATTCCTCTCTTTTACGAAATTTCTTCACAATGATGAATTATTAGTAACGCATTTTCTGTATCTTTTCGATTTTTTGAATAATACTTACCTTAAAATTTTAATGGAAATCTCAATTCTAAAAAGACATTTTTTAATACAATTTGAGTGAAAGAAAAAAAAAAAGAAAAAAATTCGTGGCCGAGTCTCAATAAGGTGTCCGCCATGCAGTGTGCTTTCTGGCGCAGTGCCATGGGAATGGACTAGCACGCAGGCGGACCGAGTTCGAATCCAGTTTCTAACATAATGTTAATGGTAATATGGTTAATTGTATATAAAAATGTCTTTAATAAATATTGAGAGTCTTAAATAAATATAATAATAAATTAAATTATAGTTTCAATACAAATAAGACAAGACGCAATGTTATTTTTTAATATAAAAAAAAAAATAATAGAAAATTTCTTCATATTGACAAATCATTCATAAATTTGCAATAATTTCGTAATTATTCAATATGACTATGGTTTTCTTCAATCCAAATACCAGCTTCAATAACCGTATTTTGATGAAATATTCTTCATATTAAATGTAAGTTCGTCGAATTTACGATTTTTTGGTTCAGTGTACTTCAGCGGAAGGTATTAAATTTTGAGATGAGCTTTCATCAGTTAGTTACAGAATCAGGAGTTAAAGAATTGACTTGAGCTGATGGAGGCAGTCTGGAAAGTGAGTCTACCACCACGTTAGACTTGCCTGGTTTGTACTCAATCTCATGGTTGTACTCTTCCAAGATAGCCTTCAACCTTTTCATCTTACTGTTGCAGTGGCGTGCGGTGACATTCATCAAAGGGGATGCGGCGGAAAGGGAGTAATATACAGTCTTGACTCGATAATAATAATTATTGCAAGAGGCTATCCGGACCAGCAGAACATCTGGATTAGAGCTATAATTTTTTTTTTTCTGAGGAAAAACTGTCCAAATAATTAGAAAAATGTCGGTAAGTATAATTTTTCTTCGAAATTGCTGACGAAATCCGGATAATTAGAAACATTAACCGAGTCAAGATTGTATTTAAAGTAATGCCTTTTAACACAAAAAAGCAAATAGAAAATAAAATTATTGATTTAAAATGCGGAGTTTTAAGCAGTCTTGTAACATGTATACTGCTATCCCAAAAATCAACTTAGAAATTTGGTCTAGCGGTTAGTGCGCGCACCTTCGGTGCACAGGGTCATAAGTTCGAATCTCACCGTGGATCATGGTGTTTTTCGAACTCACAAAATATTTTTCCATCTCAGTTTCCTCAAACTTCTGCCAAGGTAAGGTGCTCATACGATTATACGATTATTTTAAAAAATGCATTGATTGCAATTGGTTTAAGTAAAGAAAATGATTTTTTTTTAAATCTTCAGATGCCTGTGGCAGCTAAAGGGTTAAGAATTGGGGGTATGTTCCTTACAAATTTTTTTGCTGGAATCGCAATCCGGTGCGTTTATACGGCAGTTTCCGGACACCCTGTACATGATAATAGACATTACATATTCTTAAGCCTACTTGATTTCGTTTAGTGCACGTGTAAAAATTGAACCGAATGAATCGAGTAGACTTAATGATATGATAATAAAAATATGACTGTGTAATGGAGCCCTTACATTTACCATCTTGGAATCAGTAATATTAATTAATGATTTTCGAGATAACTCACGCTAATATAAACACTCCCAATATTTTTGAAGGGAAAGTGCAGTCTCATCAGTCAGTCAGTTATTGCCTTCACCCCTTAAGAAGTATTGGCTCGACGTAAATCTATCGCTTTGTTTGCATATCGCCTTTAGTTTAACCATCCATACTTCGATCCTAATAAATTATAGCTAGAAGGTTGAATGGCATTCAAAATCGCTCATAAAGTTGAATTAGTGTGAAGTTGTGAGCGAAGTGAACAAGGCGATCGTAGCGAGCACTAGATAAAAGAGCGAGCGAAGTGAAATGTTAAGGCTATACACACACTTATCGTTAAAATATGGAACGACGAAATAATCCCTGAAGATTGGCGCAAAAGTATAATTTGCCCAATCCACAAAAAAGGGGATAAGTTAAAATGTGAGAACTATTAGTTTGTACGACTTATAAGATTTTATCTAAAATTCTAGAAAATAGAATTAATCCGTACGCAGAAGAAATCATTGGCGAGTACCAAGGCGGCTTTAGACCTGGTCGCTCGACGATAGATCAGCTTTTTACAGCGAAGCTTTTACTCCAGAAGTGCTGGGAATATAACATCGACGTATACCAAATATTTGTCGACTTCAAGCAGGCATACGACAGTATCGATCGAAGTGTACTGTACAACATTCTGCTGCATTTTGGTATACCGGCTAAGCTAGTGCGACTCATAAGGATGACGATGACTAATACCGTCTCGCAGGTCAGAGTTCAGAACAGACTCACTGACCTATTTGAAACTCGTACTGGACTCAAGCAAGGCGACGGGCTGGCGCCGACGCTCTTCAACCTGGCTCTGGAGTATGTGATTCGAGCCATGAATTTGGACAGCAGCGGAACGCTACTCATTAAATCGCCAAAGAAGTTGGGCTACATATCAACGAGTCTAAAACTAAGGTCATGATGCAATCAAAAACTAGAACGCCAGTAAATTCAAGCATCACAGTGGGGGACCTCAATATAGAATATGTAGACAACTTCACTTACCTGGGTTGCAATTTCTCAAAAGACGCCAACGAAACAGATGAGATAAAGCGACGGATACAACTAGCTAATAAGTGTTACTTTGCGGTCCTCCAAATTATGAATTCGAAGCTGGTGCACAGGAACACGAAGCACCACGTGTATAAAACCATCATCCGACCTGTGCTATGCTATGGCTGCGAGGCATGGACCCTAACCCAAAACTCTGAACACCTGTTGGACACATTCGAGCGGAAGGTTCTCCGAAGAATCTTCGGGGCCGTTCGTGAACGAGGTGAATGGCGCATCCGATACAACCTTGAGTTGTATCAGCTGTATGATGAGCTACAGGTGTCGAAGATCGTAAAATTGCAGCGATTGCAATGGGCGGGTCATGTACAAAGAATGAACGACGATCGCATGCCCAAAAAGGTGATGAACGCGCAACGAGATGACGGAGCCAGACTGCGTGGACGACCGAGAGCCCGATGGGAGCGTTCTGTATGTGAGGACGCCCACCAGATGCTAGGCTTTCGGAATTGGAGGACAAGGTCGCGTGACCGCGACAATTGGAGGTTTTCAATCCAGGCGGCCAAGGCCCGACGTCGGGCTATCGTGCCATAAAGAAGAAGAAGAAGTGAGCTAGGTGTATTATAAAAGCAAAGGAGGATGGTCAAAACGGTCGTTTGATGAACAGCAATGAAACGTTTGTCAAATGAAAGCTTGGAGCGAGTACATTAACGTTTGTTATAGCGATATTTAGCTAAACAGTGAGAGATCGGAGATATGGGCGATTTAAGTTTTGACAAATAATGAAAAATCTTACTGCACTAAAATCACATTTACTGAAAAAAAATGTAACTCAGAGACTTGAAGTAAATTTTCTAATACACTTAATAGTTTTCACTATCATTGATGGAAAAAATGGTTAAAAAATATTACGTCGTTTTGAAATTATACACGTTCAAAGTCAAAAGTTATATTTCATAAAATGAAATTTTTGGGTTGTAGTGAAAAAAATCCTTCTTACATGTATTTAGTATATTTTCAAAAGTTAAGAAATTAATTGGGCTTAAACGACGTAAAGTACCGCAAAAAATTACACAATTTGACCAAAATATATCATAACGTTGAACGTGTATGTCGTATAAATCGAACTATCAATGGAAACGGATGAGTAAAAAGTTAAAGGATTTCAGCTTAGGTTGTAAATAAAACGACGTTTTTATTCTCGATAGTATTTTGGTATTTTAGAAGCATATAGTTATGAAGCTAATGTACCTCCTACAAAGGAAAGGGGAGAAAGCTAATTAACCACGGAACAGGCGAATAGATCAAGACTTATAATACATATATTAGTCTAAGAAAATTGGACCAAAATATGGTCATCGAACGGCAAAAATCCTATATCGGAAATTTTTTTTTGATTATGGTTGGGGATGGTCCCGAGATGATGGCATAGAAAGTCCCAACCGATCGGGGGTCCGCAACCTTAAAAAAAGGGGGAAAAGGGGGCTTTTTTCGGTTTTGTGCGATTATTTCAAAAACAGTAAGAGATACAGAAAAATGGTCTGAAAACGAAAAAAACTACATAAAATTATCGTTGCAAAGATATATAACACATTAGAGTTCAATTGAATATTTAGGCGTTAGAATAGAACATAAATTAGAATATTTTCATTTTAAACCTTTTTCAAAAGCTCCATAACTTTTGAAAGAATGTTAGTTCAGCCGTAAAATTTTGTACAAGTATTAACAACAAGTTAAAGATCATTTTAACGTAAACGCTGAGTCGCTCCGGTCAAGGACCCCCATTATCCCCCCAAAATTGGAGCAGAGTGCTAAATTTTGATTTGTCAGCTCATTCGGATACAAACTTAGGGTACCTCCCACAAAAAGTGACCCATGACAACTTTGTTCTACAGTTTATAAAATGAGTAGTACGTAGAACAAACTCCTGATGGGTCACTTTGTATGGGAGATACCCTTAGTTTTTATCCAAATGAGCTGATTTTTGGTGCGTGGGGTGACTATGACCTCCAACTGCAACAAACCAAAATTTAGCACTCTGCTCAAATTTGGGTATAGTTATGGATATGCCGTTTTCAAAAATTTAAATGGGGGGATAATGGAGGTCCTTGACCGGAGCGACTCAATGTTTACGTTAAAATTATCTTAAACATGTTGTGAATACTTATACAAAATTTTACGGCTGAACTAGCGTTCTTTCAAAAGCTATGGAGCTTTTAAAAAAGTCTAAAATGAAAATATTCTAATTTATCTTCTATTCTAACGCCGAAATATTCAATTAAACTCTAGTGTGTTATACAGGGTTATTGGTTAAGTGGACCTATTCCCTGCAACACGTTATAATAGGGTCAAAATGCAACAAAATGAGGCCATAAATGTTAGGCCGATTTTCAATGGTCACTGAGATATATGAATTTTTAGGTTTTTTTGAAATAACCTAGAATTTTGCCATTTAAAGTAAGAATTAGAAAAAACTACTAAGGTAATGGACTTAAACTTATTTTTGGATTCTAGTCAACACTATAGCAGACATTTCTTAATCATTTAAAATTTCGAAAACCCATCACAATTCGAAATTTTTAATTTTAAATAAAAAAAAATTTCTTAAATTTTTTTAAAGATTTTTTTTAATGTAGTATTACTAAAAAAAAAATTATATGACATGGAGTCTGCAGACCACTGGAAAAACTTACGCGTGTTGTCAGCTTTCCAAAAAGGTGTCAATGTCAATACAAATATTTGAAATAGTTGAAACAGCTAGCTGCAACTTGTTCGGGGACCATCATTTCGTTTGATAAAAAATGAAATAAAGCAGTACATTATACGTACTCGTACGATGCATTTTGAATTTAATGACATTTATTTCATTTTTATCAAACGAAATGATGGTCCCCGAACAAGTTGCAGCTAGCTGTTTCAATTATTTCAAATATTTGTATCGATATTGACACCTTTTTGGAAAGCTGACAACACGCGTATGTTTTTCCAGTGGTCTGCAGGCTCCATGTCATATAATTTTTTTTAATAATACTACATTAAAAAATATCTTTAAAAAAATTTAAGAAAATATTTTTTTATTTAAAATTAAAAATTTCGAATTGTGATGGGTTTTTGAAATTTTAAATGATTAAGAAATGTCTGCTATAGTGTTGACTAAAATCCAAAAATAAGTTTAAACCCATTACCTTAGTAGTTTTTTTTTTAATTCTTACTTTAAATGGCAAAATTCTAGGTTATTTCAAAAAAAAACCTAAAAACCTCAGTGACCATTGAAAATCGGCCTAACATTTATGGCTTCATTTTGTTGCATTTTGACCCTATTATAACGTGTTGCAGGGAATAGGTCGACTTAACCAATTCAAATTCAAATTATTTATTCCATAATTTTTCATTACAATTATCTTTGTTATCATAACTTAAAAAAAAAATCAATTCACAATTATATCATTGCAAAGATAATTTTATGTAGTTTTTTCGTCCTTAGACCATTTTTCTATATCTCTTACTGTTTTTGGAATAATCGCAAAAAACCGAAAAAATGCCCCCCTTCCCTCCTTTTTTTAAGGTTGCGGACCCCCGATCGGTTGGGACTTTTAATGCCATAATCTGGGGACCATTCCCAACCATAATCCAAAAAAAATTCCGATGTAGGATTTTTGCCGACCAAATATGCCATTTTTCTTAGAATATATGCCGGTGGGTAGTAGAAGTTATGAACGGAAAGATGAAGCAATCTTATAAGCTGTTTCGTCAAACCAACTTTAATAGATCTCTTCCCCACATGTTTGACGACTTTAAAATAGGAGCTAGTCTCTTAAACGCCTTTTATTGTTTTTACAAGGATCATCGTTTGGCTCCTGAAATAATTAATATAATTAATGAAAATATTAATAAGCCGAATCAATCCGTCTTTATAAATATGTAGAGATGAATAATTTAAATAGGCATCGAAGTAATTTCGTGTGTATGGAAGCAAACCTCCCATTTTTAGAAGACTTTCCTCGATTAACAGAGGATTGTTTGATTTTGCACGCTTTAGGGACATATCGTATACAGTTAGCTAGGTCGTATGTTGCAGAGCATTAGCGGGAGGGGATTTACTATGATGAAATGTGTAGGCATGATACACTTGAGGGTTTTAGCGAATGCAACATTACACAGACTAATGTATGGCTTTTAAGGGTTCGAATACATTCGCGGCATGTGAGAAAACGAATTTATTATGTCTACTAGGGGGCTTCGCCCCCTACTCGCTACGCTCGTCAACCACCCCTGATGACTGAATCCAAGATTTGATTTCAGTTTCAGAAACTACATAAAATTTCACAAAAACTGAAGTTTTTCCAGTTGCCAACATTATCGCGACTTCCCAGATACAGTTACTCAAACTTAATAGAAATTTTAAAATAGATTTTTCAACGAAAATTTAAACAGTAATTTCATAACGGTGCTTTATACGTACAACTCTGCAAAGTTGATAAAAGTTGCTTCAATATGTTGGCTTTCCAACGGTATATCACTTTTTATATTTACATTGCGGAATTTTGGAATTATACATATTATTGACCACCCAATGCGGGACACCCTGTATAGTCATGAATGCATTATAAGGAATGGACTTTTGTATGGAGGGGGGTCTTAATATTTGTGTTGGGAAGCTCCCACGAAAAGGACATAGCGAGAATGCAATAAGAAAGCAATTTCCAAAAAATCTGCTTAATTGGAGCTTTTTTTCGCAGATTCAGAAGCAAAAAATGAATTTAGGGGAAAACGGTTTTTGTACCAAAAGTACCCTTTGTTTTGAAGAAATCGTCCTGATTTTTTTACAGTTGTATAGTACTATAGTAGGGAATAATTTGACCAATTAAGACAATTCAACTGCTATCCGGACGAAAGTTATACCAAAAAAATGAAAAAAAAATTGTAGGGGAGGTAGAGGAAATATTGGTCGCATTGTATTCATACTTTACAAAAAGTAAGGTCTTCTAGTAAAAAGCACTTGTACAAAATTTCAAGACTCTAGCTTTATTCGTTCAAAAGTTATAGATCAGCAAAGGACGAACAAAAGTCGTCCTTTCTCAGGAACCCCAGTGTATATTAGTTACCTTCTAATATAGCCCTTTTATTTGACACCAGTTTCATTGCTGTTCACAAAACGACCAACTTTCATACAAAAGTTGCCATGCTTCTTTCCCCCATTATTTTTAGTTATTTCGTTTCCGTCTTTTTTTTTTCTTCAATAAACCGGAAGAGTCCTTCGAAATATTGAGGTCTTCGAGTTCTTGAGATTCTAGTTATCAAGTCTTCACTGTTATTAGAACACATAACTATTTTATAGCAAAATATTTGGCTTCGGTATAAACACACTCTATGTACTTGTTACCTGGGGAGCAATGGATGGGTTAAATATTACTTTTTGCATTTTTTTGCTTCTGTTGCAGTCGCTGGTAAAATCAATTGAGAACTATATGGCCTTGGATAGCCGACCTGTATGCGGACAGCCTCAATTCAAATTCAAAGGAACCGCACCGAGATGTAGTGCTCCAAATATAGAGAAAAATAATTTAAATGTAGAAACTTCTAATGTCTAAATCTTACCTTTGTAGATGTTTCCATTGACTTTGCCATACCCAAATTTTCAGAAGCCATAACCTTTCGCTGCATGTACGTTGCCACCAAAATAAATGGTGTGAACACCAGTGCCAAAAGTCCCAATCGCCATTCGTAGTACATCGACAAACCAACTCCAAGAAATAGAGTTGCAAGCGATTGGAAAATGGTACCAATACGTTGACCAGTAGCCTAAAGAAAATAAATTAAGATGGATATAAAAAGGGGTAGTTTAAAGGTTAGCACTTGAAAACTTACTCCTTGCACTGCAGCCGATTCGCTAGACAAGCGACCACAAAGAGTTCCAGTTCCATTCGACTTATCGTCATACCAACCGACCTCCTGACGTAGCATAGCACAAAAGGCCATATCACGCACCCTTTCGGTTAGCTTTTCACCGGCTATCGTGAATGAAAAGATTTGCGTAAACATTGCTGTACCCACAGCAATACCAGCAACAACAAAATAAACACAATAGATATTGGTTTCCGAACGAACGTATTCAGCATCTTTAACTGCCAGTACCTATGAAGATAATAAGTTATGTTCTAAAAATTACTTACAACCTAAGATAAAAATATATAACAGGCGCGACAGTCCAACATTGGACTAAGGCCGCAGATGTGCTAGTGACATCCAGTTGCTTTTTTGTTGAAGTGTTGAGATCAGCAGCACGCTCAGCAGTGTTATTTACCCCCATAAATGGGTACTCGTTTAAACATCTGAGTGAGATCATAGCCCGCCACATGGGTTGTGAGTTCGATAAACACTATTGTTCACGGCGAAACTCGAACCCATGACTCTGTGCAACGAAGGTGTGTGCACTAACCACAGGGCCGGCCCTAGGGATGGGCGAACTGGGCGGTTGCCCAAGGCCACCACTCGGAAAGTGCCTCCATGCCATACTCTTTTGAAATATAGGACTATATTGCGGCTAATAGAAAGCGTAGTAACGATGATCTGATTTTATGCGATAATAAATCGATTAACATTTTTGCTCACAATGCTAATTTTATCAGCATACATAATCGGAAATTTAATCAAGCAATAAAACAAAAAAATTGCGAGCGTAATGTGGACGGGTTGTTTTCTTGTTTTGCTCTAGATTATTAGATTAGATTGTATGGGAAGGGGGGCGGGGGTTCGTCATCTGTGGGCAGGACTATGCCTGACGATCGAGGTTGATCGTGCTAAGAAATGAGCTGAGTTTGCTGATTGACGTCGACGCTATGTCGTCCTTGTCTGGATAGGCCACTCCAAATTGTGCCCAGCGGCGTTGGGCCAGAGCATCACACTGGCACAGGACGTGGGTTGAGGTCTCGTCATCCTCTTCGCAGAATCGGCAGCTCGCGTCTTGTAATCGTCAGCGTGCGACAGGGCTTACCGAGTGTCGAAAACTCGTTTTACTATATGACAGAGTGCCGACCGAACGACCAAAACCGCAGAGTACAGTTTTTGGTTTTGCCCTAATAAATTTTGCAAAGGTCGCTCCATAGACCCTGAGGTCTATTGATTTGTAGTGCTTGCAATGACATTATGAAGAAGTAGGAAAAAAAATTAAAACGCGCTCATTAAAGAAAATCGAAGCGGAAAAGCAGGGAAAAATCCTGATTTTTAAAAACCTAGTTAGAATGTTAAGCCGAGTTTTGATTTTCTAGCTGACTGCAGCTTGCCAAATATTTCCATTCCAAAAAACATACAACGAAAGGACAATTTCTGTGTGGAGTAATGAATCCCTAAATTTATAATTTTATCATCCAACTTACGCTTTAAGTACCTATATATCGGAAGTCAGTAATACCAGTGAGCTTAATACTCTCAAAAAACTTTGAAATGAAATATCAAGAGAGAAAATGCAGTGAAAAATGCTTTGCGGAGTTCCAAACTTGTGCCATTTTTGCGTAGCAAAAATTCAAATTGTTAAGTTAAATTTATTAGTTTTGTTCCTAAGAAGCTACAATGTCGAATCATACTGATAAAATATTGCCTTGATGACACCCCAAGGTTTTCTTTTCGCGACAATCCCCAAAGTACTGAGAATTGTAGTTCTAAAAAGTGGAAGTTGCAAACAAGTTTATTGTAATCAGGAATAAAGGTAAAACACGCGCAGATCAGGTAGAATTAATCGTTAAAAGTGACTTAGATCATTCTCGATTGTCCTTGCACAAAATTTGGCATTAACATTTTTAACACCTTTTCTATTGATATTTTTCAATATTTGTGGGATTGGCAGTTTAAACTGGCGGGAAACCGTAATTGTTATTGACGATTTTATTGGTGCTGGATTAATCCCCAAGGTAATATGTTTTTAGGGTCTCTAAAAAATACAAGTCTGTGCACAACTCAGTGACATGAAACTGAGAGATGTCGAAATATGCCTCTAACAAGATGGAACCAGGTTATGCAAAGTAGACTCTGAGTAACCCAAACATCTTGCAGTCCCTTGTCAGTAGCAATTTAAGTGAAAGACTCAACCCGCTGGTTTGTTATTTTTAATTTATTTACTAGTTTTTTAATTTTTCACAAATATTGCTTATAGTTTGATTTCTATGAAATATTGGTCAAAATGCCTCCTTCCGCCCAAAAATTGCCTCTCCCTAGAGCGGGCGCTGCACGCAGTAAGAAATTTTGACTTTCAACTCCAGGTGTTTCTTTCAAAAAATATAATCTAGTTTTTGAACGTTTATCCTGAAACCCTTTTATTTGTCAAACATTTTACTGCTGCTATTTCCTTCAATATTTTATAATAATATTTTTATTTTGTAAAAGATATCGTTGACTACCAAAAAAGTTACATGATAGGGAACGCGGGCTACACTTGTAGCCCAGTGGACTTTGGTCGCAAAGAAAATATTAGTTTCTAGGCTAAAAAATATGCAAACACTTTCATTCGATTAAGAGGTAACATTTTGATAGCTACTGAGCAGCTCGATTGGATTTGGTTCATTTTCTGAAAATGATCGGCATTTAAGGAAGTGTGCTACAATTGTAATAAATTTTTGTTTCGGTGTTTTTAGGAGCCACCATCATCTTTTTGGCCCAGGGCCACCAAAATGCTAAGGCCGGCCCTGACTTAACACAACACCAACCAGACTACATAAGATACAGATGACAAATAAATTTTTAATTTCAAACCTGAATCGCGTGAATTGATATTGATAATTACAAGTAATACTTACACCCAAAATATCTCCAAAAAGTACTGCAAAAATGGGCATTGCAATACCACAAACAAGTGATGCTACCGTTCCAAACAGAATCTGCATTTTTTCCGGTTTGTTCCATGAAATAATGGTGAACATTGAAATTTTTTTATCTTTTTCAAATTCCAATTCAATGTCCTAAGAATACCAAATAATTTACTATAAAAATTTACGCATAATGTCTTCAGAGTTGTGCGGCAATTCTTACGGTTTTCTCGGGAGTTTGCATTCCAATTTCCATTTCGTCCTCATCGATATCAGCAACAAGTGATTCGGAACGTGCTAAAGATGTACTTGCTACAATAAATAAATTGAAATATACGAGCAATGTGTCTAGGAGATTTATGAATTAATTTTACTTTTGGTTTCTCCTTGGCCAACTTGTGTTGTTACCAGGCTATGGTATTGTCCTTTCATTGCCATCAATTCAGAGTGATTTCCTACTTCAACTACGTCGCCCGCTTGAATGACAAAAATCTTGTCAGCATTTCGAATAGTTGAAAGACGATGAGCTACGATAATGGTGGTTCGGCCTTCACTTGCCTATAATGCAGAAATTAGCTATGTCTTTAAGAAATTCAAGGTTGCTGCGCACCTTTTCTAAGGCAGCTTGGACCTTAGCTTCACTAGCCGTATCAAGAGCGGATGTGGCTTCGTCTAGTAAAAGTATGTCAGGATTTCGAACCAAAGCGCGAGCAATGGCTATACGTTGTTTTTGGCCTCCTGATAGTTGAGCACCACGTTCGCCCACCAAAGTCTCATATCCCTACACATTGAACTCACAGTTAAACTAAAATTTGTAAGTATGCATTTATCTAAAACTCACATTGGGAAGTTTCTTAACAAAGATGTGAGCGTTTGCTGCCCTAGCAGCTGCCTCAATTTCTTCCTTAGTCGCGTCTTCACGTCCATAACGAATGTTTTCGTACACAGTCGTGTTAAATAACGATGGTTCTTGTCCGACAACTCCAATTTTTCCTCGTAACCAGTTTACATCCAAATCTCTGATGTTATGGTCATCCAGCATAATTTCACCCGATATTGGATCATAGAATCGTTGAATAAGTTGAATGCAAGTGGACTTTCCACAACCTGAAGAACCGACTAGGGCTATGGTTTCACCTCTTTTGATTGTCAAATTACAACCTTCCAGAACCTAAAATTTCCAAATTCAATTTGATCTACACTTTTCTTTAAATAAATATGTTGCATACCTTTACATCCGGTCGACTTGGGTATTGGAAAAATACATTTTTGAATGTAATATTACCTAAAGCTTTTATTGGTCTCAACCCCTTCGCACTCAAAGGATCAATCGTAGGAACTTGTTCAATTAGCTGAAATACCTTCGCACCAGCACCCTTTGCAATACCGAATGCTTCAATGTAGGGTGACGCCATGCCCAAATTCATGGAACCCATCATTACGGAGAAGAAAACCTGCACAAGAGAACATGTGTTTTATTGCAAACATAGGATTAAACACTATAGGCTTACTTACAGTAATCATTGTTCCTGGATTATACACAATATCCTCGGGATTCCAGCTGTCCTGTTCTAGAACCAAACCAACTCCATACCAGAAAGCCAAAGCATACGATGCATATATGAAGAACCACAAAAGTCCAAATCCCATACCAGTGAAGAATCCTTTTTTAATGTTAATTTTTCTGGCCTCAACTAAATTGCTTCGATATCGATCTTCTTCTTTTGAACGTCCACTAAACGAAATAACTGTCCGAATGGCACTAAAAACTTCTTCAGCTATAGCTCCAGCTTTGCCATAAGCATCCATTTCTTTCTTTGCTAATCGTCCTGTAAACTAGAAAGATTCGATACTTGATGTACCTGTATGTATTTTCATTATTTAAATTATACATACCACATTGACAATTCCGATGGAGATAAAGGTAACTGGTAAACTTGTCAGGCAAACTAAAGCGAGTTGCCATCCTTTCACAAAAGCCAGTGTTAGGGATCCGACAAATCCAACCATAAAATGTATAAACATCACAACCTTTTCGCCAAGACCATCTCCCAGTTTAGAAAGATCCCTGAAAAATTATGAAAAAGATAATAAGTCGTATGAATATAACGATGCTATGCTTAGCGAAGTACTTGGCTAAACAGGTCACTTTTAGCTTCAAAATCGACCTGTTTAGCCAAACTATAAGTATACGATTCATAAACTTAAAAAGAACCAGACACAGTACTTAAAAGTTCAAAGAAAAAAAAATAATGCTTACTCGTTCATCCGACTGGCGAATTCACCACTTTGATTAAAGTCGTACCAAGATACATCTTGATTAAGCGCAGACTTAAGATATAAGCCTCGGATCGTAAGGATCTGATATCAAAAAGGCAAATTATTTGGAAAATAATGCTAATAGATATGATGCAGGAAAAGCCGCAGCGAACCAATGAATTTAAATGGGTGACGTTATGTTGTCAACAAATGACTTTTGCTGCCAACATGACGTCACGCGTTTAAAAGGCATTGGACTGCATTATGCTGCAAACACGTTGAATGTTTCCGAAGAAAGCAGCGCAGTGCATTTTGAATGGTATACTGCTTGTACTGCTTTCTTCGGCAGCATTCAACTCGTCCAGCTAATAAAGATTTGATTTTCGTCTTACCTGTCTATGGGCAGCATAATTAAATACTGAAATGCTTAAACAACTACATACTAGCATAATAGCACCGAGAATAGCATTGTACATAGCAAATTCATTAATTGCATCCATAAATACATCCACAATTTGTGGTAGTGATGCATTTTGTCCTTGCATTCCTTGTATAATCATGGCCTAAAATTAATATGTAATATTAAATAAAATGAATCAAATGGTGCCTATTTTAAAATGTTTATATTAAGAAAGGAAGTTTTCATTAATCGGTTTTGCAAATGTATACATATGCATAAATTAAATCAATGTAATATACAGAGTGTCTCACGACTGATGGTACATACAATACTGGATGATAGCACAAATCATTTGAGTAGAATTAATGTTCCACATGACCCCCCTATATTTAACCGTTATTAAGTTTTAGCATTTTTTTGTAAATATTGTCAAAAAGCTCGACCTGCCGAGCAAAATCACTATTTACCACACTTCCAAATATTTCATCCGAGATTTGACTTTAATTCCTGCAACTGCACAAAATTCTACATAAAATAACTCTTTTCCCAATTAAATAATTTAGTAAACTTTCCAGATACTACCATTCAAACTTTAATGAAATAATTGAAAATTTAATTTGTAAAATCGTAACGGTACTTTGAACTGACAAATGTGCAAAGTTGACAAAAGCCTCATAATATTAGCTTTGGAACTTCTTCTTCCTTGCCTCGTTCTTTATACCGCTCCACGGTTTCGCGTTGCTCGACCTGCGGTGTAGGCACATCGCCCGTTTTGGCGATAATTTCTCAGCATATTTCTACAGGCAGCTCTATCTTGGATCGTGTCATCGCCGAGACCAATGCGTTGTTGTTGCTTTTTCATTTGACATATCCAGGTGTTCTTCGGTCTGCCTCTGGCCTTGGGTCCATCAAGTGGAACTTCCATTGAAATCATTAGCTTTGGAACAACATATAAAAATTAGGGTCTTAGGATATGAAAAATTGCATATCTTACGTGTTGAAGAGAAAAAAACGTGGTTCCAAGAGAAAACCAAAGTAAACGTTTCAACAATTGTTATATGAGTTTTATTTAGTGAACAAGATTTTTTTTAAACGAAAAAAAAACGAGACCTAGGCTAGTTTCGGGCGCGGCTGAAATTAGGATACGCTTCACTCTTCCCAGGCAATTTTTTTCAGGCGTACCTATGACTAATTTCTTAAGAGACACCCGGAAATCTACGTGTCGAATAGCGATAAAGGCAATATTACCGTCATTGCCAACAAAAATGAATATGTTTCTAAAATGAATGAGTTTCTGAGTGACAGAGATACATTTCATGAATCGAGTAATGATCCAACATTATCGCTGCAGAATAAAAACAATCGGTTAAAAGCAACATCATGCAATAAACATAAAAAGTACCTCACAGTAAAACAAACATCCAGTTTTAAAGCCTACACTGCGATTTCACCGCGTATTTTCGGTCAATTGAAAATACATAAGCCTGAGAGGACGTTGAGACTGATCGTTTTCACAGTCAATTCTGCAGCATATAAGACATCTAAGTTCCTTGCTAGTATTCTTCGAAAAGCTTTCAAGTCCAATTACACATTGAAAAATTCAACAGAGTTTGTCAAAAAAATCATAAAAAACAATACGATATCACATACTGATATCTTTTGATGTGACAAATTGTTTTACCAACATTTCTACCGACTTAGCACTAAAACTGATTGAAAGGGACTTTGATCGTTGGATTAGTGAGCACACGAAGATTCCAAAAAAGGAGTTTATGAACTTACTCCGTTTCTGTCTCATAGACTGCAACTACTTCTGTTATAAAAATCGATTCTTGTCTATGAGATCTGGCCTTTTTATGGGGTCCAGCTTAGCGCCAATACTAGTTGAACGTGTTTTAGAGGATTTGATTGATGAAGCCCTACTTAAAGTCGATTTTGTTCCACTTTTTTGGCTTACTTACGTGGATGATAATATAACAGCCATTCCCAAGGACAAAATTTCACAAATGCTAGATGCATTATGAATATGATTCTAAAATAAGATTCACTTATGAAGTTGAAAAAGATGGCAAGTTGGATTACCTGGATATTAGTCTACACCGTACAGAACACCGGAGGGTGATTACAAATTGGTTTTACAAGCCTATTGCCTCAAATAGATTGTTAAACTATTACTCTAATCATCCGAAAAAAATGAAAACGAATGTGGCGACAGCTTCCACCAGAAAAGTTTTTAGGACTAACAAGTGTTTTTGGAATGCAAATTTAAAACGGATTTATAATATACTTGGTAAACAAAAACTATCCAACAAAAATAATCAAAAATAATAATTCAATGAGCTATGCATACTTATCAATCGAAGGCAACTCAACAGCAGCAACATTAACACCTACTGAACCAACAATCCAACAATACTCGTCACTTACATACATCCCCGGTTTAAGTGAATCAATATCAAGGTCTTGTAAATATTTTGTTCCACAATTGAATGTGGTAATGCGTCCTCACCTGAAGAATGCAAACATACTTACAAAACTTAAAAACAAAATTTCACCACAAGATAAGTCCGGGGTTGTATACAAAATCGATTGCGCAGGTTGCGACAAAATATACATCGGCGACACAATTCAAAAATTAGGTACTCGTCTTAATCATCATAAAAACGACACTAAAAAATCGCTCAATGATAATATCTCCGCCCTTGCAAAACACTCCATCATTAACAAACATACTTTTGATTTTAGCTCAAATTCTTAAAAACGAACGTAATAAATGCAAGCTTTAAACTCACGAAGTAAACCAACTAATAAAGTATGAAAATACAGCATGCAACGAAAAGAGCGATAAAAAAACATTATAGAAACCTGATTAATAATAATGTTCACAGTAAGGGAAATCATGTAATTTGGGGCTTTCATATTTTCGTATAAAAACAGCCCGAAAACATTTCAATCCCCATACAAATTGACACATTGAAAATCCGCTTATTTGCGTATTTTCTATGAAACCTTGATTTTTTTTACGAAAACGTATAAGCACCCAGATTTCAAACCGAAATTCCCCTATTCAGCACATTTCGGCTCACTCCAGTATTTTAACTGAAACCCGACCAAATTGTTCAGTTTCCTGTGCTTGCCAATGTTCTTAATTTCTCCATGAAAAGAGAATGGACGGTCAGTTTGAAGAGACGAAATATGTTGCAAATTACTATCGATGACTGCACCAGCACATTTTTAAACTTAGAACGATTTATAGGCAAAATACTGTTGTCGGTTGTCACATGAAATTACAAACAGTGCACTGTGAACACTTTTCGGTGATTATTTAAAAACGTACGGCGAAATCAATCCGTTTTCGTTCACTCTGGATAGAATATAAGACTAGCTTTTAGAATTTAAAATGAGACATGAAAATATGATAATACAAGTATTACAATCTAACATCTGTGTTATTTTTTAGAAACGTCTCCGTGTGTACCTAGCTTTAAGCCACTCCTAACATCTGTGATATTTTCGCTTGAAATCTGACATCTGTGGTATTTTATTGTATGTAAACAATGGGTTTTTAATTTGTAAATTTTTGTATGGTCATTGTTCATAATTTTTAGGTATACTTTGTAATATTCTATTTATTTATAATTTTTATTGTGAAAATCATTATGTTTTAGATATACACGACCATGAAGATGGGTTCAGCCTGAAATATATTGGTCATCTAAAGACAAATTAATGAGTTTCACTTTCGCGGATCCAGAGGCAACACAACAACAAACATATCATTGAAAATATCGATCCCGGCAACTACAAAAAACATAGGTTATAATAATCATATGGCCTATTTTACAATATGGCCGAATATTACTTTGTGGGATGGGGGTAGGGGTAGGGGCAGCCGGACCTACTCCACTTTCTATCAACTTAAAGTATATGTCACCATTAGGCTTTGATCAAAATTCGATAGCGACATTGCATCGAAAGTTATGGCCGAATTAAAAAATCAAGGAGGGGTAATTTGTATGGGAGGTAGGGGAACCCTTGGTCCGATTTGGCTCATTTTCAATACCGTTCAAGATTTTATCAAAACAAACATCTGACCAAAATATCAAACCGCTAGCTTCACTATTTCGGGAGTTATCGCGCGAACAGACAGACACACGGACAGACATGACTTATTCGAATCAGGGACCGACTCTGATAATTTATGTATTTACTTTGCCATACCTCCGGAGGCTCCTTTGGGGTGTTACATAATATTGGCGTAACAAAAACAAGAGTAATGATAGTAATTTCCAACTTATTTGGTCACTCCAAACCGTCCATTCTCTTATTTTGGAAATTAGGAACAGTGGCAGACACACGAAACTGACAATTTTTTCGGGTATCAGTTAAAATATCGGAGAGCCGAAATGTACTGAATAGGGGAATGGGTTTGGGTCCTGGGTTTTTACACTTTTTAATTTGAAAAAAAATCAAAGTTTTATAGAAAACACGCAATATATGTGTCAATTGCGTCACATTAACATTGACACATATGGAAATTGAAATGATTTGAAATTTTTTAATTTCTCGTGCACTTTCAATATTAAATATGTTTTTGGCTAACGAAAGTTCATATAAAAAATGGGAGTTTTGCACATATGCTTCATTTCGTTGCAGACTGTTTGTATATTTGATTCAGCGATATCCGATGAGGGTGTCATACAAACCGCAACTCCAAAAAGTAACCAAATTTCGCACGAATGTGTTTTAATCAAATGCACAAAACATACATACATATGTAAAAATAAACGGGAACGGCCAATGTGTTCCCTAACCCAATCCCATAAGTAGGTTCTTCTAAGAAAAGCTTTTCTATTTGTGCACCAATCTCAACAAAACCCGACATAAATCTACTGACGCCACAAAATATATGTAAAAATGGATGGAATCATATCATGGGGTCATGGCACTGCCTTACAAACCCAACCCCCAAATTTGGTTCTTCTAAAAAAATGTTTCTTTGCACCAATTCCAACCAAACCACCCATATTATTTCGTCTGCTCCCAAACAACAAAAAAATGTAAAAAGAAATGGAATCGTCTTATAAGTCCGGCCCCTCCCCCAAATATAGTTTCTAAGATTTTTTTATATATGCACTTATGCCAACCAAACATCACACAATAGTGTTTTATCGACGTTACAGAATGTCTGTCATAGGTAGGCCCGAAAAAAATTTTTAGGAGAGTGAAGGATATCCAAATTTTGGTTATCGCCGAAATTAGCCTCGGGGCCAGTTTCTCGTAAATATTATCTAGTGGTTAGTTTTATTATCATATAGACAACACGCATATTATTTTCAGAAAGTTTTTACCTTATATCGAATTTTAATTTATTTTGCTTAGTTATGCCTTACTTTGCTTTGTTACGTCATCATCTGAAATTGAAAAAAATCATTGCCTATGCGTTAAGACTAAGCAGTTTTGATTCGAGAATAGTTGCGTTTTTCGCTCATTTCCGTATAGTTTTGGCCAACGAAATTCATTAAAAACGACACCGAAGCTAATTTGGGGCGCGCCCGAAATTTGAAAACCCGTCACATTTGAATGAAACTTGAGCTTCTTTTATCTTAATAACTTCTACCGCAGCCCTATGATGTGTTCCGATTCCATCTGTTCGTGGATATGTTTTGAGGCTTTACTCGGAACGCACTTAAGAGAAGTTTGTTTAAAATTGGTATAAGAGAGAAAAACTTTTTTTCACAAGAATTAAATATTCGGGAGTTGGTTTGTATGACAGCCCTATGACATATTGTTCCGATTTCATCTTTTCATAGAAGATATGTTGTTTGAGGCTTTACTATAAACATACTTTGGTCAAGATTGGTCAAAATTGGTTTAAGAGAAAAAAAGAAGAACCTATGTTTGGATTTTGATTTCAGCTGGATAGCTTTAAAACTGAGGGACCAACCGACATCGTCACACTGATCAATAATATATGTATACAGGGTGTCCGGAAACTACCGCATATCGCACCGGAAAGTGATTCCTCACGTGTTTTGCAGCAATTTGTACGTGATTTGTACGGAACATACCCCAAATTCTTAACCCTTTAGCTGCGACATGCGTTTTAAGATTTTTGAAAAAAAAAATCATGTTTTTATACAACTTAAGCCTCAATATTTCCAAAACTATACTAGATATAATAGCGGAATAAGATGCCTATCACAGCAAAATTTACCTATTAAACAAAACTAACCGCACTAAAATCGATAAGTGGTTTGGCTTTTATAGAGCTTCAAAGTCAAATTTGACCTGAAAACACATTTTTATTCCATCTCAATTTTCTCCAACTTCTACCTAGGTGAGATACGATTCCTTTAAAAATTGGCGCATAGTCTTACAATTATATTTTCCATACGTCATTTTATTCTAGGTTCATTATTTCGAACACTTTTAATGCCTTAAATGCAGAAAACAAGGGTTAATTTTTGCTCGATTTTTTATTTAATCCCAAAGTTATAGGAGGTAATCCTTTAGTGCAGGGGAGGGAAAATTAAGGTAAGGGAAAATTGGAGTTTGGAGTGATAAGTAGGTGTTGTTTAGGTGTATGTATCGTGTGCGTGTGGCCGAAGGGACGCAAGATGGCAGAAAAATTTATTGGAGTTGATGTCCCGAATATTGCAAAAGGTGAATGAAATTCATTTTTGATTTTGTAAGCCGTGAGAAACAACAAAGTTAAGTTAAGCTGTACACTATATCAAATTAGAAGTGCATAAACCGAGCCAAACCGACAGTAGTGTTATGCCTACTATACCGGCCAAGAGCTCTTACTAAGCGATTGATTTAGGCGGCCGAAAATAGTTTTTTTTATTCCACGACACATGGTGTTAGCTAGTATGTATGTAATTGGAACGTGCTCACCGAGATAAGAATTTCTAACCACACCAAAAACAAATTCACAATCACTATGCACTAAACACGCTGGCATTGAACTTATACAACGGTAAATTTCAAACTAGAAGACACGTTAGAAAAAATGATGGACGTTTAGCTATTTTGAAAAAGTGATGGAATTGAAAATACCCGGAATCTTCCCTACAGAACTAAAGTAAAAAATTAATTCATTATAATTAAGGAGTATCACCTTCATCAATTTTAATGAATTAATCCTCTTCCCCGGTCCGACAAAGCAAATTCCAAATATGTGTTTTCAATTCCATTATTTAATATTTAGGCACACAAACGACGCGACGCGAGTATTAATTTAGTGAGAAGACGAAAATTGCGTCCGATCGCGTCGACAGCTCACTTATCACTCACTTATTTTGGCATAATTTGCTTTTGCTTACATCTGCATGCACAACTTGCAGACTATCAGAAGCAATTTGAATGTATTCGAGCTAAAATTAACCCTAGTTTACTGCAATTAAGGCATTTGAGTGCTTGAGCTTTGTTTTATAGGTAATTTCGGAACATTACGCTATCAGCTTCGCAAGAAGAATTTTCTTGTTCTTGTTATCGACACTAGCGACACTTATCTTACCGTCCGCCATATAGCGGACATATAGCGGAAAATATCGGAAACACAAAAGTTCCCCCTATTAAAGCGGATAGCAGAACATGCCGTAATTTCGTTTTCTGTAATAGTCATATTATTTTGCTATTGTATCTATTATAGTTTTGGAGATATTGAGGTTTAAGCCGTGTAAGAAAATAATTTTTTTTTTCAAAATCTTCAAACGCCCCTGGCAGCTAAAGGGTTAACAATTTGGGGGTATGTTCCGTATAACTTTTTAGCTGGAAATCACGTGAGGAATCATTTTCCGGTGCGTTTAAGCGGTAGTTTCCGGACATCCTGTATACTTTTCATAGTCGGAAGTGCTTCCTTCTGCGTTGACTTTATGACAAAGTTAATTATACCCTTTCGCATAGTGTATATAAGTATAAAAAACGCTCCTTATGTCGAATTTTTGCGTGTAAACAATGTTTTCAGAATCTTATAGTTGAAGCATGTTGAATTTAGACTCTTACATTTGCTAAGTTTCCGAAAATGAAAGAATTGGCAGGTGTTGTAAGGCCGGTGGCAAATGCTCCGCAAATGCCGACAAATATGAGCAGCCGATCTTTCCATGATGAATATCTGTACTGTAAGAATGTTAAGGAAATCGAATTTAGTTAGTATACAAACAAGTTGATACACAAAGGAAACAAAGCCAATACTTACTAATTTGAAAAAAGATATTGGTGGGGCGTCGTCCTTCTTTTCTTCGGCTTTAAGTACTTCTCTGCAATTGAACAGAATAGTTTTAATTTTCCATTTTGAATTTCATAAAAATAATCAGAGAAAATAATTTTACTCTACAATCCGGACTAACAAAATCCTAGGCTAATCCGGACTACTGGAGAGCATTTATTAGTTGAAACAACGCAATATAGATATACAAGCCAGATTATCAGCTGCTTAACATGAATCTGTCAATGGCGATGAACTCAAGAAACACGCATTACAACAATAGCAATATCAACAACATCAGGTAAACTGTCAGTGGCCACTGACGGAATTGTAGACTCGGGTGGAACTTATGTTTCTGCAGTTCGGCCTGTCTATCAAGATGACAGTGGTTGAATATTTCGGAGAAATGGCTAATTTGAGGTAATTTGCTCAAGGAACCGACTTTTCATACAAAAGAATTCCGTTCCGTTATTGTGTTTCATTTCTTTCCAAGTACGAAGAATAGAATTGAATCAATTTTCGACGATGGTTCCAGGGCTTCGGATAATCGATCACATACGGTATTTATGATGGTATTTAAAATAATTAGTAATTTAGTAATTAAATCGTATATCGTAAATGAAAAACCTCCATCATTAGCACAGTTAGTCTATAAACTGTGGTGGCACTCCATACAAATTTCTTGTAGAAAGGGATGCACGATCCGCACACATTTGGAAAATTTAAACGCAAAATTCCATTAAACAGAGTAGGACGGAACTAATGCAAAATCAGCTGAATATCTCATCTTTATACCCTATACCCATAAGATGGTATAGGGTATATTGTTTTTGTTACGACGATTTATGTAACACCTCAAAGGAGCCACCGGAGGTATGGCAAAGTATATATATAAATGATCAGGGTCGGTTTCTGATTCGAATAAGCCATGTCCGTCTGTCTGTCTGTCTGTCCGTCCGTGTGTCTGTCAGTTCGCACGATAACTCCCGAAATAATGAAGCTAGCGTTTTGAAATTTAGGTCGGATGATTGTTTTGATAAAAGCTTGGATGGTATTGAAAATGGGCCAAATCGGACCAAGGGTTCCCCTACCTCCCGTACAAATGACCCCTGCATGATAGTTTAATTCGACAATATTTTTCAACAGAATATCGCTAGCGACCTGAAATTTTCATCAATACCTAATTGTGACATATGCTTGAAGTTGGTGCAAAGTGGAGAACGTCCGACTACCCCTACCCCTACCTCCCCTACAAAGTTATATTCAGTAAAATGAACACTGAACGGAATTCTTTCATCCAGTTTGCGTTCAGTTTCGTTTTTCTTCTCTTTCATTTTTACACCCATCATATAAACGGTTAGATATGAGTCTCTGTTTCGCAATTTCTCACAACTTTAATGTGCACGGATAGAAGCAATTCAACACCATTAGAAAGATGGGCTATAGAGTCACTTATAATCGTTGGTATCCAATGAAGTAATAAAATCGTGAATCAAATTTGCCGCCAGCGGGATAGCTATCCCGACTAACAATTTTAGTCCTATAATACTTCATACAATATTATCTTCCAATAGTAATAACTACATTTTTCAGGGTATAAAACTTAATAATAGTCCAATAATGGCAGATGGCGTCGTTGTTTAATCCAAACGAACCTTCACTAAATTAGGCTTCGAAAAAGGCATACATCATGTATCTTATATAATTTTCTCGCATTTGCTCCGATAACCAACGTGAAAAGGAGGCAACTATAGGAGGCTTATAGTGTGAAACTGATATTTTATGAAAAAAAAACACCTAGCAGCTAGCATCGGCCAAACAGAAATATAGCCAGCATTGCTCTTGAACACTACGAAATGGTTTTTGGCTGCTTCTATAGAAATGATAAACAATTCACACACATTCATCAATAAAATCATGATCATGAAAGTAGACAATCGGTGAGGTTACGAAACACAACAGTTGCATATGTTCCGGAATGTCGATCTAATCGTCTAACTGCAGTTACAAAAACATACTTTATATGTAGTACTGTTCCCTATTCTTAAAATTTGTTCGGTAATGTGTTATTATATTTTTAACTCGATATTTCTCCGTTCACATTGTCCCGGTGGTTAAATCAAGGAATGCGGGGCCAAATATCGGTGAACGGTAGTGACCACCTTACGCTCCTGACGTTGATATACATACATATAGGGGGATGTTTAGTTTGAAAGTTGTACATGTCTGTAAAACAATTTTCTAATCAACTTAATTAATTTTGACAGTCTCTATCTTCATTACCGTAACTCCTAGTGGAGCATGGTGCATTGATGACTACCGTATGTAGTCATCAACGTTACAAAGACAACTGAATTCGGAGTGTGATACGGTTGTCAGCCATACCACTTCCTAGTCGCATTGTTAGTTTATTATTCTACGATAAGAATATTTCTTATCATTTTCTTCTGAATAATAAACTTGCGACGAGTCGTGCCGAGTTTGGAAACTGTCTTATTGGCTAGTTGTATCCGTCGGTTAATTTCGTCGGTTTCGTTGGCGTCCTTTGATAAGTTACAACCCAGATAGTTGAAGTTGTCTATATACTCGATATTAATGTCCCCCACTGTGATGCTTGAATTTGCTGGCGTCCTTGTTTTCGATTGCATCATGACGTTTGTTTTGCTTTCGTTGATATCTAGTCCAGTTCCGCTGCTATCAATATTCATGGCTCGAATTACATACTCCAAAGCAAGGTTGAAGAGCGTCGGCGCCAGCCCGTCGCCCTGCTTGAGGTTAGTACGAGTTTCAAATAGGTCAGTCAGTGAGTCAGCTCTGCACTCTGACCTGCGAGACGGTATTAGTCATCGTCATCCTTGTGAGTCGCACTAACTTTGCCGGTATACCAAAATTCAGCATAATGTTGTACAGTACACTTCGATCGATACTATCGTATGCCTGTTTGAAGTCGACAAAGATTTGGTATACGTCGATGTTATATTCCCAGCACTTTTGGAGTAGTAACTTCACTCTGAAAAGCTGATCGGTCGTTGAGCGACCAGGTCTGAAGCCGCCTTGATACTCGCCAATGATTCGTTCTGCATACGGATTATTTCTCTTTTCAAGAATTTTCGATAATATCTTATAGGCCGTACAAACTAATGATAAGCTTCTGTAATTCTCACACCTCAGCTTGTCACCCTTTTTGTGGATTGGGCAGATTATGCTTTTGCGCCAATCTTCGGGGATTACCTCGTCGTTCCATATTTTCAGCAGTAGCACATGTATAGCGTTGGTCAGGCACGTTCCACCATGCTTCAGCAGTTCTGCTGGGATCTCGTCAGCGCCGGGCACTTTATTATTTTGAAGCGACTGTATGGCAAGACCACCTCCTCTACTGTTGGGGGTAGAACGGGAGGGCCTAGTTCGGCTAACTGCTCAAGAGCTGGCTCCGCGGGGAATGTTGATGAGAAGTGCTTAACCCTTTCATTCCCAAATTAAATTCCTTCGGGCAAAAAATAATATTGTTATTATTTCGTCTTTATTTGTGTCTAAAAATACATTTCCAATAAAAACAAGGAAAAAAATTACGGGTTTGGGAAATAATAATATGTAAACTGCAGTTTACATTGGGATTGAGTGGACACTTTTTCAAATGCAAATAGTTGGCGGAAATATGAGTTATTTTTTTTATTACGAAAACGATGAAAGAATTTTTCTCAATGATTAAGACTAAGGTCCCACCCATTTACTGGAGCTATTTTTAGAAACCAATAGTGTGAAATCCGGCCAATCCGGACCTTAAAATCCGGATTATTTGTTTGATAATCCGTATTTAGCGTCATTTATCAGTAAAAATCAAAATTAAAATAGAGTTTTTAAATTGAATTAAATTTATAAAAACTGGCAAAACAATAAGTTTTTCTGATCGAATTTACTGGTGATAAATTTATTAATTTTAGTTAGAATTTTAGCATAAATGATATATTCTAGACGAGGGTGGAGTCTTTATCGGTGCATTGTGGAAATTAGTCCCAATTAATCCGGAATGTACCCCAATAGGTCGAAAATGCCCAATTTTCACCATCTGAAAGGTTTTATGCTAGTTTTTTTCCGCCTAGCTCATCTTTTTCATATCGGATTCATTTTCCAATACCGGCAACAATATTATTCCATAAATGCCCAACGTAAACCACAGTTTACATAGCTTTCAAAGTCCCCCAAAGTCCCGCCCTATTAAATTTTTGCCACAGAAAATTTTTGCAAATGAATCTTTTGTTGTTTGTTGTTGTTGGAATAACAGTATATTTTTTCACGGATGGATTTTTCACCTAGAATTATGTAGGAGGCAGTGGCGGCTCGTGCTCTGCGAATCTGGGTGGGCCACTAAGAAAAGTATTGATACCCATTCCCCCATACCGATTCCGCCTAAAAAAACAGTACAAAAATGAGCTCAAATATTGTTCGAAATATATCTCGAAATATTACTGTATACTATTGTAAGAATTAATCCATTTGCGTCTTAAATTATCTTGCAAACTACAATAAGAATACGCATAAAAAAATAGTTGGAGTTGATTTTATTTGTGCTCTATGCCAGTATCTGCATACCATTTTGAAATTTAAAATTGTGAACAATTTTAGGCATTTCATGAGGCTAACAAATATTAAATTATAAAAATCAGGGTTATAATAAATAGTTATGCACTGTCCAGAAAGAACCAACGCAGACGTCTAGAGCGTTTTTGCTATGAGGATGAGAATTGATCACTTTACTGATTTCTGTTATTTACTATTCACTCATGGCAAGTTACACGGTTGAGAAGCGCGTTCAAGTGACAAAACTTTATCATCAAAATCAGTTTTCGTTAAAACAAATTTTACGCCTATTTTGCGGGAATTGGCTCCCAAGATCATGTGGTTTGACCCCTTTAAACCTTTTCTGTTTCTGGGGGTTTCTTTAGTTGCAATCGACCGATGCCCTTAAAGTCAATATCAATCAACCATTCGCTGAAATTATAGTAGTAGTCTGGCTGGTCTAGCGGTTAGTGCGCGCACCTTCGGTGCACAGGGTCATGAGTTCGAATCTCATCATCATCAATGGTGTTTTTCGAACTCACGAGCTTGTGACGGACTATGATCTCACTCAGATGTTAAACGAGTACCCATTTATGGGGATAAATAACACTGCTGAGCGTGATGCTGATCTCATTACCTCAACAAAAAAAGCAGATAAGATCTTGGAAATAGGATGTCACTAACACATCCTGCGGCCTTAGTCCAATGCTGGATTGTCGCGCCTGTTATTTATTTATTCGCTGAAATTCAGCAGGATCTATGCGGGAGAGTCACTCGGATCCCTGCCACCGTGACAAGCCACGGCGGACATTTGAATGATGTTAAATTCCCTACCCACACAATGGTACATATATGCATCTTTCAAATAAAATAAAAGAATCGTATATACCTCACACATAGCTTGTTTTAGTCCATTTCAATATCTACCCGCCCTTATTGGAAAACCCTATATGTTATTATTATAGAAGCGACGTTTTTTTCGTATCGCGTGTAAGTCTGACTCGAAAAAAACGATCGCGGGTAACATCCCGGTTAAGACCAAACAGCTGACATTTGACAGTTTTTGTGCATCTTTGACTTGCTTTCGTCGGCTTATTTTTTAGATGTGGTGGATTTTATCACAAAAGATGATTATTTCTTTGCAAAATCTTTTCTCGTGATTAGAAAAACTCTCACATTTGGTTTGAAAAAACAAATTTCCTCATATTTCCCCTATGCATCCGCCATCTACATTTGAGCTCTATCCCGTGTAGGGTAGTTGCACAGGTTAACTTTACCTGGGTAAGTGTCATTTTTTTTATATGAAGTTCTACCCAAACCTGCACGGGATAAACACAATAAAACGTCCCTAGAGTAGTTAAAAACCTACAAAACACAAATTCAAAGGATAAACGGTCATGCATGACACTACAATGTATTTTCAATCCAGGAAATGCTAAAACAAATATTCAACAAAAGTTTCCCGTTCGTGCACTAGGCACAATATTTCGGAATGGTACAAAAACAGGCTAAAAACCAAACCTTCAAATTTAAAAACCGATTATGCACCATGCACGACACTACAATCTGATTTCTTGCAAATTATTCAAAAGTTAAATCCGTGCACGACAATACAAAATGCTTGGGCGCCACAAGAATCAAAAAAGGGCTAAACACTACGATTCAATTTAATTTAACCGAAAACAGCGGCCAAAATTGAAATCCAAATCATCGAAGTCATTATTTTCAAAAAATGGGGTAAGAGTCATAAAATATTCCTTTCCAAATTTTTAGCAAGGTAAAAGTTCATCCACAATTTAACCCCATAATAATTGCATTTATTTTCCTATGAATGAAAAAGCAGCTATGTATTTATTTTCATTCACTAACCTAAAAAAAAAGTCCGATCTAACACACCTCTCTCTATTATTAATTCGAAAATCACAAAGTGCGAGTTTTGTATGCGAGAAAAAAGACAATGTACGAGATGACATTCTCATTTTTCTCGCATATAAAACTCGCACTCTATAAGTTCGACTGTGTTCTTGAGCTTTTGGGCCGGCCAAGAGGCGGTTTAATGTGGCATTTATTTGTCTAAAATCCCACCAACAATTTCCATGCAAAATTTCCCTTGAATCCAACAAATAGCATGCAAGCAGGTGGTCACTTGCAGTCAGTGTCCTTAATTTCATGCAACTCGAAGCTTTCGAAGTCAATGGATTTTGCGTATAACCATTGCCATCTAGATGGCGTTAGTAGAACGAAAAAGACGACCTTGGGTGAGATAGAAAAACGTAGGTTTTAACCCTATAAAAAATCAAACAATTTAAAGAGTGTTCTCGATAAAAAAAAAGTAGAAAATTTCATGATGACAAAAGAAGGATAAAAGCCGTGGAACGTTTTTTATATGGGATTTAATAGCAATTTAGAATGAATGAAGCACCCTGATTGATTTTTGAACAGTATGTGCTTTAAATATAGGTATGTGTTTTTTGGAATATATTTAGTGGTATGTTTAATAAATAATATTTGGGTGGGCCGGGCCCACCTGGCCCACTGTGACGAGCCGCCACTGGTAGGAGGAGAGCAATTCACCGCTTGTCGTTGTCACAATGGACGAAAACACCCTGACGGCCTTAATTCTAAATGCGTTCATAAAAATTTCAATCCATATACATTAACTAAATGTTTACAATTCGAATGCTGTTATATGTATAAGTTTCAGTATATGTCATTCATTTTTATTTAAAGTAACCCAAAACATGGAAAAAGTGTTTTAAAGTTGATGTAAACTGCAGTTAAGGTTTGTGTTCGTAGAGACGACTCATGGGATCATCGCTCAGCAATCGAAGTTAAACCACCGGTTTTGAGCAATATATGGGTATATTTTCTATAGAGACATGTTCCTTTAGTCTATAGCTGATACCAGGAAAGTAGAACCAATCAAAAAATATATACGGATCGAAATTGGATGCAAAATTACGATCGCTGAGCGACCATCACATGAATTGTCTCTACGAACACGTACCTTTAACAATGGGAATGAAAGGATTAAGATTCCCCGTCGCCCGTCCTAGGTGTGATAGCGGGATGAAGTAAATCACCTCCTCCTTAATTTCGCCGCCAAGGGAGGCGCTCCAAATTTGTTCGGCCCGCGCGCCTCATGGTCGGGCTCTTTTTATTTATTGATTTCGTGGGTGAAGACGGCCGAGGCCTACCGCCATCTTCGCCTCGGAGCGCTAAAAATGGCGACTGAACTGGCTGATGCCAGGGTCCCTTTTTTCTCAATAGTTTAATTTTTTCCTTTCCGCGTGTTGGTGTTGTGTTATGAAGCTTTAGGCACGATAATCCCGTGATAATATGTGTGGACAGGGACAATGAGGCGGCAAACACCCACGTCCACCTCCGAGTCTGAGCGTAGCAGCCAGCTCGTGCCGCCGCCGTCCTCATTGAAGGAGCCATCTTAGTCTTTCGACCTTCACGGTCAGCTCCGTCCCTGTGGTGCATTACATATTTGGCGCCCAACAAATGGAGCCACCTTTTAGTCCGGAAAGAACTGCACTTTTTGTCATGCCTTATACTGAAAGTTGATCCCAGTGCCGCTGCCACTTTGAAGACTTTGTTCTTTCCTTTATACTCAACGTAATTTCCCTCGGTAGCTGTGCACTTCCTATCCTCTACGACCAGGGATTTGCAGCGACACTTTTTTTCGCTCCGCTCCGCTCCCGCTCCGACCAATTTGAATCCGCTCCGCTCCAGCGCTCCGCTCCGACTAAATTTTTTTCGCTCCGCTCCGCTCCATTACAAAAATACAACAAAACTTCATTGTTCTTAGTAAATATTTATTATTTTCCACGAATTCATCAATTCAACTTATTCTAGAAAATGACTTAATAGGTGCGTTTCATTCGATCAAGTACAGAACAGGATAGCACCAATTTCGTTCAAATTTGAATATAAAATTGAGTTGTTCTAGATAGGGTGTCCGGAAACTAAACTATCGCATAAGCGCACCGAAATATGATATTATTAATGTCATTTCCAGCAAAATAGGTGTACCGGGAATATCACGAATTCTTAACTCCGTAGCTGCCAAAAAGCATTTAAAGATTTTTTAAAATGTTACCACTAAGACCTCCGTCGGGAAAAAAATTTATATGAAGTAAGATCACAAAATTTTGTCTTTGAACCTTTTTTTCACAGCTTAAGCTGCTTATCCGATTTTTAATGGGTTAATTCTTAGGAAAAATTGTTGGCCACGACCGAAATAAAATATGTAGGTGGGATGAGTATTAAATTTTTGAAAAATCTTTAAAATTGTTATGGCACTGTCTTGTGCTACATTCAATAAAACGCACCTAATAACATATTTAAATTAAAAAGGGCGTTCATTCATCGAGTACAGGACAGGACATTTCTGTCATGGATGATCTTGAATTTCTTAATAATGAAGGGTGATGATTATGACTAAATGCAAAACCTCTTTTATCATAATGAATTTCACGATATTCCGAAATTCTATAAGTCTCTCGACGAATTCTTCGCCTTTAAATCGTCCAAAATCACCAAATCGTGCCATAAAACAAAAATTTCTTCGAAAAAAATCATTTTTTTTTCTTGGAATATTTTTGATTTTTTACTTTGAGCGGAGCGACTTTCAAAACAAAATTCGCTCCGCTCCAGTCTGCCAAAAACCGCTCCACGCTCCGCTCTTTCGCTCCGAAATTTAAGGTCGCTCCGCTCCGCTCCATCGCTCCGCTCCGCTCCAAATCCCTGGTTGTGTGATCACATAGCCACTCTGGACTAACGCATGGCATGGGTTACTATACCTGCAAGAAATCGCTAACCGAAACTACTACTACATACAAACTTTTATCAGCGAAAACTCACACAGACAAATACTTTACATATTTTTTGCTTTCGCCTTTCGAGTTTGCAAGAGCAAAACCTGGTCAAATGACTAGTTAAATATCTAAAAAAAGGCTCACTGTAATTGACTAGTTAACGCACGTATACGATTGGGCCATAAATAACCTATATATTCCCCATAGCATTATTTCCCCTGGTGAAAAAGTTCATAATTATTAGGTAAATTTCAGCCAAAATATCAAGTATTTATGGGAAATAAACACGTTAAATACCCAATAAAATATCGGTAAGTTTGTCATATTATTTTTACCCCTTAAAATTGAGGTATATTATCTGTTAAATCCAACAAATATTACTATTTAATAATAAGAAAAATAGCCAGTAAAATTACTAGTTATTTAACCACTTAATTAACTCGTAAGATTTATAGTAAATGCCAGGTCATATTACTATTTTATTAACAATGTTTTACCACACAACTGTGGGTAATTTATATGAGGACTTTTCTTTAAATCTATAAGCAGCAGGAATTGTTCCATGTGCAATGTCATTTCTCGGTATAAAGCAAGAGAACGGTACTTTTTTTTTCTTCAGACAGACGGACACATTTTAATTTTTCGTCAGTATTCAGCGATCCTTGGTGAAAGTGTGAAGTTTTAGCAATTATTTCGAAAACGGTGATAGCTACAAAAAAAAAATGTACTGAGAACGGAATAAACTGAATAAAATTACCTTTGCAACAATACGACGGATCTTTATTTGAAAATTTTATGCTTTGAAAAAATGCTCGATAACTCCCCAAAAATGTGAGTTAACCAATGAACTTTAATATGCGAGGTTTTTTTCCAAACTAGCATAGAGTTTTTCAAAAAACGGTACTTCCTAAAGGTAATTTGATGTAGTTTTTTTTCGTTCTTAGAACATTTTTTTTTGTAACTATCGCCGTTTTCGAAATAATCGCTAAAACCGAAAAATTACCCCCATTTCCCCCTTTTTCCAACTCCCGGTCCCCCTATGGGTCAGAATTTTTTCCTCATAATCAAGGCACCGTCCTCAACAATATTACCAAAAATCCCATCAAATGACGTTCTTTACTCTGCTGCAATACTAGGGTTACTACCAACTTCATAGCCGCTGATTTGATCTAAAATAGTGGCTAACGTAGTAGTAATATTACTAGTATTTTCCATGATCTGTACCATGGGTCACTTTGTATGGGGGGTACCCTTAGTTTTGATCGCATTGTAATAATTTTTGTTGGGGAGCATAATGGAGCTTAGACTAGGCAGCCCACCAAATTTGATCTGCCTGGCTCAATTTAAAAAGAAGCTATAGGAATGCTTTTTTGAAAAATGTTAGGAGGAGTGAGGGGGGCGTCAATGGTCGGAGAAATGTAAAACTCAAAAAATGTTAATTCACTATAATACTTTTGGGTTTAGGGTATAATTTTCTGGGGAAATGTCTAAAGTGTTACATATCATTAAAAAGGTAACTTTATGTAGTTGGTTTTGTCCTCAGCACATTTTAAGGTCAGACTCATAGTTTTCCAGATATTTGCAAGAAACTGAATTTTCACCCCTTTGCCACCCCCTCCCCCTTAACCCATGGCGCAAAATAGTGTAACTTTTTACTGCGTATATTAGGCAGTGTATTCAACAATTTGGCATCAAAAATTTCTTTTTTTTTTTATGTTTAGGTTTGGGGCTATTTTGAACCAATTGTACTGGACTAATATTGCATTTCACAATACTTTGCCTTGTCTGGGGATAAAAATATGGTATTTTGCCGGTATCGATACATCGAAATTACCTATATGCAGAAAATTGTCCCTTAGTGACTTCTCAGCTTAGAAGCTGACTTTGAAGGATGCCTATCCTTTGCCACTAATTGAGGGAATCCTGAGCCGTCTTCCAAAGGCCAAGTTTATAACAAATTTAGACTTGAAAGATGCATTTTGGCAGATTCCCCTTGATGCAGTGTCAAAGGATAAGGCAGCCTTCACTGTTCCTGTCAGACCGTTGTATCAGTTTGTTACAATGCCTTTTGGGATTTGTAACACACCACAAACGATGCAACGGTTAATGGACCACGTCGTCCCAGCGCACTTACGATACCAGGTGTTTGTCTACCTGTATGATCTGTTGGTGATTACTTCCACCTTCACCGAACACCTAAGGCTTATTGAAAAAGTTGCCTTCTGTATGAGAAAGGCAGGGCTGACCCTTAACGTAGAGAAGAGAAGGTTTTGCATGGAACAAGTCTCTTATCTCGGCCATATAATTGGTCATGGAACCATCGGGAATGACTCCGACAAAATCCAGGCAATTACAGACTTCCCGAAACCGACGACTGTCCGACAGCTGCGTAGATTTTTAGGCATGTGCGGTTGGTACAGGCGTTTTGTAGCTAAATACGGTGCCGTATCAGCCCCGCTTACAGATATGCTCCGCAAGAATCGTTTCTCCTGAACGGAGGAAGCTTCTTTGGCATTTCATGCTTTGAAGGAAAGCTTGACAAAAGTACCAGTGTTGCACAGCCCTGACTTTTCGCGTCCGTTCGTAGTACATTGCGACGCGAGGCAGGACGGCATTGGGGCTCTGCTCACACAAACGACCGATGACGGTGCAGAGGTGCCCATAGCTTATATGTCCAAGAAGCTTAGCTCCGCCCAGAGAAATTATACGGTAACAGAGCAGGAGTGTCTAGCGGCGGTACACGCTATAAAAAAATTCCACGCATACGTGGAGGGCCAGGAGTTCACGGTAGTGACCGATCATGCCTCGCTGCAATGGCTGATGAGTCAATCTGATTTAAGCAGTAGTTTAGCTCGATGGGCGTTAAAGCTTCAATGCTTTAAATTCGCCATCGTCCATCGCAAGGGAAGCCTGAATGTGGTTCCTGATACCTTGTCTCGGGTTTACTGTGCAGAGTCTCTGGCTTTAAACGCCCCTTTTGATGGCTCTGTAGAAGAGGATTTGGATTCCCCTTACTTTAAATCTACATCTTATCTCGATTTCATTGATCATATTGCCGTACATCAAGGTACACTTCCCGACCTGAAAGTGGCGGACGGATTTGTGTACAAACGAACGGAATTCGCGACCGGAGCTGAATTGCAGGAACAATCGTCCTGGAAACTCTGGGTTCCAGAGGAGCTGCGGTTGGATTTACTGGTAAGAGCACACGATCACCCTTTGAGCGCGCATGGTGGTGTTACCAAAACGTCTTCGTGCGCTATTTTTTTGGCCGAAGATGGCGCAACAGGTGAATCAATCATTTTAGTAGATCGCCTGTCCAAATTCTCTCTCGTAGAGCCAATCAAAAAATTTAAAGCCCAGACTCTGATCCGTTGGCTCGAGACAGTGGCGTAACGTTTCCCAATTTTCTTGTGTTCGAGATCGAAATGGGGGCCCCTCACGCTCGATTTTTTTTTTTTGACCAGAAAAAAATTACAGAACATAACCCACATTTAAATGAACACTCATTATATGTGAGTAAAAGCAACGAACATCATTTTCTAAAAAAAATTTCATTTTTTGAGACAAAATTGACTGAAATAATGTTCATGGTAGAGGTGCTCCAAAGGCAAATAATTTACGTATCTTGACTCACTAGTTTGTCGACAGACATCTGTTTCTTGATTTCCTGAGTCCCAGTTAAAAAAGGAAAGGGTTTCTCACTTAAACCTTTTTGAATGTTCTTAGTAATTCTGGTTAGCCATTCCGATCAATAGGTCATCCTATATCCTTCTTTCAACATTGTGAACATATTTTCCTTAGCTGAGCAATCAATCGATATTTAAATACTCTCCAATAACTGGATTATGGGCAGGGCCCACTTACGCCGCCCCGGGCAAAACGACAAACTGCCGCACCTAAGATTTTTTATACCCTTCGCTCATAGAGTGAAAGGGTATATTGTTTTTGTTACGCCGATATTATGTAACACCTCAAAGGAGCCACCGGAGGTATGGCAAAGTATATATATAAATGATCAGGGTCGGTCCCTGAATCGAATAAGCCATGTCTGTCTGTCTGTCTGTCCGTGTGTCTGTCTGTTAGCACGATAACTCCCGAAATAATGAAGCTAGCGGTTTGAAATTTTGGTCAAATGTTTGTTTTGCTAAAATCTTGGACGGTATTGAAAATGGGCCAAATCGGACCACGGGTTCCCCTACCTCCCATACAAACTACCCCTCCTTGATATTTTAATTCGGTCAAACTTTCGGTAGAATATCGCTATCGACTTGAAATTTTGATCAATGTCTCATTCTGACATATACTTTGAGTTGATGGAAAGTGGATTAGGTCCGACTACCCCTACCCCTACTTCCCCTACAAAGTTATATTCAGTCATATCTTTTGATAGAATGTCACGAAAAACTTCAAATTAATATCAAATGGTAGCCGTTGGATGTCTTGACAAGGTAATAAAGATGTGTCAGGTCCGACCCATCTACCCCTCCCTCCCCAACAAAAAATATGAAATTGAATATTTTGGGTTTTGCGTGCCTTCTAGGTCTGTACATGGGTATAGGGTATACACTCATCGTGCTATTCGCACGATTAGAACTCGGTCTCGTAACTTTGTCATTAAGTTTGTAACGCATTAAAGGAAGCATCTCCGACCATACAAAAAGTATACATATATGATCAGCATGACTTGGGGAGTCGATTGGAGCATATCCGTCTGTCTGTCTGTTGCGACGCGTTTTACTCGGCGGGTATTCAAGCTATCAAGCTGAAATTTTGCACACGTGCTTATCGTTGCATGCTGTTTGTATGTTTGATTCACTCAAATTGGATCACTGGGTCATGGGGCTGCCATACAAACCTAGCTCCCCAATTTGAGTTCTTCTAAGAAAAACTTTTTTATTTGTGTACCAATTTCAACCAAATTTCACACAAATATGTTTCTATAGATAACACAAAATATATGCAAGAATGGATCAAATCGGACCATGGGGTCATGGGGCTGCCATACAAACTTAACCCCGCAAATTAGGTTATTCTAAGAAAAACTTTTTTATTTGTACACCAATTTCAACCAAATTTCACACAAATGTATTTCTATTGATGACACAAAACATATGTAAGATTGAATTAAATCGGACCATGGGGTCATGGGGCTGCCATACAAACCAGACCCCCCATATTGGTTCTTCTAAGAAACATTTTTTACACCAATTTCACAAAACCTTGAATCAATGTGTCTTTAGCAAAGCAACTAAAAAGCTCAAAACGAATGGAATCGTACTGTAGGGTCATGCTCCGGCAACCCCAATAAAATTTTCCGAGTAAATATTTTTATTTGGCCACTAATTTCAACCAAGCCCAAAACTTTTGTCAAGACGGAAGAAAAAGAATGAGGAGGGGGATTAAATGCAAGTCATAGGTACGCCCGAAAGAACTTTTAGCCCAAGCGAAGGGTATCCAAATTTCGGCCGCGCCCGAAATTAGCCTCGGCCCCGGGGTTGGCGAGCGAAGCGAGCAGGGGGCGAAGCCCCCTAGTTTTTAAATGTTCATGGGATGTGTCGACTTCATTTTACCAGAAAGGATGCTTTTCTGACACATTTTGAGTTATTTGAATCCCACCTAGAAATAAGTTTCCCATTCCTAAAATTCCATACGAAAACAGAAGAGAAACCGGAAAAGAAGAGTCGTTCCTATACAACTCAACCTTTATCAATATGAACTTGAGAACGTCAATCTAGACTGCAATTTTTCGAGGAAGACGTATTGTTGATGTAGTAGTCGTTAAGAAATGCGCCTAAAAAGATTTAACAAAAAAAATCTCCAAATATCGCTCTGTCGTTTTTGTCACATATTACTACTACTAGAAGAAACACGTTATTTAAATTTTAGATCAGATCATATAGGACTCCACAACAACCCTAAATCGTTAGTGGAAATATACTAACAAATCCAAAACGTAATCTAAGGACAGCATACGTCCCTAAGGTTTCAGTAATGCCAATTTGATCCCCCTATAGTGCCTCAATATCGGTAATCTCACGGAATACTTCTGAGTGAAATGAACTGAGACATACCCTGAGGCTTCATGCACACGACGCGAAAACGGCTCGCAAGCTCGACACATTGAAATGCATTGGCTCTTATGGGAAGCTCACGACAGCGAGAGCCGTGCCGCTGTCAAATCACAACTAGCGAGACGTGTTTTCACATAATCGTGCACCACAATCCGCAAATTCACGGCTCGCGAGCCGTGTTTTGACCGTGCATGGCTCTCGCTTGCTGTCGCTCGTCATGAGCTTCCCATAAGAGCATTTCGATGTGTCGAGCTTGCGAGCCGTTTTCGCGTCGTGTGCATGAAGCCTAAGTATGTCAAAAAAGCAGACTCTAAGGCTTCATGCACACGACGCGAAAACGGCTCGCAAGCTCGACACATCGAAATGCATTGGCTCTTATGGGAAGCTCATGACGAGCGACAGCAAGCGAGAGCCATGCACAGTCAAAACACGGCTCGCGAGCCGTGAATTTGCGGATTGTGGTGCACGATATGTGAAAACACGTCTCGCTAGTTGTGATTTGACAGCGGCACGGCTCTCGCTGTCGTGAGCTTCCCATAAGAGCCAATGCATTTCGATGTGTCGAGCTTGCGAGCCGTTTTCGCGTCGTGTGCATGAAGCCTAAGTCAACCAATCTTGTTGATAAATCCTGGACAGCTCACTTCAGTCTCTACCTTCTTGAAATTTTTTGTGTTTCCTGGGGCTCTTAACGATTAGTTGAGGTTACGATACAATAACACAGTTACTTCCTTCGTGTGCTTTGCTTTACTAAAAACGGTTTGGTGCTGATTTTTGATGTTGGTGAATTTTTCAAAGCCCATTAAACACAACTTTAAAAAAAAACTGTGCACCTAACAATTTTGTTGCGAAAGCAAAAAACACCGACTAAAAAGCAATTTTATTATCATGAAATCTAAAAAAAAGTTAAAGTAATGGTTTTATTCCTGCAATTTATAGAGTTGCAGTCCTTCGTCAGTAACGCCCTCGAGCTAATTACCATCAATTTACTAGTGTTTTAGTCTTTTTTTACCGGAAATAAGTTTAGCTTTCAGGTAGTTCCGTCTATGAAGTGCTACCCAAAATACCGCTCTCCCTAGAGCGGGCGCTGATTATTGGCCCAATTTTACGCAAGAACCTTCAAAGAGAGGCACTTCGCCTGAAGTTGAACCTTTATTAATTTTCAATATTATATTATATTCCTATTTCGCAATTAACAACTTTTCCACACTCTAATTGAAAATGGGCATTATAATTTATGGATTGTTCCGATGATTGTTGAGTTGAGTTGCGCCTCTCTGGTGCAAACAGAATAATACTTAGAGATTCAAGCTTGACCATACCCAAAATTGAATGTTTTGCTACTATCCTAGATTCTATATCTCACGCATTTTTCTGGCATATTAGTAAAAATGCATGTATTTTGAAAGAACAGATACCCAAGGATCTATCAAACAAAATTTCGTTATGATTTCGGATTTGGGGGCACCTTTGGCTTGGGGGCCCGTGTTCCACTGCACACATGGAACACCGTACGTTACGCCACTGGCTCGAGACAAGGATACTCCATGTTTTGGGTGTCCCCGAAACCATCGTAACAGATAATGGCTTACAGTTTAAGTCTCACGTCTTCAATTCCATGCTGGATAGATATGGTGTCCACCACTTTTACACTGCACTCTATTCGCCTCAGGCAAATGCGACGGAGCGGTTAAATCGGTCCATTGTGGCTGCAGTACGGGCCTATATCAATCCAGACCAGCGGAATTGGGACGAGAGACTTTCTGCCATTAACTGCGCGTTACGGTCGGCACACCATAGTGCCATCAACACCTCACCATATTTGGTTACCTTTGGGCAGAGCATGGTTACCAACGGAAAGACTTACGATCTTTTGCGGAAGCTAAAATTATTAGCGGACCCAACGACAACAGCCGACACGAGTGACAAGCTCGCAATTTTAAGGCAGCAGGTGCAAGATAATTTGCAAGAGGCTCACGCGAAGAATTCTGCCCGGTACAACACGCGCTCTCGTGAGTTCAAGCCTGGAGATGAAGTGTTTCGCAGAAGCTTTTCACAAAGCGATGCTGCGGCAGACTACAGCTCCAAGCTCGACCTCAAGTTCATCAAGAGCCGTGTTGTAATGAAAGTGGGTAACAACCGCTATATGTTGGCAGACCTTCAAGGTAAGACCGTTGGAGTGTATCGCGCCAAGGGCATTCGTCGATAGTTTCCCCAGCTTCTTCTACTTGGCAGGCCTCTTAGGAGAAGCTGCCCTGTAACGGCCAGTTCGGACACATAAATGTCCATTCTCGGTTTTTGTGTCTCATTTTTGAAATTTGAGTGATTTGAATTTATTTTTCAAATCAATGGAGTTTGAAAAATGTCGCTCAGATCGAGAACGGATATCTATGTGTCGACATCAGCTGTTTTCCGGCTCGCAAATTTAATTGGCAACGCCAATTTTTGCGGGAAAGGAACCGGCTGATGTAAGAACGGGCCAGTGCCTGAGCGGTTTTCTCCGAACCGATTGACGGGGAGTCTGATTTTTGCCGCGGAGGAGAAAGGTCGAAGCCTGCCCTACGCAAAGCGGCCTGAACGTGAAAAAAGAATCGTGGTTTCGAATAGTTAAGAGCACGTGTGATTCGAATGGCGCGTGTGATGTGAAGGAGGAATAACTACTTCAATCCAGCTAAGTCTTAACCTTTTTTTTGTTTCGTGTGTGTCCCTTCTGGCGGCATGTTTTGCTTGAATAGGGTTACAAAAACTCATGACACGTGATCTGCATAAGAAAAGTTGTGAGAAGATGGGTTCCGTATAAAAGTGCTTAAGATTCCCGTCGCCCGTCCTAGGTGTGATAGCGGGATGAGGTAAATCGCCTCCTCCTTAATTTCGCCAACGGAGGCGCTCCAAATTTGTTCGGCCCGTGCGCCTCATGGTAGGGCTCTTTTTATTTATGGATTTCGTGGGTGAAGACGGCCGAGGCCTACCGCCATCTTGGCCTCGGAGCGCTAAAAATGGCGACTGAACTGGCTGATGCCAGGGTCCCTTTTTTCTCAATAGTTTAATTTTTTCCTTTCCGCGTGTTAGTGTTGTGTTGTGAAGTTTTAGGCACGAGAATCCGGTGATAATATGTGTGGACAGGGACAATGAGGCGGCAAAACCCACGCCCACCTCCGAGTCTGAGCGTAGCAGCCAGCTTGTGCAGCCGCCGTCCTCATTGAAGGAGCCTTTTTGTCTTTTGACCTTAACGGTCTGCTTTGTCCCTGTGGTCCATTATTTATTTATTTATTGAACATAAACGGACGAATGTCCTTTTTACAAATTAAAATTACAAACTAGCTGCCTAAAAATAAAGAGTAGCCGATCAATAAAATTCTTAAGAAACTAAAAGTTATATTAAGTAGTAAATTACACTAAAAATTCAAAAAAAAAAAAATAAATGTACTAAAAAAAAACTAATTTAAAAAATAAAAAAAAATAAATATATATTAAAAAAATTATAAAAAACGCTCAAATCGTAAACTTATTATTAACTTAATCCAATAATTCAAATATATACTTTTTTAACTCATCCTTCGTGGAGCTAAATAAATCCAAATGACTAAAAGCTAGATTTCCAATTAGTTTCATTCTTTCCAAAGGTGAGTTACATAGATAATTTGTCCTCAAACATCGTACTTCAAACATATTACATGATGTTACCATCCTTGTCCTTACATAGGCTTGTCCTGGGTTGATATCCGTTTTTGATATTATTTATAAGTTTGTACCAGAGTTGTTCGAGTTTTTTACTTTACATTTTTTACGTAAATTTTTACATGTAAACAATTAAAAAAAAATGAAATGCATAAAACTACGAATACCTATTTTTTCACTCTGTTATCGGAATCGGACATACAAATACAAATTCGTCACCGATTTTTAGTGTAGTTCATTATTTGTAATTAATGATGCACCAGAAATACTGACTTAGCATAATGGCTGCGTTTTATTCTATCGAATACAGGACAGGATAGCATAACTATCGTTCAAATTTGCAGTTAAGCTCTATATAGAACAACTCGTATCCAACTTTATAATCAAATTATTATAGAAATTGTGCCATCCTGGTTTGATCGTGGTCTAATAAAACACAGTTGATATTTCTTGCCTACAATTTCTACTGCATCGGCTCCACCGTTGGCACTGGGAATCAACTAGAACTAAGAAAGCATCATAAGTGCCACCCACAAATCATTGCAGGCATTCTAAACATATTACGTATGTATTATATACTACATAAATGAAAAAAAAAATTTACTCGCGACAAAAAAGTCCTTTGAACAGACTTCTACGTAAACTGCTTTTAGTATAGTGACTTTAGCTCTAGACCCAAACATCCAAAAAAAGAGCTGACTTTTGATGCCAAATTGTTCTATGGCATGACCGCATTACGCAGTAAAAAGTTAGACTTTTTTGCGCGTCACATTTGGGGGGGAGGGGGTGGCAAAGGGGTGAAATTATGATTTTTCGCCAATATCTTGTTAACTGTAATATTTACAGCAAAATCTTCTGAGGACGATTTAAACTACACAAAATTTCCTTTCTAATGATATATTATATCATATACCTTCTCTTGGCAGATTATATACTAGACCTTGAAACATTTGGTGTAATTTAGATTTTTTGATAGTTACATTTGGCGCTCTAGCTCCTGAAGTAATTTAATTGGAGCCATGGTAATTGGGATAACTATTCCTAACAATATGTAGCTGTACCACACGGAGACTCAGGCTGCCCCGACAAAGCATTCCCCTATACTCCCTATTAACATTTAAAAAAAAGACATGCCTGTAACTTTTCGCCGAATCACAGCAGGCGGGAAAAATTTTGGTAAACGTTAAGGCTGAGTCCCATTAGACCCTCCACCAAATATTACTTCGATCGGATTAAAACAAAGGGTACCTCCCATACAAATTATTCAAATTCAATGCCACTAGTTTATTAAGAAATAAGGGAACAAGTCAACCAAAATTAAAGTTTTGCTCGTAGGCAATTTTCCGGTCATTTTGTATGGGAGGTACCCTTTGTTTTAATCCGATCGAAGTAATATTTGGTTTACCAAAATTTTTCCCGCCTGCTGTAATTCGGCGAAAAGTTAAAGGCATGTCTTTTTTTTAAATGTTAATAGGGAGTATAGGGGAATGCTTTGTCGGGGCAGCCTGAGTCTCCGTGTGGTACAGCTACATATTGTTAGGAATAGTTATCCCAATTACCATGGCTCCAATTAAATTACTTCAGGAGCTAGAGCGCCAAATGTAACTATCAAAAAATCTAAATTACACCAAATGTTTTAAGGTCTAGTATATAATCTGCCAAGAGAAGGTATATGATATAATATATCATTAGAAAGGAAATTTTGTGTAGTTTAAATCGTCCTCAGAACATTTTGCTGTAAATATTACAGTTAACAAGATATTGGCGAAAAATCATAATTTCACCCCTTTGCCACCCCCTCCCCCCCAAATGTGACGCGCAAAAAAGTCTTACTTTTTACTGCGTAATGCGGTCAAGCCATAGAACAATTTGGAATCAAAAGTCAGCTCTTTTTTTGGATGTTTGGGTTTCATCATTTTTTCAGCTAAAATCACTATACTATTTAGCTATGCAGCCGGGCAGTACATTTTTATCGTGTGTGCATTCATATGTATACACTGAAAAAAAAAGTACCCTGAAACAATGAAATTGTTCATTAAAGTAATGAATATTTACACCGATATCCCACCGAAGACGGCTTTCATCAGCCTTATGAATTTGTTGTTATCAAAACAAGGAACAAAAAGTTCATTAAAATTATGAACTAATTCATAAAATTAACAACTTGTTCATTGATATAATTACTGAGTTCATCAATTAAAAAAAAAAAAAAACTGGCGCAGGCCGGCATCTGCTCTGAAAAGCCATAAAAATTACCTACCAACCTACATTGGGAATCGATCCCGGGACCATATGATTTGAAGACAGACGCCCTACCTACTACACCACGCAGACTATACGTGATGAAGGTTTATAAAATACACTTAAAGCGATAATGACATCGTTCATAGTAGTACATATTTCTATGAACGATGTCATGTAATTAATGAACAATACCATCAAATTTTGTTTTATTTACTTACATTGCGGCTAATATATGGGTTCATAGCCGGAATGTACAATGCATTAGATTCTACTGGAAGTTCATTGTGTTCATGATCGCTTTACATTAAGTTGAAGTTTTGTTTTCGTTATACTAACGACCGGTGTTTCCTAAAATAGATGAACTCTGTATTATCTTAAGGAAGAGAAGGTTTATTTACTATGAACTAATTCATTATGGTAATGAAAAAAGTCTATGCTCTTATGTACAGTAGAGCGTCGATTATCCGAACTAATGTCGACAAGGGTGGTTCGGATAAACGAAAGTTCGGTTAATCGAACTTCCATACAAAAATTGGAAAATAGCCCAAATGTGAAATCAAGCAAAAACCGAAAACGTGTAAAACGACTAGAACTGAACAAAAATAAAAAATCTAGGTAATTAAGCGATGCAGATGAGAAGTTGCTTCCTTCAGAATGTTCGGATAATCGACGTTCGGATAATCGACGCTCTACTGTAGTTCAATAATATTATGATGATTTTTTTTTCAGTGTATAAGAGTATGCCTTTATGCCTGTACGCAGTGGTGATCCTAGGTAGGGGTTTTGAGGGCTCAAACCCCTCCGACATTTTCTTTACAAAAAAAAAGTTATACATAGTGATTACGAGAGTTCTTCTACATTTTGGAAAGGAGATCGTGAAAACATTTCGCACCTCGCATTTGATGAATTCCTCATGCAATCTAACCGACATTGAGCAAGGAAACGTGCTGCTATGATGTTTTTGTTAAGACTGTACATTAATACTAAAATCGTAGTTCACTTCGCATTCCATACATTCATATGTTATTTTTCACTTATAGAACTTCCGTGACCGATCTGATTCACGGTGTATTCATCTGGAGACTTCCAGGTCTGCTTATGGATTCGTCGATAAGGGAAGCATGTAGAGCTTATGACCAGGTTTCTGCCGCTCGCGAAGTCGATAAGTGCTGACCGTTGTTGTTGTTTTCGTTGTGCAGGCTACTACCTCCAGTAGTTCCCCTATGCCAGCTTTCGTTTCCGACTTTGGCGTTAAAGTCTCCTAGCAGCAGCTTGACGTCGCTTGATGGAAGTGAGTCGAAGAGTGTTTCTAGGTCGTTGAAGAGCTCGTCCTGTTTAGTTTCCTGGATTGCATGCAACTATTGAATTGAATTGAAATTCTAAAATCGTAGTTCACTTCGCATTCCATACATTCATATGTTATTTTTCACTTATAGAACTTCCGTGTAAAATCAATGTTATTCTGAACAGTTTTCTTCTCTATAATAAACGTGTTTAATTTTCGTAGTCTGGCTGGTCTAGCGGTTAGTGCGCGCACCTTCGGTGTACAGGGTCATGAGTTCGAATCTCACCGTGTTCCATGGTGTTTTTCGAACTCACGAGCTTGTGACGGACTATGATCTCACTCAGATGTTAAACGAGTACCCATTTATGGGCATAAATAACACTGCTGAGCGTGATGCTCATCTCATTACCTCAACAAAAGCAGATAAGATCTTGGAAATATGATGTCACTAACACATCCTGCGGCCTTAGTCCAATGCTGGATTGTCGCGCCTGTTTTTATTTAATTTTCTTCGTGTCTTTTCATTTCGATCGGTCCACTACTATCCCTAGCAGTTTCCTGCTATTCAGAAGATGATTCTAGTACATATCACAAAAAAAATCAGGTTGATTTTTTGACCCGGCTATAAATCAAAGTGTTTCAAGGTGATTTGGTCAGCTATACGTACATACTCGCGATGAATCTACAGGGCCAACATAAACCTCCTCCCTAAACGCCCTCCCGAAATATTTTTATACGTACGCCCCTGCCTGTACGGTACGTGAGCAACAGCATAAAGCCCAACAAATTACCGGAATCGAAATCAAATTGGTTTCAGAAGTTTCCAAAATGTTTTCATTTTCACGTTCCAGACTCCGTTCTCGGCACCCTCTCGCCTCTTCAGTGTTTATACAACGGTTTCTGAAGGAAAATTCGGCATTCGGGTAGCAAACAAACAAAAAATAAAAATTTTCCTATTGCGGTGTTTTGAAATACTTTGTGGCAAATATTGCAAAAAGTCAAATACCTTTTGGCTTCAACCTAGAAAAATTCAAATCTTTGAATTTGGTGGTGCACGGTCTTCCTGGGTTCATTTTTACAGAATATTTATCTCAAACACGAACGGCAGCTTCACGCACAATAATACAAATGAAACTGTACTACGTAGTGACAGTTGCAAGACGAAAAATAGGATTTTTACATTTTTTTTTCCTTTTTTTACCTATTTTTTACAGTAAAGGTGTAAAAAAAATTTTTTTTTACATGGAAATGAACAACTCTGGTTTGTACGCCTCTCTAATGTTCTTACTGGCTAATCTTTGGTTTATTTGCTGTAACTGCTCTGCTCGTCAAAATGTTTGCGTTCGATGTTCGATGTATCTTTCTTTCTTGGCTCGGGATGCGCGTTGTGTGTATTGGCGATAGGCTTCATTTTTCGATTCAATCTGCGCCGGCCTTTATAGCCCACGACCTCTTCTGCGACCCTCTTGATGCTGTCTTTGAGCTCCTCCCAGAACTCATGGATGCCTAAATTATTGATGTTATCAACCATGGGCGACAGTTTTTCCTCAAGTGCTGTAGTATACGCAGCCGCCGTGGCATCATCAATCAAATTGTCAACCTCGAAGATCTTGGCAGGGTTGATTCTCGTTAGGTGCACCGAAGAGATTCTGCACCTGTAGGTCGTCTTCACCAAATAGTGATCGGTGTCGCAGTTGGCTCCTCGATAGGATCGAACATTTAGGACATTAGAAGCCCATCTCTTGCTGATCAGTACGTGACCGATCTGGTTCACGGTGTATTCATCTGGAGACTTCCAGGTCTGCTTATGGATTCGTCGATAAGGGAAGCATGTAGAGCTTATGACCAGGTTTCTGCCGCTCGCGAAGTCGATAAGTCGCTGGCCGTTGTTGTTGTTTTCGTTGTGGAGGCTACTACCTCCAGTAGTTCCCCTATGCCAGATTTCGTTTCCGACTTTGGCGTTAAAGTCTCCTAGCAGCAGCTTGACGTCGTTTGATGGAAGTGAGTCTAGGTCGTTGAAGAGCTCGTCCTGTTTAGTTTCCTGGATTGCAACTAAGCTCAGCTTGTATTGTTCTTCCTGATCCAGGGGGGCCCTTGAGGCCCCCGGTCTATTCAGGGAGCGTACATTCCAGGATCCGAAAGAGTAATCAGTTGTTCGTTTGCGGGGTCATCGTTGTTTTGTATCCGTCCAATCCGAGGCTTTTGTTTCAGGTTTCTTGACTTGAAGTTTTTCTTAGGATGAGTTGTCGGCAGATCGCTAAACCATGATAGTGTTTAATCGTTGGGTAAAGGCCATCATGGGCATGCCTCGAAGATGCTGCTTTAGTGGTTGGATTAAATGTTTTCTGTTACCTATCACGTTAAGGAACCTGAGACGCTGCAGATGTTTATACATCACTCAGGCGCAGCGGTAGTATCTACTTTTAGTTGGGAATAAAAATATGTATATATTATTATTATATTATATAACTAAGCACGAAGTTAATTTCCTGTAATATAAATTAAGTAACAATAAGCAATAAATATGTATGTACATAATTATCCTTATATGTCTCCCAACTCAAGCACTATGCTTTCAGTGAGACTATAAAAACACATTATATTATTTATAGATTATTTTGAAACAATTAGCTGTTAAGTGTGATTGAATAAATGAAATGAATTGAATACAACCCAATTTTTCGATGAATAATCAACGACATGGGTTATTGTTACTAAAGTGAGCATTTGTTGTAGTTTAAACTTGAATATTTGCTTCAAAATTAACTAGGTTTCATTTCGGATAATTTTGTCTCCCGAAAACCTAAATGTTGTCTTTGCAACGTTATTGTTTTTAATTTGAATCAATTGTTGTTCTTTCGACAGTTTTGTTATAAAATATCGTGTAATCGTTACAAATACAATATGGTTTAAAATATAACACAATTGCTGGAATTTGAACCGAAAGTATTTTTTCGATATTTGCAATAGAATTTTGGATATAAGAACAAATATAAATCAATAATTGCATGCTCGAGAATCAATCTTTCGGACGCCATGTAGTGCGCATCAAGTACTTCAGATTTAGAGAACATTAGAATTTTATTTTACGGTTTAGCAAACGTTTTTACAACCATTTTTCCAACTATATTTTCACATAACCATGGTTATAGTTCGGTTATATAACTATGCTATACTCGTTTGTCCTAATTGGGTATGTCTTTTTCGGAAAGTCCTACTGTATGTTTTTGGTGAGGAGCTGTCAGGGTTGACTACGATATCCCCCCCCATCATATTCATGTTTTTCAAAATCCCGACATTCATTATCCCGCCAATTCAATAACCCGCTAATTTGGGATTTAGTAATGTCGGGATAATGTTAAACGGGATTTTTCCTCAAAAGCGAGATTATAGACGGACGGGATTTTGTTTTTCGGGATTATGTAGGTATCCGGAGTTGTCAATGCCAACGTTATTTTGTTGCTTTTTCATACAAATCATAGTAATCGGTATCACTCAAATAAAGTGATGGCGTCACAAGCAAGACAGAAAGTGCTTATGACAATACCTGGAGCGCGTTCCATTTATACGATCTGAGTAAAAATAGTTACTCACATTCACTTTCCGTGTCACTCTCTCACACTGCTCACAACTCTGACGGTAGTCAGCGATGACTACAGCTACAACTACGAGTGAACTATAAAACGCACTTCTGGTAAAGCGTGTATTGTCCTGTTGCCAATCAAGTATAATTTTCAAATACAAAACCGAATTCGGTGAAACATCAATCACTGCACAATTACTATTATTATTATATTGTAATGTGTCCAAGATACTGCAACCACATATCTGTCGGCTAACACTTCGACAACCGCTTGTGGAATTCAAAGTGACAATTTTGCATCTTTTAGTGAAATTGCATAATGCTTGAATTGCCTAATAATAATTTAAACGCACAAAGTCCGATTTTGATCATTAAATTAAACCGAGGCTAATTTCGGGCGCAGCCGAAATTTTAATACCCGTCACAATTGCATCCAACTTAAGCTTCTTTTGCGTTAACAATTTCTACCGCAGCCCTATGACGTGTTCCGATTCCATCTGTTACTGGATGTGTTGAGGCTAATCCAGGAACACACTTGGATGAATTTTGGTTAAGATTAAAAAAGAAAAAAGTTTTTTTCACAAGAACCTAATATTTGGCGGTTGGTTTGTACGACAGCCCTATGACGTAATGTTCCAATTCCATCCATTCCTATCCTATATATGTTTTGAGGCTTTACTATGAACACATTTGGGTATATTTTGGTTAAGGTCGGATTAAAATAGAAAAAGTTTTTCTTAGAAGAACTTAATTTTCACGGGTTGTTTGTATGGCAGCCCTATGACGTAATGTACCGATTCCATCCATTCCTAGATATGGCTTGAGGCTTTATTAGGAACACACTTGGGTGAAGTTGGGTTAAGATAGGTACATAAAGAAAAAAAATTTTCTTAGAAGAACCTAATTTTAAGGGGCTGTACCATGACCCCATGGTCTGATTCCATTCGTTCCGACATATATCCAGCGTACCCCAAAAAGAAACTTGTATACAAGATTTCAGCCCGATAGCTTCAAAACTGAGGGACTAGTTTGCGTTGCAGTAGACGGACAGACAGACGGACATCGCTCAATCGATTTCTCTCGTCACAATGATCAATAATATATATACTTTATATATGTTCGGTATCGCAATAATATATGTAATTTCTATCTGGCAATGACATGACATCAGTCAGTCGTGACTTAACCTTTAACAATAAACGACATGTTTCAAAGAGCTCGGTGTTTTCTTGGTACTTAGTAGAAACCTATCAGTTGCGACGAGGATAATGGACGCATCATCAATAAAGACCCTTGTGACCGAACTTTTGGCAGCACAAGAGCAAGCCGCGAAACGCCGCGAAAATTCGCTCTTGAAAGTGTTATCATCTACGCAATCCGCCACAACAACGGTAAAAGCTTCGACATTACCGCAATTAATGGAATTTGAACCGGACCAGGAAGATTCCACTAAATTCGACTAGTCGCTTCGGATTTTCCGTTGACTGCACAATGCCGAACATGGAGGTTAGTTAGTTAAGTTTTTGATGACAAAACTTTCGGCCGCAGCATTTAGCGAATACTCAAAGTACTGTCCACCCAAAAGTGTAACCGACCACGATTTCAAAACGACGAAAAAACGGCTCTGTACTTTATTCAGCAAAAGGTGTTCAATCTTTGCAGATCGGTACGATTGCCTGAATATCGCGAAAGATGACGGGGAAGACTTTCAACATTATGCGAATCGCGTACGTGCCGCAATGCGTAATTACAAATACACGGAGCAAACGGAGGAGCAATTCTCGTGTTTAGTGGCGCTGACTGGTTTCAAATCGGCATCAGATGAATTTCTACGTGCACGAATTCTACAAAAACTGACATCAGATGCAGAAAAAGTTACATTCGATTCTGTAATGCTCGATTGTGAGGAGTTCATTGCGATGAAAGACGAAACCAGAATGTACGAACAATTTTAACGAATCGTCAACAGCGTTAGAAGTTACAATGGTCGTGTCAATAGTGGTCCCAGTCAACACCCGAGCAAGGGGCAATTTCGTCATGTCAAACCTACAAGACAGGCCAATGAGGTTAAGTCTCACTCGACACATAACAAAAAACCACCTTCATCGTGCAAAAGGTGTGGTGAGTTTCATTGGCATAAAGACTGTCCGTACGTCAAATACAAATGCCATTCGTGTAATAGTTGAAATAGATTGGCTGCGTCAGCATCAGCATCGGCAGAGGCATCGGCATCAGCAGAAAAATTTCAATTTAGAAAAATGCTTCTGCCGCTGCTGTCAATGTGGGTCATCAAAGGCAAATGCGTGTGTTCTAAATTGCTGCTGATGCCGATGCCTCTGCCGATGCTGATGCTGCCAATCTATTTCAACCATAAAGCTATCGGGCATCTGTCAAAAATGTGTCAGAAAAGAGATATATCTGTGTCGTGTCTCGAAATGACAAATGCAGTGTCTACTGGCTCGGGAAGCTTAATTAAAGCAACAATCGACATCAATAAAACTTCCGTTGTTGTTTACCTCAACAGTGGATCGGAGGTGAATATAATTAGCAAAAATACGTGGAATTCGACCGGAACACCTGTGATGAACAGCTGTATAGAGCAAGCGCGAAGATACAATGGCAGCCTTATGAAATTTCTGGGGAAATGTCATTTAACTTGCCAAAATGAACAATTTGAAGATTTATTCTACATCACACCATCCGGATCGATGAATCTTCTTGGCGTGAACATGATGCGTAAGCTGCGATTTCTATCACCCAACCTACTAAGTTTGACAGTTAGTCAGAATGATTTCGTCGAGAAATTGAAGTGCAAGTTCCCATCCGTTTTTGGAGACAATTTAGGAAAATGTACGAAACTTAAAGCAAGTCTACAATTGAAACCCGGTGCGGTTCCAGTCAACTGTAAAGCTCGTTCTGTGCCATACGCGACGAGGCATCGAGTCGAATCGGAATTGAGCCGTCTTCAGTCGATTGGTGTTATGAAGCCCGTGGACTATGCCGAGTGGACAGCACCGATTGTAGCAGTAGCAAAGCCGAACGAAACCACAAGACTTTGTGCAGATTACTCCACAGGCCTAAATTCTTATTTCGAATTAAATCAGCATCCATTGCCTCACCCCAACGACGTCTTTGCCGTGCTAAATGGAGGGTGCATATTCTTGAAAGTCGATTTCTCAGAGGCGTTTCTACAAGTGGAGTTAGACGATACATCAAAAAAGCTATGCAACATCGCGACGCATTTTGGCATTTTCGAATGGCAGCGTTTACCCGTAGGGGGGATCATCGCCTGAAATTTTCCAATCGATCATGGATACCATGCTAGCTGAGCTTGATTTCGCGATTGGATACATTGATGACATCGCAATTGTGAGTAAAACTCAAGAGGAGCATTGCACACACATTGAAGAAGTGTTCCGACGGATCCAAGACGCTGGATTTCGAGTTCGTTTGGAAAAGTGTGACTTTTTCAAAACATCCATGACAAGCATGGACGTCGACCAGACCCGGAAAAGATAGCCGCTATAGTCAAAATGCCACAACCGTAGAACATCACGACACTACGCTCATTTTTGGGAATGATAAATTATTATCAATCATTTGTCAATAATCTACGTTTTATTCGTCAGCCTTTAGATTAATTGCTTAAACAAAGCATGCGTTGGCATTGGTCGCCAAAATGTCAGCAAGCCTTTACGCAAATTAAAGATATTCTTCAATCGGACGCATTACGATCCTTCACTGGCAATTATAGTAGCAGCAGATGCATCAAATGGTTTGGGTGCTGTAATCCAACATCGTTTTCCCAATGGCTCAGTCAAAATTGCTTGATCGCGTTAAGTCCCGCCGAAACCAACTATAGCCAATTAGAGAAGGAGGGTTTGGCTCTCATTTACGCTGTGCACAAGTTCCACAAAATGCTTTATGGTCGATCATTTACATTACTCACAGACCACAAACCGTTATTTGCAATTTTTGAAAGCAAAAAGGGTATTCCACAGCATTCTGCCAGTCGTTTACAACAGTGGGCAACAACTCTCATCTCTTATGATTTTGCAATCGAGTACCGGAACACTGCAGATTTCGGGCAAGCAGACGCTCTATCACGTCTTATCAGCAGTCAGCCGACTTCGGATGAAGAGTTTTTAATAACAAGCATGCAAGTTGATTTTGATTTTTCAACAATCATGATTAAATAGATAAAAATTAATTACCTAGAATTATGTATAAAATAAAATACAAAATAATTAAACACAAGCGAGTACAATGTTAGCTAGATGGTATGGTAGACAAAGAATGTTTATAATAAATTATTTTTTTTTTTTTTATATACATATTTTAAAATGAATTTAAAACACCTTAAGTGACTTTGCTTATAAATTTTTATTTGGATGCATTTCGACTTTTATCTCATCCTCAGCCAGTACAAAATTTATACTAAACTAAAAATAAAATGAAATTCGAAAATCATGAAAATAGCAAGTTGCAAATTAAAATTTACAGTACGAAAAGGTTCAGATGTATCCTTTGTAGAAAAATAAATTGAAAAATATAATAAAATTGAAATATACTGTAAAAATATTACGTTAATGATACGCTAATTAGTTAACATGTTGGAAATGGAAATTGAAAATTATTAGTTTGTAAGTAATTTGAAAAGTGGTGACCTGATGGGTGCTTCGAATGTATTCATCGATGTGTCCTTGTTTAAATGCATGTAAATGCTTTCATATGCATCTAGTTTGGCTGGGTTGGTCACTGATTTTTTATGACGACATTCTCGTGGTTCCAGTTTAGATGTTCGCATTCTAGCGCATGTAGGGCAACGGCTGATTTTGTGGCTTGGTTTTTATTGATATGTGCTATGTGTTCCTTGAAGCGAGTGTTGATGCTACGTTTTGTTTGGCCAATGTATTTTTGTTCGCAATCGCTACATGATATTTCATATATTAATGACTTTTGTAGTCTGTCTGTTGTATCTTTGATGTTGGATAAATGGGATTGTATTTTGTCCTTACCGGACTAGACAATATTCATGTTGTGTTTTTTCAAGACAGTTTTGATTTTGTTGGTAATATATGGAATATACGGTAAAGACACTCATTTTCTGTTCAATTTATCCGGTATCAGTTTTGTCTTGTTATTTCTTGCAATTTTTTAGAGTGTAAATTAACGAGATTTTCAACCATGTTCTCCGAATAGCCATTGACTACCGCGACGTATTTGATGTGTTGCAGTTCTTCCATGTAGTGCTGGATGTTCAATGGTAATCTGCATAAACGAAACACCATGCTGTGGAACGCGGCTCGTTTGTGTGTCATTGGGCAATGTGAATCATATGGTATGAAATTTGGTGTACTTGACGGTTTTCTATAGACTGAAAATTCGATTCTTCCGTCATTTTTTCGGTGTAAGCGTACATCTAGAAACGGTAGTGACGAATTCAATCAATCAATCATCAATTTCCAACGATCAACTTTACAATGGAAACAGAAGAGAATTCGTCACTACCGTTTCTAGATGCACGCTTACACCGAAAAAATGACGGAAGAATCGAATTTTCAGTCTATAGAAAACATCAAAGATAAAACAGACACGACTACAAAAGTCAGGAATATATGAAATATCATGTAGCGATTGCAAACAAAAATACATTGGCCAAACAAAACGTAGCATCAACACTCGCTTCAAGGAACACATAGCACATATCAATAAAAACCAAGCCACAAAATCAGCCGTTGCCCTACATGCGCTAGAATGCGAACATCTAAACTGGAACCACGAGAATGTCGTCATCAAAAAATCAGTGACCAACCCAGCCAAATTAGATGCATATGAAAGCATTTACATGCATTTAAACAAGGACACATCGATGAATACATTCGAAGCACCCATCAGGTCACCACTTTTTAAATTACTTACAAACTAATAATTTTCAATTTCCATTTCCAACATGTTAACTAATTAGCGTATCATTAACGTAATACTTTTACAGTATATTTCAATTTTATTATATTTTTCAATTTATTTTTCTACAAAGGATACATCTGAACCTTTTCGTACTGTAAATTTTAATTTGCAACTTGCTATTTTCATGATTTTCGAATTTCATTTTATTTTTAGTTTAGTATAAATTTTGTACTCGCTGAGGATGATATAAAACTCGAAATGCATCCAAATAAAAATTTATAAGCAAAGTCACTTAAGGTGTTTTAAATTTATTTTAAAATATATAAAAAATCTTGGACTTTGCGGATCATAATTTCATCGTTTTTTATAAACAGTTTTCTTAAAATAAATTAGTTGTCAAATATGTTAACATAATATGTACATACATATGTAATTATAAGATAATACTGACTGAATAGCTGTCAAACTGATGCTAACTCTTAATCAAATTAATATAGATGTTACTAAAGTCCTTCTTATCGGTTTTATTGTTACAAACTTTATTTTCGTACCTAATGATGTGATTGACTTCGTAAATTTGCAGTTTCTTCTTATTTTTCTGGTTGACTAGAACATGTGCATCATCAAAGTTAAAGGTGTGTTTATACATGATCGAGTGTTTTGCCAAAGCGGATAAGTTCTCATTCAACGTCTTTTTTGTGTCATTTTTATGTTGATTCAATCGAGTCCCTAATTTTTGAATGGTCTCGCCAATGTACGTTTTGTCACTGTCTTTACAGTCGACTTTGTTTACAACTCGATTTTTCGTGTATTGGAATTTTGTTCTTCAACTGGGTGAACAATTTGTTATTTTTATTGGGGGGACGCATTGTTATTTTTAGTTCGGGGACAAACTGCTGGCACGATCTTGAGATATTCTCACTTAATCCTGGAATATAAGCAAGTGATGAGAAATGAAGATTGGGTGCTACAGTAGCTGTTGTTGTAGTGTTGTTTTCTTTTGATAGATACGCGTAGCTGGTGCCATTCGGAGATTTTTTGCTACGCACCTCACCAATCATCTTTTCAATTAATTTACCGGGATAATTATTCTTACGCAAAGTCTGTTTTATGCGGTCAAGTTTATCTTTCCAGAAGCATTTGTGGCTGACTCTAAACACTTTACGGATGAAAGATTTGGCAACATTTGTCTTCATCTTAATCGGATGATTGGAATAGAAGTTGAGTAACCGATTAGATGCAATGTCTAAACACTTTACGGATGAAAGATTTGGCAACATTTGTCTTCATCTTAATCGGATGATTGGAATAGAAGTTGAGTAACCGATTAGAGAAAAAGGACATGTTTTTTCTCGATATCGTTTGGATCAATGAGGTAACACAAAAATCACAATTATAAATCGATAGTTCCTGTGACGTTTGATCAACTACTTCAGCATACTTAATTAGTAACACAACGCATCGCAAATAACTGGTCGAAATATAATGAGTTGAAGGCATCCACACAATGGACAGACATTAAACAGTTCTACAACAGACGGTCAGAGCTGAGTATTGAAAGCGATGTACTGCTTTTTAAGGAACGCGTCATCATTCCAAACACTCTTCAACAACGAGTTCTAAAATTGCTACACAGAGGTCATCCCGGAATTCGCCGAATGAAATTCTTAGCACGGAACTATGTATACTGGCCGAATATGGACAAACACCTCGAAACAATGGTAAGATCATGCTCCCATTGTATTGCAGCAGCAAAGCAACCCACGAAATGTGAGCCTTTTTCGTGGCCGCAAGCGAACCATCCGTGGCAGCGAATCCATATGGATTATGCAGGTCCGTATATGGGAAAATATTTCCTTGTCATCGTCGATGCTTACTCAAAGTATCCTGATGTTTTTCCTATGGACAATGTATGTATATCGCTCTGTACAATCAACAAATTGAGGACGATTTTCATCCGGCATGGACTTCCTGCAGTTATTGTAAGCGATAATGGAACTCAGTTCAGCTCATACGAGTTCAAGAACTTTTGCTTGGAAAACGGAATCGCTCATATATTTTCCACTCCTTATCACCCGCAGTCAAATGGTCAAGCCAGTGGCGTATTTACAGGGGGACACAGGGGCACGTGCCCCCCTGTGAGCACATCAAACTTTTTTCACGCCATACTAAAAATTGCAGTACCAAATGTTCCCGATTTATTTTGAGCGTTTCTATTACTAAACTTTGTAAATCTTTTTCGAAACATTATCATCACATCATCTTCTCAATTCGCCAGATCTCCTCGTTGATGAACCCTTTCCGTTTTTCGAACGGGTTGAGTTTATTTTCATAGACGCGTGGTTTCAAGAACAAGAAAACTCAGATAATAAGTACAAGCTATGATTATGTCGAGGCAACGAGGTGGTCATGAAACGTTGCCCAATCTCGACATGAATCTGTTCGGAAACAAGGACTGCTATTGAAAGTCTCGTCATGTGTGAAGTGACCCCATCTTATGTTGATATAAGTATAAAAAAGTATATTCATACATTTCCATATAAAAACTTTATCAAAAGGATAATTGAACTATATTAAAAGTACATATAAGTATTCTTGATAAAAAATTTTACTCTTCAATAGTATAAAATTGATAAGCAAATTTATACAAACCGCTCGAAAAAATAAAAATTGTAATAGGCGTGCAGTCGGCTTCGAATCCGCAATTCTGTGATTTGTAGGCAAGCGCGCTGTTCACTGAATCAGACAGACTACAAGTCAATATATTTCTAGGTTGAATTGGTTTCTTGCGTTGAGTGATTCTACCCTTTTATGTTATAACAACGTTCAATGCAATTTATTCTATCCCGAACGGTGTAAAATGTATAATATTAAAAGGGTATTTGGATAGTTTTATTCTGTAGCGGTTATAATTAATATAATTTTTGAATAAACTAAAATTATAAGTTGAAAAGGGGCAAATTATATTCAAGTTTTGGAATAGATAGGAGTTATAATATTTTATTATAAAATTTACTCCCGGTTTACACCAAAGTTTTCAACCGTGTAGTATTCTCGATTGTACTTGTAAAATATTTTTCGGCACTTGTTACGATTTTACGGAATCTGTTACTAGATTTTTGACAAAACATACAAAGGCCTCTTTTTCAGTAAATCCTAATTTTGCATTCAAATTCGCTTAAACTTGCCATGGAATTCAAGACCACAATGTCAGCCAAAATTTGTTATATCAGCTTTTCATCTTCGTTTCTTTCAAAAGTAAGCAGAACCACTTTTTGTCGGAATTCGGCCGAAATTTGGCAGAATTTCGGACGATGTATGAAATTTCTCTTCCAAAGAAAAGTGTTCCGTCTGGAATCCGTTTTGTCATAATGGTCTCTTTGGTCATTGCATTAATTCCATTGCCAATTAATTATATATTCGCAAAATTCCTTTTCGGCTTCAGGCTCCTTCGAACTACACTACGCAAACTTTTTAAAGGCCTCCGTATTTTAGTTCAGGAAAAGCCAAAAGAAGTTAATGAGTGTTATTCTAAGATCTGTCAGGAAAACCAAACTTTTGGTGTACTAAGCCTGAAATGTAAAGGACTCTCAGGCCCGTATTTATAAACATACCTTAACTCAAGGAGACCTTGAGTCAAGGATGCCGAAATTAAAATAAATGTCATTTTCTATACTTTTTCATAGAAATCACTTATATTCACGAGTCAATGCATCCTTGATTTAAGGAGAAACTCAAGGAGACCTTGAAATTTTCTATAGTCAACCTCACTTGAAGTCAAGGTAGCTACCCACCTACCTTGAAATATTATATTTCAAGTCTATTGAAAACTTAAGGTCTCCTTGAGTTTCGCCTTAAATCAAGGATCAATTTTCCTATGTAGCTGCTCTCGGGTATCCCCACACCAAAACTTTATGTAACAAATTAGCCCCGTAGTCTGTGCCCCCCCCCTTTGAGAATTTTCTAAATACGCCACTGGGTCAAGTAGAAAGGTTTGTTGATACCCTAAAGAGAGTTTTGAAGAAATTAAAAGGGGAGGAAAATGTAGACCGCTCAGTTGAAATTCAATTCAAATTATCCATTCTGATGTAATTCGAATCATCGCTACAAGATACAGCTATATTTATTATTTTGACATCCTTGTTAAATGAATGGTGCGATATCGTCCGTACAACTGACTTAGGAGAAATATTGCCAATACAAGTGAGTCTTTTTATTCATTTAAATTTAGTTTATTTTTTAGGCGCTCAGTTACACAAAAACAAACGTTGAAGTAAATTCAAAGGACACGACAGAAAACATTTTAAACTATATGCAGGTATTTATATATACAGGGAGTCCGGAACGCATGAACGCGCCGAAATTGTGAATCCTGATGTGATTTCCAGCAAAACAGTTGTAGTGAACATACCCCTTTAGCTTAACCCTTTAGCTGCCACAGGCATTTGAAGATTTTTGAAAAAATAATTTTCTTGTACGACTAAAACTTCAATATCTCATAAGCTAGACTAGCTAAAATAGCGAAATTAAATGATTATTACAGCCAATAAATTTACCTAAAAAAAATCTAACGGCACTAAAATCAGATAAGAGGTTTGGTTTCTACAGAGCTTCAAAGTCAAATTTTTCTGATTTGACCAAAAAAAAATGATTTTCCATCGCAATTTTCTCCATTTTCTGCCAGGGTGAGGTGATGGATATGGATATGGCGCTGAGATAGGTTGGGCTGGTTGCGCCCGATACTGCAGCCTGCTGGCTTATTGTATTACCCATCTAAGCGAGAGCCAGGGTGAGGTGCTTGGACGATTCTTTTAGAAATTGGCGCATAGTCTAACAATCATAGACTATGCGCCAATTTCTAAATTCATCGATCATTTCTTTCTTACATCATTTTATTCTGGATTCATTATTTTTAACAGTTTTAATGCCTTAAGTGCAGAAAACTATTGTTAATTTTGGATCAATTTTGATATAATTTGAGTAAATTTTACCAAACTGCAGATTTTTACGGGCAGTTTGAGTTGAAATTGAATTGAAATGGAGCTAAAATTAACCCTAGTTTTCTGCACTTAAAGCATTAAAACTGTTAGAAATAACGAAGCTAGAACAAAATGATGTAAGAAAATTGGCGCATATTCTAACGATCATTTCGTTAGAATATACGTCAATTTTTAAAAGCACCTCTCCTGGGTAGAAGTTGGAGAAACTTAAAATGGAAAAACATATTGTTTTTGGGTCAAATCACAAAAATTTTACTTTGAAGTTCTATAAAAACCAAACCACTTATCTAATTTTAGTGCCGCTAGTTTTGTTTTTTAGGTAAATTCGTTGGCTGTAATAATAATCTTATTTGGTTATTCTAACTAGTCTAGCTTTTAAGATATTGAAGTTTTAGTCGAACAAGAAAATTACTTTTTCAAAAGTCTTCAAATGCCTGTGGCAGCTTAAGGGTTAACCTAAGGGGGTATGTTCCGTACAACTTACATATATGCTGGAAATCACATGAGGAATCACAATCCTCAACTTAATTCTTTCGCTGCCACAGGCATTTAAAGATTAAAAAAAAAGTATTTTCTTGCACGACTTAAATCCTAATATCTCCAAAGCTAGAGCAGCTAGAATAGTGAACTACAATGATTATTACAGCCAACAAATTTACCTGTAAAATAAAACTAACCACACTAAAATCGGATAAGAGGTTTGGTTTTTACAGAGCTTCAAATAGTCTAAGAAAATTGGACCAAAATAAGGCCATCGAACGGCAAAAAACCAACATCGGAATTTTTTTTGGATTATGGTTGGGGATGGTCCCGAGATGATGGCATAGAAAGTCCCAACCGATCCGGGGTCCGCAACCTTTAAAAAAGGGGGGAAAGGGGGCCTTTTTTCGTTTTTTTTGCGATTATTTCAAAAACGGCAAGAGATACAGCAAAATGGTCTGAGGACGAAAAAAACTACATAAAATTATCTTTGCAATGATATATAACACATTAGAGTTCAATTGAATATTTCGGCGTTAGAATAGAACATAAATTAGAATATTTTAATTTTAGACCTTTTTTAAAAGCTCCATAACTTTTGAAGGAATGTTAGTTCAGCCGTAAAATTTTGCACAAGTATTAACAACAAGTTTAAGATGATTCACACGAAGTTAAGAAACCTTAATAATCATGTAAATTTATTCTCCATACTATAGAGTTAAGGCTGTACCAGGCCGGTATTTAATAAGGTATCATGTAAAACATAAAACAACATTTAATAAAACTTGAATTGAATTGAAAAGATGATTCTAACGTAAACGCTGAGTCGCTCCGGTCAAGGACCTCCATTTTCCCCCCATTTAAATTTGTCAAAACGGCATGTCCATAACTCCCCCCAAAATTGGAGCAGAGTGCTAAATTTTGGTTTGTTGCGATTGGAAGTCATAGTCACCACACCCACCAAAAATCAGCTCATTCGGATAAAAACTAAGGGTACCTCCCATACAAAGTGACCCATGACAACTTTGTTCTACAGTTTATACATAAAATGAGTAGTACGTAGAACAAACTCCTGATGGGTCACTTTGTATGGGAGGTACCCTTAGTTTTTATCCGAATGAGTTGATTTTTGGTGGGTGTGGTGACTATGACTTCCAATCGCAAGAAACTAAAATTTAGCACTCTGCTCCAATTTTGGGGGGAGTTATGGATAGTTTATACATAAAATGAGTAGTACGTAGAACAAACTCCTGATGGGTCACTTTGTATGGGAGGTACCCTTAGTTTTTACCCGAATGAGCTGATTTTTGGTGGGTGTGGTGACTATGACTTCGAATCGCAAGAAACCAAAATTTAGCACTCTGCTCCAATTTTGGCGGGAGTTATGGATAGGCCGTTTTGAAAAATTTTAATGGGGGGATAATGGAGGTCCTTGACCGGAGCGACTCAATGTTTACCTTAAAATTATCTTAAACTTGTTGTGAATACTTTTACAAAATTTTACGGCTGAACTGGCGTTCTTTTAAAAGTTATGGAGCTTTTAAAAAAGGCTTAAATTAAAAATATTCTAATTTATGTTTTATTCTAACGCCGAAATATTCAATTGAACTCTAATGTGTTATATATCATTGCAAAGATAATTTTATGTAGTTTTTTTCGTCCTCAGACTATTTTTCAGTATCTCTTACCGCTTTTGAAATAATCGCAAAAAAACGAAAAAATGCCCCCCTTTCCCCCCTTTTTTTAAGGTTGCGGACCGCCGATCGGTTGGGACTTTTAATGCCATAATCTGGGGACCATTCCCAACCATAATCCAAAAAAAAAATCCGATGTAGGATTTTTGCCGACCAAATATGCCATTTTTCTTAGACTAAAAGTCAAATTTGCGTGATTTGACCCAAAAACGAGCATGACTACTTTTCCTATTGTCCAGGCTATAGTCGAATGCTCTCTACATCGAAAAGTTTCGTATACGTACACACCATTTGCTTTGATTGTGTGAAGGTTCTGAAGGCATAAAGTTGTTGTGCCTATTCCGGGGATTTTGTGAGAAGGTGACTGGGTGGAGAATCTAAATTTCATTTAACGTGCAAAAGTAAATGATTTAACTTTACAGTACACGTAAAAATTAATGTAGCGCTTGAAGTAAAATTGAAAAAGAGAATTTATGTGTTAACATTTTCAATTTCTCCCAGGATAGGCAGTGCTTTTACGCTTCTATGGAGTGCACGCCACTGTGCTATGTAGCTGCCGAATGGCAACTCGCGATGCCAGTTCTTTGCGAGCTGACAAGTTTGCTGCTGCTGTTTAACAGCAAAAAACATGTTAGCCATTTCAAATTCATTGTGCTGCTTTCTTCTGCAGCTTTCAACGCTTCTTATATATTTCCAGCATAACACATCCGTAATAAGAAATATTATCAAACAAAGAGACACGTTTCATCGATGGCCGTCTGATTAGTGAGCGCTTATCTTTACGCACTTTACGTAGAAGCAGATAGATTGTTTTTTGGCACCCGCTTGTTGGACATTCTTTAGCAAAGACAAAGTTTTTGCTGAGTAATTGCGTTTAACGAAAACACTTGTTAAGTGCAGTGCAGCATGATGTTTTCGTATAGTCTAGTATTGTATCACAAAATGAAACACGCGTTATAATTAGGAAAACATCGATAACGAAAATCATAGGAAATTGATAATATTGCAAAAAACACAGCTAAGTGCTTGTTCGCACCGAAAGCGATACGATGACAGACGAAAGCCAATTTCGGTGACTCAAACATTCAAGTCTGCAACAATAATAAGAACGCGTGCAAAATTTCAGCTTGCTAGCTTTAATACCTGATGAGTAAAAACACCGCCGTCTCTATATTAAGGCCGCAATGTAGAAATCTTTCGCCTACTGTTTGCACTGTTTTGTTGTTACTTTTAATGACGTCATATGCTTGTTGTTGCTGTTTGTTCGTGTAAGTCCAAAACTTAGTAGGCAAACTATGACGGCATGGAACGGCTGAGTTACGGCCTTGATGTATCTAGATGGCGTTGGTAAAAAGCGTCGCAACAAACAGACTGACGGACATCGCCCAATCGTCTCCCATAAGCCATAATAATCTTCTTCTATTATATAAAAGAAAGTCGTGTTAGTTACACCATTTATAACTCGAGACTCGGCTGGACAGATTTTCATGATTTTGGGTTTGTTGGATTAGGCTCTGGCCAGAAGAGCATAATAACTATTGGAACATGCAAAAAATTTACAATGAGCTGAAATTCACAATAGGTTCCTTTTCGCCTATTTCTGCGTGTTTTTCTTTAACATATGTGCGGATTTTCTTTCACCGAATTGGTTTCTACCCAAAGAAATAGGACAACCATCGAGACATATGAAAAATTCACAATGGGCACAATTATGAAGACAATTCTTTTTCTTATAGTTTCTGTCTTTCTTGAACGAATTACAGCATTTCCCCCCTTATGGGTCTACACAAGGCTCCGACCGGAATAGCTATACTGCTATTGAAGTAAGCAGAAAATTCACAACGAGCAACAATTTATACAATGATTTTTTTTCGCATATTTTTGTTTATATTTCTTGAACTTGAACGGATTTTCGGAAGATTTTCCTGCCGATTCGGTCATTTCCCTGAATATCAAAATAATATTGAAACATGCAAAAAATCACAATTAGCAAAATTATAAAGATTTGTTTTTCGTATATTTCTTTCTGTATTTCTAGAAGGAATTACCAGATTTAGGGATGGATAGACATCGAGAGTGAAATTTATTCCGCTGCAATTTTCTCAATGAAAATGTATACTTACTGTCGTGCAATATGTCGCAAACACTGGGGAATTCCATAAGCTACAATCCGAGACCTAAATACGGAAAAAGTAGTATTGAAATATGCTGAAAATTAACAATGAGCAAAATTATGAGGACAATTGCTCCTCACACTTTTGTACCTATTTCTGCTAAGCAGTTTAGTGCATTTCAGTCAATTCCACAATAAACCTATATTTCTTGATCGAATTAACATATTTCATTCAATTACACTGAATCCGCGGTCTAGTTATATTCTGCTATATTCTCGAAACGGATTGCAGAGACCTCTCTTAATGGCTTACACCCCCAATAACAAAGTAGCTCTTGGCACATCTGGGAAATTACTAGGGTACCTCATTTTCTCCAATTCGTCTATACCTCTTGAGCGGATTAGAGGATTCCAATAATTCTGTCCCCCACTAGCATAAGCACCAGCCAAATAGCTATTGAAATATCTGCAAGATTGCCCAGCAGAAAATTATCAATGCTGTTTGTTTTCTTATCCTGTTGGCGGATTAGCGAATTTCTATAAATTCTACGACCACACATCGGAATGGGCTCTACATAGTCACAGCACAATGCGAACTATCAAAATATATAATAGCCAAACCTACCTGCACCAAGGAAGCAGATGAAATAGCCAGAACTATAGTTGAAGAAATCATTCTCAACTATGGACATTTCCAAATAATAAAAACAGACATGGGAACAGAATACGTCAACCAATTACTTTCCAGTATTTGTAAATTATTGAATATTCAGCACATTACATCAACCCCATACCACCATGAAACCTTAGGCTCAGTAGAACGCAACCATAGAGTTCTAAACGAATATCTACTATCTTTTTGTGAAAATTTTAATTGGCATACCTTACTACCATACTATTCATTCGCATACAACACGACACCACACTCTGACACTGACTACACACCATTTGAATTAGTATTTGGTCATATTGCAAATCTTCCAAATGAAACCAGTAATAACATACCATTCGACAATTATGATGACAGTTATCTATCTGTACTCAAAACAAAATTGGATAATGCTCACGAAACAGCAAAAGATAAACTTGTTAAAGCAAAAGAAATAAGACAGAAAAGTACCGAAAATAAATCGAACATTGTAAACTTCCAAAATGGAGACTTTGTATATGTAAAGAATGAAAATAAAAAGAAGAATGAAAGTCCATACAAGGACGTTATAAAATAATAGAAAGACTAGGTATAAATTCTCTTATAAGAATAGATAATAAAGACAAATTGATACATAATAATAGGTTAAAGAAATATAGTTAATAAAAAAAAACAAAAAACAAAATATATATCTAAAAATTTCTCTTTACATTCAAAATTTGTCTTAAATGGCGAAGGTGTAGTGTACTGTAGTGTATACCTCATAGTGTATACCACGTAATATTAAGTAGTGTAGTGTATTAGTTATCTTGTAGTGTATATGTAATAAAAAACACGCAACAGAAATAGCCCGCACCAAGCAATAAGGTATCCCATATCCGAAAATAGGAAGAATAACAAACAGACGAAAATAGTAAATAGTATTCATTCACTTTTGCTTTGCAATCCGATATGCAGTCTGTATGCATATGACTGGAAATGTCCATATGATTTGAGTGTCCGCGTTTGAGACATTGAAGGTCAGTTAAATTCAGAAAAACTTTTCCCATGGGAACCAAGAAATTGCTTGACGTGCACTTTTTCTTTAGGCTTAAGTAATAATGTAAATTAGTATAAATAGTGTTAAGTTTTGTAAATAAAACATCAGTCTTTAACTATAAACATTAATAGGCAGATCCCTGCCGCCGTTTTTACATTGACCGATCAAGTTCAGCAGTGGCCAACTGCTTGCCTATAATTAGTGGCAGAAAAACATGGTAAGTTCGGCAGTTAACCTACTGCTTGCCTTCTAACGGCAGAACGAAGGTTTTATTTCGGCAGTTTGTGCCTACTGAAGAGCGGAAGACAGCCGCTCTCCAAATCACTGTCTTAGGTCTCAATTGGCTTTCCTTTTAACACTTTCATGTGAAACACCGAACATATTACAAAAGCCTTCTGCATAACCTCAATAACGCCGCAAAGGAAGTTGGACTACATATCAACGAAAGCAAAACAAAGGCCATGATGCAATCGAAAACAAGGACGCCAGCAAATTCAAGCATCACAGTGGGGGACCTTAATATCAAGTATGTAGACAACTTCAACTATCTGGGTTGTAACTTATCAAAGGACGCCAACGAAACCGACGAAATTAAGCGACGGATACAACTAGCCAATAAGACATATTTCTCAGTCCTCCCTAAAATTAATTCGAAACTTGCGCACAGGAACACGAAGCTCCGCGTGTACAAAACGATCATCCGACCCGATGTTATGGCTGCAAAACATGGACCCTTACCAAAGCCTCCGAAATTTTGCTAGACCGATTCAAACGAAAGGTCCTTCGTCGAATTTTCGGGGCCGTTCGCGAGCGAGACGTATCCGGTACAACCATGAGTTGTATCAATTGTACGATGAGCGGAAAGTATCGAAAATCGTGAAGCTTCAACGTCTGCAATGGCGGGGCATGTACAACTGATGGAAGATAATCGCGTGCCAAAGAAAGTGATGAACGCACAACGAATTGACGGAGCGAGGTTGCGTGGACAACCGAGAGCTCGCTGGGAGAACTCCGTAGGTGAAGACGCCCACCAGCTGCTGGGCTTCCGAAACTGGAGGACAAGGTCACGTAACCGCGACAATTGGAGGTCAACGATTCAGGCGGCCAAGGCCCAACGTCGGGCTATCGTGCCACATTGATGATGATGAATTGAATTTTAATAATACTAAAAGAAAAAAAATTTTTCATAAATATTTTTTTTCCGATTCACTTTTTCGCATTTTTGTGCGCAGTTTACATGTTCTAAAAACCACACAGGAACATTTCCATATCAGTTTATTACAAGCCGTTCTCCTACCTTACAAAAGCGACGTTTTTTTCACATCGCGGGTAAATCTGACTCGAAAAAAACGATCGCGAGTAACATCCCGGTTAAGACCAAACAGCTGACATTAGACAGTTTTTGCGCATCTTTGACTCACCTTCGTCGGCTTATTTTTTGGATGTGGTGGATTTTATCACAACAGATGATTATTTCTTTGCAAAATCTTTTCTCGTGATGAGAAAAACTCTCACATTTGGTTTGAAAAAACAAATTCCCTCAAATTTCCCCTATGCGTCCGCCATTTACATTTGAGCTCTATCCCGTGTAGGGTAGTTGCACGCGTGAACTTTACCTGGGTAAGTGTCTTTTTTTTATATGAAGTTCTATCCAAACCTGCACGGGATAAACACAATAAAACGTACCTAAAGTAATAAACATAGATACATATGGACTACCCAATTCTATTCCATTTCGTCCAAATTTACAGCAATTCTGAGCGCTATGGATGTCCATACAGTAGACTCATGTAAACGTGAACTGCGACAAACGTGAAGGTGAACAATTTTATCTGAGCCCAGACTACTCTGAAACGTGAACAAGTCTTGAAACCCCTAAAACATGAACACTAAATGTCTGAACAAATTACTTATTTCTTTGCTATTTAAAATAAGTTGCAATGCAAAGTGCGAAAAAATGTTCATTAATAATATGTATAGGGTGCCTTAACCACTTGTGGAAAATAGAGTATCGACTGCACTTATGCCCCATAACTAATGCTCGTATATTTTTTAATGTAAAAAGCAGGACAAATTCACTAAAAATCGTCGTTTAATAGGACAATGCTAGCAAAAAAGCAGGACACAAAGAAGGAGAGCCAGAAACACAAATGGCTTTGTAATATTTGCGTACCTTTCAAAGTTGTTGCGTATGCTCCGCAAACTTGTTTGCCGTTCTGATTCTCTAAAGGTTTGTGTTCGTAGAGACGACTCATGAGATGATCGCTCACCGGTTTGGAGTACTATATGCGTATATTTGCTATACAGACATGTTCCTTTAGTCCATAGTCGATATTAGGAAAGTAGAACCGTTCAAAAAATATTTAAATACGGCTGTAAATTGAATGCAAAATTACCATTGCTGAGCGATCATCACATGAATTGTCTCTACGAACACGTACCTTAACAGCAATTTTTCGGATCAGAAATAATCTCCAGTTCCTTTCGATTGTCTCGATTGTTTCAAAAAGAATCGTAGATTACCAACCTAATTCTGGAATCCTTTTTTTTTACGGCAGCGTAGTTTGGTTTTTAAAAATTTCTTTCAAATCCCAATGCAGCGCATGTTGCTTTACTTTCTGCAGGGTGACAAACGAAACCTAACGGTTTTTAAAAAGTCGTAAGAAATCCTAAAGTCATACCACAACATTTTATTTGCACTAAAACACTCAGCACAATAGATCATTTTAGACACATTCCTTGTAAAGAAGATATTATTCCGTTTGGATCACTAAACTGGCATCGTTGTCGGCAGCTTCCTTCCACTTTTTACGGCAGATTAATGCGCATGGACTCTTTATAGATGGGTTGTCATTTGAGCGTGAGTGATTTTTTTTCACAATTTCGTGATTTCTAATATAAGGTCAGGGCTGATTACATTGGAGGACCGGCGAAAGATGTCTAAGATCCAAATATTATGCTATAAATGTTCTAGCCAATGAATGCAATATAGGACGACAAGAGTCCTTGTGACCTTTTTCAGATAAGGGATTTTCTGCATTCTAAATTCAATTCAATCAATTGGCGATCGTGCTCGCGTCCGGGTATATGAATCGGCACTGATCATAATGTCTAAAATTGTTATATAGGTAGCTGTACTGTTTCAAGCTCTAATATTTAAAAGTCAGATTTCATACCAAATATATGCAAATAATGTCTCAGGACGCTTCAGGAGCAATAATTCATTGCGATTCCCTTCTCTTGCCGGAGAAAATATGAAAAACCGACTTGGACGCCTATCACCTTACTGAATGAAGGCTCATTCATACAATTTATTTGTAAATTTCTTTAAAATTTAAGTGTACTTTTAATTAACACGTTGGCTGCGGCACATGCCCCCGGGGGCATGTGATAGTTATGCTTTTCATTGTCCAGGTGCGAAAGCTATAAAATCTCTAATTTTCATCCGATCTTAGCGAGACAAAGTGCATTTTACTTAGTTGGCCGTATATTATAATATTATAATAGAAACATAATACATGCCCCCGGGGGTTCTTGTCTTGACAAGAAGCATTATACCAACAACTACAACAGTCTCATCAAACTTTACTCCTAATAACCTGTGATATTTACACTTTATCTGACCAAAAGTTAAAGCTGTGATATCTTAATGAATCTTGTACCGACTCCATCTTTCGTTAATATTGTTTGTTAAGTTTTTTTGTTTTTTACACCACACACTGTGATACACATATATGTATGCATGTAATTATGTAGATGTGATATTGACATTCACTTGACATAATATCAAAGTCTTTGTTCTTGAAAATTGTCATCACAGAACTAATAATAGGTAATTTTATAAAGTTCACTATTAGGAAAATTCAATTTTTATAAGTTTGTCATTATTTTTGTATTTGTAAAACCCTGAAGATGTCCGAAATATATTGGTTTAAAACAAGAAGACAACTTTTTTCATTCAAAAACGGAATACCCTTGAGGCAAAACAGAATTCAACTCAACATTAACATCATCGATTCCGGCAAGACAAAAAACATTTTGGGGTTGTAATAAACACATCCCAACTTTACAAGATTAATTAATATTTATGGGGGAGCTGAATTTCCACTCAGAATAGGCACTTTAGTTTTGTTTAATTTTTTCTTTAACCTGATTGCATTTAACTACTTCTCGAGCTATAACGCTCAGATCGTTGATTTTGTGCGAGAGTACTTAACCCGTTGCGTCACAGGTACGTCTAGTAGACGTATACTCAGCATATAAACCGTTAGAACTCAAACACTTTATCCACCCCGAATGTCTGGTTTTCTTCTATTCGTTCACCAATTTGTTACTGGTAATCTCTCTTCATTACCGTAACTCCTAGTGGAGCATGGTGCGCTGATGAGTTCCGTGTGTAGTCATCAACGTTACAAAGACAGAATTCGGAGTGTGATACGGTTGTCACTTCCTAGTCGCATTGTTAGTTTATTATTCTACGATAAGAATATTTCTTATCATCTTCTTCTGAATAATAAACTTGCGACGAGTCGTGCCGAGTTTGGAAACTCGTTTCTCTATGAGTGTATATTTTACAGAGTGGCGACCGAACGATCACGGCATGGCCATTTTGCGTATTATTTTTCGATTTCCCAGTCATTTCATCGTGTAAAATATCTAATGCTAATGACCGGGGAATCGAAAAAAAATACATAAAATGGCCGAGAAAAACAATTGGTCTGTTTTCGGATTGCAGCTTATGGAATTCCCTAGCATTTGCGACATGTTACAGGACAATAAGTATTAATTATCATTGAGGGCGCCTTGACCAAAATTTTGCCCCGGCCGCCAAATTGCACGGCTCTGAGTGAAAGGGTATATTAACTTTGTCATTAAGTTTGTAACGCATTGAAGGAAGCATCTCCGACCATATTAAAAGTATATATGACTTGGGGAGCCGATTGGGCGATGTCCGTCTCTCTGTCTGTTGCAACGCGTTTTACTCGGCCAATTTAAAAGCTATGAAGCTGAGATTTTTCACAAATGCGTTGTTTTTTTTTTTGCTGCAGGCAGTTTGTATGTTTGAATCGATAAAATCGGACAATGGGGTCATGGGGCTGCCATACAAACCCAACTCCCCAAATTAGGTTTTTCTAAGAAAAACTTTTTTATTTGTGTACCAATTTCAACAAAATTTCACAATTTTGTGATAGCACAAAACATTATGTAAGAATGGATCAAATCGGACCATGGGGGCATGGTGCTGCCATACATACCTAACCCACCAAATTAGGTTCTTCTAAGAAAAACTTTTTTATTTCTGTACCAATTTCAACAAAATTTCACAAAACTGTGTTTCTATTGATAACACAAAACAAATGTAAGAATAGATCAAATCGGACCATGGGGTCATAGTGCTGCCATACAAACCTCTCTCTCGATTACAATAACTCCTAGTGGAGCATGGTGCGTTGATGACTACCGTGTGACAACACAACTGAATTCGGAGTGTGATACGGTTGTCAGCCATACCACTTCCTAGTCGCATTGTTAGTTTATTATTCTACGATAAGAATATTTCTTATCATCTTCTTCTAAATAATAAACTTGCGTGCCGAGTTTGGAAACTCGTTTCTCTATGAGTGTCTATTTCACAGAGTGGCGACCGAACGATCACGGCCACAGAGCTCGCCATACAAACCTAACCCCCCAAATTGGGTTCTTCTAAGAATCATTTTTTAAACCAATTTCACAAAACCAAACCTCACACAAATATTGTTTTGTCGACGCAACGGAACTTTTGTGAAGACAGAAGGAAAATAATGGAGGAGGTTAAATACGAGTCGTAGGTACGCCCGAAAAAACTTTTAGCCCGAGGGGAGCGAAGGGTATCCAAATTTCGGCCGTGCCCGAAATTAGCCTCGGTCGCGTTTTATATGAAGTTTTATCATGGATTCTAATCTATGGATTCGCTGTATGTGTGCGGCCTATAAAATAGAATAACACATTGAATTCAATACATTAACTGACAGAATTAGATAAGTATGTATAATTATATTTTTATAAGATAGATAGGCAGGTAACTTTGATAAATAGCTAGTAAAATACATTTCGATGATAAGCTTCAGAATTTCGTAAAACCAAAATTATTAAAACAGAAAAACAGCAATGTCATCGCTAATCAGGTACGAGTATTTTGCAGTTTATATTTCCAGGATTTTATGGACAAGTAAAAAAAAACAGAAGATAGTCTTTTTTATCCTTATAGACCGCAACTCTCCAAACTAAAAAGGCGAAAAAACTAAGTTTTAAAAAACGGAAAATTTCTTTGTTTCTATATTTTGACTTTTTCACTTTTTAGGGTTTCTTAGAAAATATTTTTTCAAAAAACCCTTATGAAATCGATTTTGTCCGTCCGTCCGTCTGTCCGTCTGTCCGTCTGTCCGTCTGTCCGTCTGTTCACTAAATAACTCGCGAACGGCTCAACCGATTGTCATGAAATTTGGTAGGAATGTGTAGAATGGTTACAGTCTTTGGCACAAATACCTTAGAAGTTGGGAAGAAGTTAACAGGGTGTCCCGAACGTTTGAAAAAAGTCGACTTTTTTAGTTTTTAACGGAGATTGACGTATGCGTATTTAAATCAAAGATCTAAACGATTACATCTCATATCAGTTAAAAAAATTTCAGTTTGAAGTAACCGTAAAAAAGTTATTGGCGTTTAAAGTTAAACTTCCTTTTCGACCTCCGTTTTTCTAAACCGTTATAGGGATCGATATGAAACTTTGGAAAAAGACTGGTCAGTATGGCCTTATATACGTTAAATATTAAGACTGTTGACTTTTGCTAAGGAAAAATAAATAACAGTAAATTTGTAAAATTTCAATTTGTTCGTTTGTAGCCCATCTTAGGTTTTCAAATATGAAAATCCTGCTAAGGGTTTTTAGAAAATTACATAGGGAATATGTCTACAAATTTTCATTTGAATAACTGTATCCAAACCGGAAATATAGCCAAGGAAGTATTTAGTAAGGGCCTTTCACAATGCAAGGGAAGCCTCTTAAGCATTTCTTCAATGCATATCTTTTAACTTGATGAAACAATGAACATGAAATTTGGTGGAAATGCATAGAATGGTAATAGTGTTTGCCACAAATATCTTGCTATTATTTTTTAAGTTTGTAGGACCAAGATACAGGGTGTCCCTGAATAGCTGCACAAGAATACTTGTTCAATACTCATAGAAAAGCTTGCGTGGGCTTTTATGTCAGGGGACACAATGGAATCATTTCATATAAGTTGCTTTTCCTTGATTAAAAAAAACAGTAACAGTAGATTTACAGCTAATGATTCAGTTCATCAAGCCATCCTTACGTTTGCCTTAGTTTCTTTTTGCTCAAAGGCCATCAGAAATCTTAAATCGAAAAATGCCTGTAGATTTGCCTTGGAGTACTTTTATATCAACTGGAGCCTTTCATTCTGGAACGCGTTTATTTAGACCAATCCAAAAATAGATTTACAGGAAGCATTTCATTAATGCTGTGCACAATTCTTATCTATTGCTTATAAAATATATGTAGGTACCCTTTCATTCTGTTCCACCTTTAATTAGACCAATCCAAAAATAGATTTACAGGAAGCATTTCATTAATGCTGTGCACAATTCTTATCTATTGCTTATAAAAATATGTAGGTACAAAAAATATTCACTATGCATCAAAATTCTAAAAAACCCTCGTATTGCGGGCGCAGCCCTCTGTACGCCGGTATTTTTTTTAATTCGGTCGTCTTGTTAAAGTTTTTACATTAATTTTGTATTTTACAAATTTTTAGATTTAGTTTAGTTTTAGTTTTATTTTTGAATAACTTTCTTACAAACCACCCTGTTGCAAAGTTTATTTGTTAATAGCTTTACAAAATGTTCGTATTTTTCCATGTAGTTTCCGTTTCTATTCGGGAAACCAATATCCATCGGCATCAAGCATTAATGCTGATGATGGCTTCTCCATAGTTGGAAACCGAAATGCATTCTGAATAAAATTTACTTAAATAAGTGGAAATTGTATGCGTTTTTTTTAACTTGGTTTATTCTTCTTATTTCAGTTTCGAGAGTTGCGGTCTATAAAGGTCAAAAAATACTCTTCTGTGAATCAAGACCCCAAAACTTTTCCTTAAAATTTAAGTGATTAAAACATTAATTTCCTTTTCTATTAAGTAAAAAAAACTTGCAGTCTGGTTGGTGCTGTGGGTAGTCACACCTTCGGTGCATAGGGTCGTGGGTTCGAGTCTCACCTTGAACCAATTCAGATTATGGTGTTTTTCGAACTCACAACCCATGTGAATGTGACTGACTATAATCTCACTCACATGTTAAATGAGTACCCGTTTATGGGGATAAATAACACTGCTAAGCGTGCTGTTGATCTCAAAATCTCAACAAAAAGGAAGTTGCGATCTTGGAAATTGGATGTTACTAATACATCTGCGGCCTTGGTCCAATGTTGGACGGTCGCGCCTGTTATTTTATTTAAAATAAAACTTACTTTTGTTCATTTCCTCCACGGTATGACTCGACACCCATATCCAAAGGATCCCTTTTCAGGTCGCCATTTTTGTCATTTATTTCAGGCTTCATGTTGCTTCCTAGCAGATTTAGAAACGACTTTCGCCAAATTTGAACCAGCGGAAAAGTACGTAATGCACACTTTTATTTTCTTCTTTATTTCGTTACAACATTACATACACTTTGCACTCAACTATCCGTCAATACGCCAAACCTTAAACTGTCGCGCCCGGATATCAAAATTTAACTAATACTTATCGAAGGTCACCAAAACGCTTTATACGAAATCATCAGAAATAAAGGTGTAGATAGAAAAAATTGATAAGAATATTCAGATAATAATAATACCAAATCGTAAATTTCGTACTGATAATACCTACGTAAACTGCCAAAAGGAAATTTTCCTTACACATTGAGCATAGATTAATGCCACTTGCTACATTTATCAAATTAGTAAATTTTTGTAAAAATATCGAAATTCACGGTTAATTCCTGAAATAGATCAGATGCAGCATAGCAGCGGACGAATGATACACATTGCCTTCTAAATGGGTGGCGTCATGCTGGCTGCATGCTGTTACTCTTCTTTGTACTTTGCACTTTGCTCTATTATAACCGTATGGAAGAAATAAGGCAGAAAAATTATACCTATATAATGTTAGAAAGAATATTGTGATGGCTAGATATTTATTGTGAGGCTTGTTATGGTATATCTGAAAACATTTCTTTTGACGCTGAAAGACATTTACTTGACATTTCAGGTAAATAGTTTGGGGTTCGCACTTACAACCAGGGAGCTTACAATTTTTTTTTGGCCAGTTCGCCAACTGATCAGGCATGTGACTCACTTCGTCGTAGCGAGCATCTATGGGCGTAGCCAGGATCTTGGTCAGGAGGGGGGATAATCCCAAATTTTTTCCAACATCAAAATTTTTTTCAACATCAACAATTTAGAGTAGTCTGGCTGGTGTAATGGTTAGTGCACGCACCTTCGGTGCACAGGGTCATGGGTTTGAGACTCACCGTGAACAAATTCAGTTTATGGTGTTTTCCGCACGCCCCTTGTGACGAACTAGGATCTCACTCAGATGTACCCATTTAAGGGGAGTACATTCAACTGAAAATTCAACGATTCTGTTTTTCAGACCGTAGCTCGTCTATATTCAGTGCTATTTTTGGCTTTTGGATTGCACATTTCACTTGCGAGATTAATATATATATATATATATTTAAGTTTATTTAACCCGATCGTGTTTCGCGTCAAGTGGTTTTCCGGGGTGTTTGTGAAGTGTGCCGCGAGAATATCCATTCCAAGATATCACGACACATTCAATGGCTGTTGGCTGCTGCTAAGGTGTCCCATCGTCTTCTTTTCGTCTCTTGCGGTGACAACAAGAGATCGGCCGGAAAGGATGTTGTGCGTGGGTGAGTACACTGAGCTTGTAGTTGTTTGTATTGTGGGTAGTACTTATGTATGTACATAATATTGGTGAGATCTTATTTATGGCGGACTACTTTTTGGTGTGGTTTCCCCCTTTCCAGAAAGTAATGATAGTTTGAGAGGTTGTGATGTCTTCCCTCTCAGTGAGCTGTTTAGAGCCGTGTGGGCTCCACCTCGAAGTTGGTCCCTTCCGATTGAGTAGTTGAGAGGTTGTGGTCGGCCCGCTCTCAGCGTTGTGTTTGTAGAAAGGTTGTGGTTGTTCAGTAGGAGAGTGATACTTTATTGTATAGTAAATGTTATAGTACAGTATAGTACAAAAGTCAACTTCACTTAACTCTAGTACATCATTCTTAAGGCTATTACTAATATACTCAACACCTTCCCTTTTCAAAGGAAGTTAAAATTAAATATTATTTTAATACACATTTAATACTTTCCAACTCTTTAAATTAATTTGCTTGATTTCATTCATTGTTCTTACGGAATAAAATATTAAGTATTTAATAAAATTATTTATTTTATTTTCAGATATACGTATTTCGGCTTAACCCATTATTTGCGGGTGTGTCGAAAACGAAACATATAATGAAACTAATAATGTAATGCTTGTACGACACGCAACGAATCGACAGCTATTTTAAACTAAAAATCAATGTCCACTTTGCATATAAAAACCCATAAAATTTTCAATCACAAAATTTTTGACTATTTGCGAAAGCGACAAAAACACCTGTTTCACAAATTTTTTAAGTTCTCAAACAAAATCGCTAAATTTCAGAAAATGCTAATAGAATTCATGAAATATCCCCTGGATAAGTAAATTAGAACTGTTTTCTTTGTACTGGTCAAAAATTATTTCAAGCGGGTAACACAAAGTACTCAGAAGTTGCATTTACAAAAAATGTTGCGAAAACGACACATCCGCGCATTAACAGCATCATATTTGCATCAAGTACATTATGTGATTCTTGAAACTGGGAATTGTTATTTTCATAAGTGAGTTGGAAATCAATGTATGAGAAGCACTCTAACGACATTCCGATACAAGTAAAGCGTCAATACTTCTGTTTCGATACCAAAGAATTCTGGTATCGATATTTTTCTTTCTATTTTACTCCATATCGAAACGGTTCGATTCAAGTAACCAGATGAGTACTTTTTGAATCTTTGGTATCTGCCCATACACACACATGCTTTCCGGCAATAAATTATTCCGTAAATCGTATAATTATGGCAAAACATAAAGGTGAATAGTTTTATACATTATACTTGATGTATGTATCATGAAAAACCGATCGGGGAGATGCAGTTCAGCATCTCTTCTCACGTTTGAATACTCCATTATTTTTTAGAGGCTATATGTTAGTGTGCGGGCAGCTTATATATCCTATATCCTATTTCCAGTGATTCCCAATGTAAACCATCGCAGACAATAAATATATTGTTTTCAAACAATGTGGAAAATAAGGTTGTTTTTTTCTCGAAATAATATGGGCAATATGAAAACAAGGTTTTTCAAAATAAATAAATGTATTATATTGAAATTAGTCAGCATCATGTCAGTTGCCAAACCGTCCCGTAAAAAAGTACGAGACCAAATTTACCATTTCACCCTGAAAATCTCAAATATCCGGACTATAGAGTCAAAATTGCTGCCGAAATCCGGAATATAGAATACGTAGTGGAAACATTTAGTGGTCCGGATTAGCGTGATATCCGGATTTAAGGAGATCCGGATTACCGAGTCAAGACTGCATAATAAAATATTCACTCCCATTTATTTTCATTATGTAAACCATTTTTCTTAAGAAAGTAGATAAGATTTTCCCTTGCAAATTTTGTGTCGCGGTAGTGCGGGTGTGTCGTTTTCGACACATGCAGGGCCGGATTTAACCTGTATGTCGCACTGGGCAGTAGGCAAATGGCCGCCCTCCGCCAGTAGATTAGCTTGGAAGTAGTAGGAGTCGCATACGGACGTATCTGATATGAACATTTAATTTTTTCCCGTAACCCATGTCTTTCGTTTGCTTGAAAATATCCTGCTTTCCTTACGGACGTAAACAGTGGTCCTTTCAGAAATTATTTAATAAAGCATTGAAGTTCGTTCAAATTGCGTTCAGAATGTTTTCAAATTACCTACTCAATTTCTGAGGTTCACTGTTTTCTCATGGTCACATCTCGTAGTATTTTTGAGATGTCCTTTGTCTGATGCAATAAATTAACCTAAGTTCCGATTTCGCGATTTTTTAGTTTTTTTGTTTTATCAATTTTACAAAAATTTCGAAAATACAATGTTATTCAACAAATTCGTTAGCTGACGTTTTTAAACGCTTTGCTAATTTTTTGTCATCTTAAACGATTTTTACCAGTGGAATTTTTAATTTATCTACACTAAAACATGACAAGTTAAACCTAAAAGTTGTGAAAAATAAATTTAAAGCGATTCACACCATGGAAACAAGAAAAAATACAATGGTAGTCAATGCAGAGAGATTTGGATCCCTCCCGAAACTAAATCGTGCCCTCGTTACTGTTGCTGCTCATCCAATCTAAAGTGGGGAATACCTGAATGGACGTGTTACTTTTCTAGACAGCTGACGGGTTTAAAAATGTAAAAAGTGATGCATTTTTTGCCGGATGGAGAAATAAAACCTTTCCTTATAAGCTAGACAGCTCTATCTGGAATATTTTAAAATAAAAGCATGACTGGACCCTATCAAATAGTTTAGTCAAAACGAGATTTTTTTTCACGGGATCAACAGGAATCATGAGCCTAGCCAGAGGGGGGGCAGGGAGGAGCGCTGGCCCCCCCTGGTCGATTATTATGGTAAAAAAAAATCTTACCGTTGTAGTAAAAAAAATCGCTGCACTTTACAATGCTTGAAGGTGTAAGAATGCGAGTTCGGTTCCAGGCACTACGTAAGATTTTCTGCTGCTGAGACTGTAGTCTGGAAAATAAAAATATTTGTAGTTTTCTGGCCCTTGATATCCGGAACAGGGATACCGACGTGTGAGCATCATGAATCGATAGCATAATTAGATCAGATCATTTCTGAGATATGTTTCTCTTAGGAAGACTCTTTTTTCTTTTGTGAGAGTCCCATATTTTGTATGCGTTTCATTTCATGGCTTCTGATCTGCAGAATCCAATTTTAACCGTCATGTGAAGGTCTCCCCGGGAAGGTAGTAGAAATTAACTAAATCCCATTCCTTCATCAAAACCGTAAACCGTATTTCTATCAAAAAATATTATAAATTTTGCTCAGAAGAAAAACAGTGACATACGATACAAACTGATCTCTTGTTCTATTTCTTTTAAATCGCAAGTGGAATATGCAGTCCGAGAGACAAAAACAGCACTGAATATAAACGAGCTACGGTCTAAAAAGCTGAAATTCGAGGCCAGTTGAATGTAATCAGAATCTCCAGTAAAAGTTTAAACACGTGCCGGGCCATTTTTCGGTAAATGAGTAGAAAATCATTCTCGACTGTCCATTCTTAAAATTTGGCTCTAAAATTGTCCCAACAATATTTTCGTGGCCGACAATTTCAACAAAAAAAAATCCCCCTCCGACGAAAATCCTATGGCTACGCCCATGACAAGATTATAAACAAAGTGTGTGTTTCGATGAATTACTTCGTTGGAGGCGATTTACACTCGCCGACGGGAGTATTTTAGGAGGCTTGTAGTAAATTCTGGAGCTCGCCGCCAATGTATGTAGATTCAGAAGTTCATTAATTGTTACACCCGAAAGAATCTCTGGGCTTTCAATAAAATTTAACATAGAGAGTCATCTACGGGACCATACCGTCAGGGGAGTGCCTAAGCAATTACGCTCTTACCACTCGGTCCATCGGAATGCTTTGTCCTTCGGCATTTTATTGACGGATTTCTTTGTTCAATGCATGCGCTCAGCCGCGAAAACCCGATCCCGGGCCGCAACTCCAGCTGGTTGACTAGCGTAACACTATCCAGCCACCTCGAGTCCCCTGGGCAAACCCATCGCCGAGGTGCACTATTGCTAAAGACTTCCCAAGAGCAGGTGTGGCCGATCTTCCTTCGACCCCCTGAAAAGTTAACCCTGCGACTACCCATCACCTTAAAGCGATAGGTAGGGCTGCTTTTCACATCTGGATGAGGATACTTCAGCATACTAGTCAGCAATTTTTAAAGGCAAAGTATCATTACATTTGGCGGCCTGGTTAATCCACTTCATCTAACTTGAATAACTTTGAAAGCAATTAACATTTTATCCTAATTTTGTCAACTGCTCCTTGAGTAAAAATCCATCTTTCATAGAATGTAAAACCATAAAGCCTAAAAAATTTGCCGCCCCGGGCAGCTGCCCAGGTTGCCCATATGGGAAATCCGGCCCTGGACACATGTCCTGGAAAGGACCACCGAAGTCATACGAAAAAAATAGTTACAAATTCGGAATCTAGGACCAAAGGGAACATGTTACATCAATTTTCATCAAATAATTCCCAGTGGATCAATACCCGCAAATAATGGGTTAATCAGCATGGAAGCTTTACATCATCATATCATTCAATAGCTTATACATTTTTATAATTTAATTTTCAGTCTCTAACGATCGCTCGTGGATACAAGTTGTGCTCAAGAGTACTCGTAGTGATTTTCCATTCTCTATAGTGTTTTTTTTTTTCGTTTCCAAAAACAATTGTTCATTAGTTCTTTTCCTAAAAATACGGTGTAGTAGTTACCTTCGCCATCAGGATGGCCTCCGAGTCCGGAGGAAAACGTAGAAATCCGAATTACTTTTCCATTCTAGACCGAAGTTTAAGACTCTACCCGCCCGGTTCATATGCTCGATATATCATTGCACCCACTTGTCAATCTGAAATTTCCCATCGAACATATGACCGGGGATTTTTGCACCAGCACATCAAATTAATGTCCAAAATAAGTTGTATATGCATTAGCGCCGATGAAACGGGGACACAGTTTCTTTTGTTTTTTTTTTTTGTTCGTGACAGTTCATATTAAAAACAAAAAATTATACTGGATGTACATATGTATATCGAACAATATCGACTTGTACAACGTGATTTGCAGTAGGGATGTCAAAAACCGGACGGTTAGTCCGAAAACCGGTACTTTCAAAACGGTTAACCGGTTTTTTTCGGTTTTTTCATCCTCCCGGTTTTAACCCGGACGGTTGTTTGCCCATCCGGTTAAAACCGAAAAAAAAACTTTCCAAATTCATAAAATTTTTATATTTTCTTGATTTGTCAGTCTGTAATTCTATTGCTTGTCTTGTGTTTAAAGCAATCACGAATAATATTCTTCCAAAGGTTCAACGTACATAATTCTAAGTTACGTAATTATGAGTATGCTAACGCACGGTCATATTACTGACTTTCACAATTGCCTTGTTGACGCTGCTTGTACTTTGTAACTGACCTAAATAGCGGTCATATTGCAAAGTGCAATGCTCGCCAATAAGCAATTGCGAAGTTTTTAACCTTTTTTTTGAACCCGACAGTAAAAGTTAATAAACGCGAAGTTTTTAACTTTTATTTAGAATCCGATAGTGAGAAACGCGAAGTTTTTCACCTTTATTTTAAACCCGACAGTAAAAGTTAGTAAACGCGAAGTTTTTAACTTTTATTTAGAATCCGTTTAATCACAAACGCGAAGTTTGTATGTTTTTTATTGACTGTTGAACGCGAAGTTTATTGACTGTCATATCACAAACGCGAAGTTTGTATCCTTTTTTATTGAAAACGGTTAGTGAGAAACGCGAAGTTTTTAACTTTTAATTAGAACCCGATTGTAAGAAACGCGAAGTTTGTTACAAAAATTTGGCCCCGCAACTACGTGTTTCGGAAAACGTTAAATCGGTACGGTGGTGTGTACGGCAATTTTACTTAACTATTGTGACTTTCGTTTGGAAAACAGTGTGTTTTAAATAATATATAAAATTGTGTGTTTCTATTTTTAAACATTTAAACATTTAGTGTGTTTCTCGTTTTAAACATTTATCCTTTAAATTTTTACCGTGTCTCTGTCTGCTAATTTATTTGTTTAACTTTTATATCGTGTTGTCTTCATTTAAACATTTTGTGTGCTTCCCCAAAAGATTTTCGCGTATCGCCCCTATCCCCCTTTTTAACTATTTTTTGTGCTTGTACCTTTTCTTGTGTTGCCCCTGATTAGTGACTTGACAATACGCCATACAGGAGGTATATGTAAGTAGAGCACACACACACAATACATTTTATTAAAAAAAAAAAAACACAAAAGTTAAAATGGATTCCCGAGAATTCCAAGAGCTTATTGATGAACAGCAACGCCGGGTCTTCGAGATAGAAGACTTACGCGAGGCGTTGTGTAAACTGCCGGCGGAGCGACGTACGCTCGAGAGGTTTCAAGAGGGATGGCTTCGAATCAGAAGCATTTACATGCAAATAACAGACACGCATGTGCTGTTATGTTCGGCGAACATCCCCCAAGATTCTCCGTACTTCACGGGGAATAAAATTGAGACAATTCGGGGTGTTTTCAATCGGGCGCGGGATTTTATTGCTCGTGTGCACCCGGAGCTCATTATCAATGAAAACACAGAAGATGGTGCAAAACCGCCAAGTTCACCACCACAACAAATAAAACCTTCTGAAATACAAGTGGGTGAGATGCAGCCGAATGCATCTAATATGTCAATCTCGCAAGGCACTCCAAGACACGGAACAGCTGACACAGCTTCAGGCGCTGTTCCAAAGCAAGTACCCCCCGTGCAAGAGCGTGCCGTAAACAATATTCATGGGCGCTCTGATTCGCCGTCTCGTGTGGAGCTTCCTTCGAGTGATGGGAAACGACTAGAACGACCCCTCCGGGATAGCTGGTCATCCAATATTCGCAATCCTAAAGAACGTCTTACGGATACGAAGATTCGCGCGAAGGTAGAGACTACTTTGATCTTCGGCCGCGTGGACCGAATTATGGTAGAGGGTACGCGGACACATTTGAACGAGAAGCCGAGTATAGGCGGCAACCAGACAATGAGCGAATGCGCTTTAACGACGATCGTTGGGGAAATATTGGTCGCGAGTATCTACCATACGACAGAATATATCGGTCACGCCCCTGCCCTCCTGTCCCTAACATTCCAATATTTAATGGCGATATCCGTCAATTTGAGCTCTTCCGCAGTATCTTTAATTCGGTATATGACGGGTCAGCAATCAACGACACGGAGAGATTGATGATGCTGCAGAGCAAGTTGGAAGGCGATGCGAAACGGGTGATCGAGCACCTTGGCGTTTATGGTGGTAATTACCGACAAGCGTGGGAGCTGCTGAATCGAAGATACAGCAGCCGTCGGGCGTTAATCGAAAAAGAAATCCAAATGCTTATCGATTTACCGCAAATCTCACAAGATGACGTAGGTTCCATGGGTAAAGCTTTAGATGTTATGAGATCGGTCATCCAAAACATCAAAAAAGCTGGATTTGAACCCGAAGAAGGGGTTCCCTTTATCCCATTTGTGATCACCAGAAAAATGGATCTACAAACTCGACGAGAGTTTGATTCATCGTTGCGAGACCCGCGAATGCCGGTAAAAATAGCTGAAATCGATTGGTTTTTGGAACACCGGTACATTATTATGGCCCCAGTAACCCATGCGACAGATCCATTCCAGAAATTAAAAACAAGTTCTGTTCCTGCTTCTAAGCGTCGCGAAAACTCCTTTTTGGCTCAAGACTCCCAGGCAAACCAATCAACTACATCCGAAAGCAAAAAGGAGCAATACCAACCAAAAAAGTTCAAATGCTTCATCTGCACAGGAGAGCATTTCACAATTAAATGCAGGCAACTTTTGGATTCTAACAACAAAGAATCGTTGCTAAGGCACCATAAAATCTGCATTTACTGCCTTTCTCACCGTTTCGACGTTAAAAATCCCTGCCGTAAACGGGAAACTTTAAAATGTGATATTTGCAAAGAGCAGCATATCACGCTCATGCATCCACTAAAACGACCAACGAGCGGAGTAGTACCATCGGAAGTTGTCGCTCATTTCTGTGAAAACGCAACCAAGTTCTCATCATCAGAAACTATTCTACCAACAGCTGTTGCAAATTTGGTCGATACTTATGGTGAAAGTGTATCTGTACGTTGTCTGGTAGATCAGGGTAGCCAAAGTAGCTACATTGCAGAGGACTTAGTCCAGAAACTGAGACTGAAAAAGAAACGTACTAACGTCGAAGTTTTTGGTGTGGGAGGAGTCTCATCGAAAAAATTAACAGCAGTGGTATATCTGAAAATTAAGCTGAACGACACCAACGGAACAATTATAACAACGAAAGCGCTTGTGGTGAAACGAGTGACAAAAGGCCGTCTCCCAAATCTACCGTCCAAATTTCAACTATCATTAAATGGGAAAAAATTGGCAGATCCAACGTTCCATCATCCAACCCATGTTCCAGTTTTACTTGGCTCTAATATTTTGCCCTTACTGTTCCTGGAAGGAGTCGAAATAATAGACGGGTACCTCTTCCAAAACACCAAACTAGGATGGATTGTGTCGGGCCCAGCTGCAGAGACCAGCCAGATAGAAAGTTCGTCGGGGTCAGAAAACACTAATATCACAAAATTTACATCTTCCCACGTTTCTCTGGCAGAATTTGAGCAGCGCCTAATCGAATTTTGGGATATGCCTGCAAAGTATGACGACGCCACTCTCGCAGAAGAGGACTATTGCGAAAAGTTGTTTCAAGAGAAGCATTATCGAACAAACGATGGGCGTTACGTTGTTCCAATCCCCTGGCGCCAAGAGGGCCAGTACTCGGGAACTCTTACAACAAAGCAGTTTGGTTGTATTGTGTTCAGGAACGAAAGTGGGTAAAGAACCCTATACACAAAAAAATGTCCGATGAGTTCATGACGGAGTACTTGAATTTAGGTCACATGAAACCGGTATTGAAAGAGCTCCAAAGTGATGGTAGCGGCGAAGTCTATTATATTCCGTATTTAAGCATATTTAGGAATGATGCCATCACCACTAAAATTAGGAATGTGTTCAACGCATCCAGTCCTTCGAGCAACGGCATCAGTTTGAACCAATGTATCCATCCTGGGCCTAAACTGCAAAACCACATATTCCATATAATTACAAGAATCCGTCAATTCAAATTTATTTTTTCGGCTGACATAACTAAAATGTATAGACAAATTCAGCTTTGTGACGAGGATCAATCTAAGCTTCGTATATTATGGCGGGAAGACCCCGAAGAACCTCTAGATGAATATTGCCTTACAACGATTACTTACGGGCTTGATTGCGCCCCTTGGCAAGCCATACGTGTTCTGCGACAAATTGCCCTCGACAATTCGCCAGATGATGAAACGAAATGGATAATTGAAAATGCATTCTATATGGACGACCTGTTATATGGAGCACACGATATACAAACCGCTCAAGAGTTAATTTCGAAGATCTTATCGACCCTTGATAAGGGCAAAATGCCGCTTACGAAGTGGGCCTCAAATCATCCAGCAGTACTAGATCTAATTGCGAAGAAAGAGCGTATTGAGTCGTACCTAGAAGTCCCGAAAGACCAATTCAAAATCAAGCTGCTCGGATTGCACTATAGTCCCAAAGATGATTGCTTCACGTATAATATTAAACCGAAACTTAACGGTAAATACACAAAACGAGACATCCTAAGCGTAACAGCAGCTATTTTTGATCCTATCGGTTGGCTACTGCCTGTGGTCATGAAGTTTCGTATAGACATTCAGAACCTTTGGGCAAACGGCTACGATTGGGACGATAAAATTGATTCAAAGTTGAAAAGACAGTTCGAGAAAAATTTTGCGACACTGGAATGCCTTAACCAATTACGTATCCCGAGATGGATAGAAAATAGCGACAGTTCTAAAACAATAGAACTTATAGGCTTCAGCGACGCTTCAGGTGATGCCTACGCCGCAGTAATTTACAGTAGGGCAGTCACGAATAACGGCTACATTATCCGCTTGATTGCAGCCAAAGGGCGTGTTACTCCCATGAAGACTAAAGCAAACAAAGAGTCAAAACTTTGTACTACTCCAAAGATGGAATTGGAAAGTATAGCTCTTCTAATGGAACTTTATTCGGACGTGAAGAAGAGACTTGGAAACATACCGTTGAAATTCATTGCATACACTGATTCCATGGTTGCTTTATCCTGGGTACGGAATCTTCAAAGTATCCAAAATAAATTTGTTAAACGCCGTGTGAATATGATTCGGAAAGTTATATCACCAGCGGACTTACATCATGTACGTACTGGAGAGAACCCAGCTGATTGCGCGTCGCGAGGTCTCTCCCCAGAATCTTTAGTCGGTCATCGGTTGTGGTTTTCTGGACCAAGCTTCTTACAAGAAGATTTACCTATGACTCCAGGTGAAGAAACGTTCGCCCTCTTCACATCGATCGATTCCAACACTGAAGAAGAATTCGATGCCGAGTTCATAAAACGATTTTCTTCATGGCACAGATTGATAAATACCATCGCTAGATGTTTACGGTGGAAAACAAAGGTTAGAGGACCGCTATCAGTACAAGAACTTAGAAATTCTGAAATTTATATTATCAGATGTCAGCAATACGAGTTATTTGGCGAACAAATACAAAGAATAAAACATGGAAAAGCGGTGGAGAAGAGACATTGGTTGTCAACATTAAACCCCTTTATCGACGAAAACACTGGGTTATTCAGAGTTGGAGGAAGACTTGAACATGCCAGCCTCCCGTACGAGAAAAAACATCCCATTATTCTGAGCAAATCATATTTATTGGACCTGCTGATAAGAGACACTCACGAAAAGTATCAACACTGCGGCAACGGAGTCACAAGCATTCGTATTCTTGAACGATTTTACGCTCCAGCATTGCAGCAACAAATAAAGAAATGGTCAAGAAACTGCGTGTTTTGTACAAGAATGAGAGCTAAAAGCGTTCAACCCTTAATGGCAGATCTACATCGAGAAAGAGTAACACCATCATTCCCATTTCAAAATGTTGGTACAGATCTTTGTGGACCATTTCAAATAAAATCTAGTCCGTTAAAATTCGCCAAGCCAATGAAGGTTTATGTAGCAGTTTTTGTCTGTATGTCCACTAAATTAATTCATCTGGAAATATGTTCAGATTTAACCACTAACACATTCTTGTCTGCATTCAGCAGATTCGCAAGCCGCAGAGGGCAACCCGATACAATCCGCTTAGATAACGGGACCAACCTGGTTGGTGCTGCAAAAGTACTTAAAGACGCATGGGAAAAGAATCAGCTCAAATTAAAAGAAGAATTTGCCCAAAAAAGTATAGTCTGGCTCCACAATCCACCAAGGGCAAGCCACTTCGGTGGCCTTTTCGAAGCGGCCGTAGGAAGCCTGAAAAGATTTATTAAACGACAACCAGTAATAGAGAAACTGACATATGAGCAATTTAATACAGCCGTTTGTGGATGGGAGGCTATCCTTAACAGCCGCCCAATTTATCCTATCAACGATCAAGGGACAGGAAATGTAGATGTCTTAACGCCGGCCCATTTTGCCATCCAACGAAGCCTGATTGCTCCTCCAATGGGTAATGGATTAAAAGAGGACCTTCCTGCCACAAAAAGATGGCTTCAAGTTCGAGAACTCCAACGTCAGTTTTGGAATAAATTTGAGAATGAATATTTATCCCACCTTCAGAAAAGATATAAGTGGAAGCGCCCTGGCCGTCAATTGAAGACAGGAGACCTGGTCCTATTGAGGGATACCGGCAACTCCCCACTGACCTGGACAGCAGCTAGAATTTTAGAGACTTATCCTGATCCGAAGGGCATCGTGAGACAAGTCACCTTAAAAACGGCATTAAGAAACAACGTTCTAAGAGCTGTACATCAGCTAGTGCCTCTTCTGCCAGAGGAAGAGGTATCTAAAGCCAATGACGAAAAGTGCAAAAATGATAACCAGGAGAGTAGTGATTCTCAGAGAATGGTTATCCGATCAAAGACCAAGAAAAAGATTCCGAGCTCAAGCTGCAACGTGGGAACACGGTTCACCTTACAACCCTTAGAGGGATCCGCCACCAGGACAGGTTCCAGCGTAAATACGGCTGAACCAACGTAGACAACACTCAACAAATTGCTACAATCAACAAAGTGCTACAATCAACAAATTGCTACCATGAACAAATGCTCCAATCAACAAATGATACCTATTAAATTTCATACTTTACTACTTTAGCTGTTTTTTGTATGCTTCAAACATTTTCGGTTTATTCAATTGTTAATTCATAAATTCAAAAAAAAAATACAAGTAATGTGATATAATCTATTTTATTGTAACAGTTCATGTGTCAATGAAAACCAACAAATTAATATTTCGCACATCTCTAAATATTCGCGGGGGAGTGTGTTTAAAGCAATCACGAATAATATTCTTCCAAAGGTTCAACGTACATAATTCTAAGTTACGTAATTATGAGTATGCTAACGCACGGTCATATTACTGACTTTCACAATTGCCTTGTTGATGCTGCTTGTACTTTGTAACTGACCTAAATAGCGGTCATATTGCAAAGTGCAATGCTCGCCAATAAGCAATTGCGTAAAAATGCTGCATTGTACTTTTGGAGGAATACTTTTTTTTAGATCGGTTCATTGGCGCATAAATTGATTAGTCTTAGTCTTTGTTCAAAGCTCACTTCGCGAAGAAGTCGAATAAAAACCTTTTAACGAATAAAATCGCTTTCTTATTCATCCGTTCAAACATCTTCTATGAAAAATTTCGTATTTCCGAACACTCTCCTTAGTGCTATTATTCCAAGAACCTTCGCTTCGTCAAACTACCGCTCCTTGAATTTTTCCTTTCCAAGGCAGATATTGTTTACGTTGCGTGTCACCACTGCCATCTAGATAGACAGGCCGAACTGCAGAAATTTGTTCGTCTACAAGTGGACAAGTGCGTTCGTGACCAGTGACAGTTGACATATGTAAAGCCCACAACCTCCAGTGCTTCTGAACCCAAAAGTTTAAATATGCCGAGCGTTTATTACGAAACAAAGGTTATGGTTTGCTTTAATGTGTTTTTGATGTGCAAGTGGTAAAATAGTATACATCAACATCGTACTTACCATATTTATCCCAAAAATCAACGCACTGGCATGTGTATATCATAGCAAGTCACACGAAATGACAGGCTGACAGCCACTGATATTTGGATTGTGGACAATTTGTGGATTGTACTGAGCGGTACTTTGGCAGTACTAAGCGCGGACCATGACCAACCATGGCACTACTAGTGTTGCATGACCACTGACAGATCAGCTGATAATCCGGCCTGTCTATCTAGATGGCAGTGGTGTCACACGTGTATCTTCTGTGCGTCGTGAATGTATATGTGTATCAGATCACTGCATTCAGAGTTCATTGTTATAGGAAGACGAATCGGCAGTTGCTACGACGTCCGCGTCCACATCGATATCCGCGTCCACTTCAACATCCGTCGTGTCCACAAAGACTTCAACATCTACATCATAGTGCAGTCATATTAGCATTTCAAATAGAAAAAATAGAGTAAGGTTAATTCTTGTGATTTTTGAATCAGTGGGCTCCCAGGAATCTAAAACTCATTTTGCTAAAAAAATTTTGATCGGAAAGGTCCCAAAAAGGACAAAAAAGGATACTCTTTAATCCTTGACCGGAGGTCGGCATGTGGGGTATAATATAATCAAAGGGGACGTCAAGTACATTACATACCCGGTGTTTGTTCCATGTTTCAAGGACCCTCAACGGAATAAATCGAGATTAAATGGAGAATTATTGTGTTTCCCGTGTACTTTTCCGAAGCCCTAATTACGAGAGTAATTCAAATTGTCACTACGTTTCTCAATTTTCCGAATCTATAATTAAAGATAAAGACTCTACCATCAAATTTGCTAAGAAAAAAAATGATCGGAAAGTTCTCAAAAAGGACACTAATTACAAACCTTGATCGAACGTGGGCATGCGGGGTGTCATATCAAAGAGGACGTCGAGTACATTCCATATCTGGCGTTTATTACTTGTTTCAGGAACCCTCACAGGAGAAAATTGGGATCCAATGGAAGATTTTCATGTTTCTCGCATATTTATCTTTCCAAATGCGTAATTTTTCGTTTTAGCCCGGATTTTTCCATTTAGTGTCCTAGAAACAAACACCGGATATGGAATGCACTCGACGTCCTCTTTGACATGAAACCCCGCATGCTCACTTTCAATCAAGGTTTGTAATTAGTGTCCTTTAATGTCCTTTTTCAGAGCTTTCCGATAATAACCTATCATAGATTCGGAAAAGTGAGAAACGTAGTGACAACTTGGATTATTCTCGTAGTTATGGCTTTGGAAAGATACACGGAAAACACAATAATTTTCGATTTAATCTCGATTTATTGCGTTGAGGGTCCTTGAAACAGGAAACAAACACATATGTAATGTACTCGACGTCCCCTTTGATTTGATTCCCCACATGCTGACCTCCGGCCAAGGATTAAAGAGAATCCTTTTTTGTCCTTTTTGGGACCTTTCCGATAAAATTTTTTTTAGCAAAATGAGTTTTAGATTCCTAGGAGCTCGCTGATTCAAAAACCACAAAAAATAGCCTTACTCTATTTTTTTCTATTTGGAGGCCTGAAATGGGATATTTTGACTGCACTACCTATTTACATTGTCTAGCAATAAAACTCAGTTAACTAATTTTGAAACATTATGAATACTTCTGACAATTTTATATGATTATCTTTTTTGTTCAACATGTTTCTCTTTTAGGGCTCCATTACACAGTCATATTTCTATACGAACATCAGCTTAACGAGTGTGTATGCATTATTTTGCTAAAATTCTAAGCAATTCAATGAAAAACCGGTTAACCGAAAACCGGTACTTTGAGCCCGGTTAAAACCGGACGGTCTAACCGGCTTTGCGAAAAAACCGAAAACCGGGTTATGGGCCGGTTTTTGACATCCCTAATTTGCAGTGATTAGAATCAAGACTGTTGTTTGAAACCAATGTTTTTCCTTCAATGAATGTTGTTTTGTTGCAGTGCAATTCGCGAATAGAAAACCCGAAATTACGAGTATATAATACATACATCCAGTTTAATGTTTTTTTATACCATTCGCTCGTAGTCAACCGAAGGGTATATTAATCTTGGCATGATGTTTGTAACACATTGAAGGAGACATCTGCGACAATATAAATATATGATCAGCATGACGAGCTGAGTCGATTGGGCGATGTCAGTCTGTCCGTCTGTTGCGAAGCGCTTTACTGGGCCGTCTTAAAAGCTATGAAGCTGAAATTTTGCACACATGCTTCTTTTTGCTGCAGCCAGTTTGTATGTTTGAATCGATAAAATCGGATGATGGGGTCGTGGAGCTTCCATACAAACCTAAAGCCCAAAATTAAGCCCTTCTAAAAAAAAAACTTTTTTATTTGTCCACCAATTTTGACCAAATTTGGCCCAAATGTGTTCCTATAGATAAGGGCGCTATTACACAGTCATATATTGGTTTGGTAATATATATTATAATAGATATTATCATATCCCTAAGCCTACTTGATTTCGATTACTGCACGTCTAAAAATTTATACTGAATGAATTGAGTAGGCTTAGGCATATGACATACATATTATAATATAAATATGACTGTGTAATGGAGCCCTAACACAAAAAAATGAGGTCATGAGGCTGCCATACAAACCCAAACCACCAAATTAAGCTTTTCTAAGAATTGTTTTTTTTTATTTGTGCGCTAATTCAAACCAAAACTCACTGAAATTTGTTTTTTTGGAAGCTACAAAATATATGTCAAAGTCGATAGAATCGGACCATTGGATCATTATGCGCCAACCACCCATAACCCCTAAAATTAGGTTCCCCTAAAATTTGTTTAGCTAAATTCCAATCAAACCTTATATTAGTGTGTCTTTATCGAAACTACAAAAAATACCGGCGTACAGAGGGCTGCGCCCGCAATACGAGGGTTTTTTAGAATTTTAATGCATAGTGAATATTTTTTGTACATATATTTTATAAGCAATAAATAAGTATTGTGCACAACATTAATGAAATGCTTCCTGTAAATCTATTTTTGGATTGGTCTAAATAAACGCGTTCCAGAATGAAAGGCTAGCGCCTTTCATTCTGTTCCACCTTTAATTAGACCAATCCAAAAATAGATTTACTATTTATCCAGTTTGTATAAAAGTATTCCAAGGCAAATCTACAGGTACTTTTCGATTTAAGATTTCTGGTGGCCTTTGAGCAAAAAGAAAATCAGGCAAACGTAAGGATGGCTTGGCTTTATATATAAACTGAATTTTTAGCTGTAAATCTACTGTTACTGTTTTTTTTTAATAAAGGAAAAGCAACTTATATGAAATGATTCCATTGTGTCCCCTAACATAAGAGCCCACGCAAGCTTTCCTATGAGTATTGAACAAGTATACTTTTGCAGCTATTCAGGGACACCCTGTTAACTTGGTCCTACTAACTTCAAAAATATTTGTGGCAAACACTATTACGATTCTATGCATTTCCACCAAATTTCATGTTCATTGTTTCATCAAGTTAAAAGATATGCATTGAAGAAATGCTTAAGAGGCATGCATTGTGAAAGACGCTTACTAAATACTTTTTTGGCTATATTTCCGGTTTGGATACAGTTATTCGAATGAAAATTCGTAGACATATTCTATATGTAATTTTCTAAAAACCCTTAGCAGAATTTTCATATTTGGAAACCTAAGAGGGGTTACACACGAACAAATTGAAATTTTACAAATTTACTGTTATTTACTTTTCCTTAGCAAAAGTCAACGGTCTTAATATTTAACGTATATAAGGCCCCACTGGCCAATCTTTGTGCAAAGTTTCATATCGATCCCTATAACGGTTTAGAAAAACGGAGCTCGAAAAAGAAGTTTAACTTTAAACGCCAATAACTTTTTTACCGTTACTCGAAACTGTAAAATTTTAACTGATATGAGGTGTACTCGTTTAGATTTTTGATTTAAATACCCATACGTCAATCTCCGATAAAAACTAAAAAAGTCGACTTTTTTCAAACGTTCGGGACACCCTGTTGTTTTCTTCCTACCAACTTCTAAGGTATATGTGCCAAAGACTGTAACCATTCTACACATTCCTACCAAATTTCATGACAATCGGTTGAGCCGTTCACGAGTTATTTAGTGAACAGACGGACAGACGGACAGACGGACGGACGGACAAAATCGATTTCATAAGGGTTTTTTGAAAAAAATTTTCTAAAAAACCCTAAAAATATGTACAAACAAATATATTCGCACTAAAGGGGGATATTGGCCGCGCCCAAAATTAGCCTCGTTTTAATTACTAACTGACTCGCGAGCTGTTACTGCTTTGAATAGCAGCAGCAGCGGCAGCATTTCATAGCTTACACCAACGCCATCTAGATATATCAAGGCCGCAACTCAGCTGTACGATGACGTCATGGATCCTGCTTAAATTGTTCGTCGAACACGGGCAAACAACAACAATGTCATGAGAAGCAACAACAATGCAATGCAATTTAATCTGGGGATTTGACGTTTACGAGTCTACATTGCGGCCTTAATATACAGGGTGTCCGGAAACTGCCGCATAAACGCACCGGATTACGATTCCTCAGTTGATAGATAGATAGATAGATAGATAGATAGATGTTTTATTTTCAAATTCATAATACAAGTATTTTATAATATAAATAAAATATAAAACGGTTATATGGCTTGGCAATGCCGTCTGCCAGAATTGATTGATTATTAATATTATCAGTTAGTTTACATTAAAAATTAAATTTTATACTTTTTTATTATGTAGTTAGTTATTCTTTAATTATTAATCATGTTGTTTAATTATTTGTTGTAATTTAATTATTATTACCATTAGACTTTGTGTGACTTTTAGGAGTTGAGTGATGAAGTTCACACAACTCCATATTCTGCGTGTTCATCTACTCGAACTTCCCAGACACACATTAAGAATAATGCATATATTTACAAATCTTCATTCAAAATTCGGTTACGATACTTCATTGCGACTTTGCAGTAATTATAGAGGCCTTCCCAGTTCGATCCATTCAGGAGATCCAATACTTCCATTTCGTTCAAACAGTTCTTTCCAAAGCAAACTCTTCGTATCTCTTTCAGTATGGGACATATACCGATAAAGTGCATAGTGTCTTCCCGAGTCCTCATATTACATAAATCGCATAGGATTGGCAGATCCATTCGATGAGGTATATAATTCAACGATAGAAGCTCTCCCCTGGCTTTGAATATAAAAGATATTTTCTGCACACTAAAGCTGTTTTGGAAGTATGTGTTGGTATGCAGATTATGATTATAACATATATTTCGCGATGTTGACTTGACCTTGCACTTTCATACGTCGTTTCGATTAGTTTTCGCTTTAAGTTTCGTATGAGCTGGTAGAGAATGCTGCTGGTTTCACGTCTTCCGTTCCAGGTAAGCGGTGTCCCAGATTCGTTGGCAAGCTTCAGTAGATCCTCATAAAATAGCGATTGCGATTGCACTCCGTGTGCAAGCACTCTTGTAGGTAATCTGTCACTATTCATGTCGGATACTCTAACCAGGTAGCTTATATGCATCGTGAGCGTTTCAATAATCAGTTGTGTTAAGCCAGTTTCCTGCAGCAGCATGTAATTTGGGGTATTCATCGGTAAATGGAACGTTCGCTTCAGATAATATCGCTGTAACTTTTCCACATGATCGTATCTCCTGCTTCCCCATACTTGGGCGCCGTATAACATTATCGACTTTACCACTGCTTCGTAAATTTTAAATTTGACTGTGTGACTGAGGTCTGTATTTCTAAAGCAATTCCTCAAAACGGAATTTATAGCCCACTTTGACTCTTTCAATTTTTCATCGAGATGCGGTTCCATGCTTAAATTACTCGATATGAGTACTCCCAGGTACTTATATTGTTGGACTACTTCGATTTCAAACCCTCTATACGTCCATTTCTCATTTCTTGCTAATCGATGTCGTTTCTTAAATACCATTATCTTACTTTTATCGAGATTAACAATCAGTTTTCATTGTTTGCAATAAGCGTCGAGATGATTTATCATTTCTTGAAGTTGTTTCGGTGACTCCGCGAAGAACACAATATCATCTGCATACATTAATCCTTTCAATAACATACCAAATGCTTCAGCTCCTCCAGGACAGTTCTCAAGTATGTCATTAATGTAGATCGCAAAAGCATCGGGGCTTAGTTTGCAGCCTTGCCGAACACCCACATTTGTTTGAAACGCCGCGGATGTCTGCTTTCCACTCCAAATCATCGCCTCGGTATCCTCATATAATTTTTCGAAAATAGCTCCGAATTTTGCGGACATTCCGCAATTATATAACTTATAGAATAGGGCGTGACGGTCAATTGTGTCGAATGCTGCCTTGAAGTCAACAAATAGGGCGTACAGTCTGCGGCTCTCATTCAAATAAGATTGCGCTGTATTTCGAAGAACAAAAATATGATCTGCGGTTGAGTACCCTTTCCGAAATCCGGCTTGATTTTCAATTATTTTCTTTTCTTCGGTAATCCATTTGGAAAATCTAGTTTGCAGAATGGTCGTAAATATTTTACCCGAAGCGTTCAAAAATGATATGCCACGGTAACATGCAGGATCGTTGACGTCACCTTTTTTAAAAATCGGAAATATAACTGCATCACGAAACTCCTTTGGAATATCTTCATTATCGAAAATTCGGTTGAACTCTGTACATAAAACCTCCACCATTTTATCACCTCCATATTTAAAATATTCTACCGGTATTCCATTGCTACCTGCTGCTTTGTTATCTTTGCATTGATTCAGAGCATTTTGGACCTCATCTTTGGTTATCACTGCATCTAAAATATGCTGACTCCATTTAGGCCTTGCGAATTGCACCGTGTCGGTTATATCTCTATTTTGTAGTATACTGCAAAAATGACTTCTTAACTGTGCCGTATTCATTTTATTTCCGATGTGGAATGTACAATCATCATTATTAACATATATTTGACAGTCTTCCAAAAATCTTTCGAGTTAGTGCATCGGCTTAATAAGTCAGCTTGTTGTTGGAAAAATATACGTTTTTTCTCTCTGCACAAAGTTTTATATGCCTGATTTGCTCGAATATACGCATTTCTAGCTGTTTCACTATTACGTTTTCGGAACAATTTTAGCCATGCGAAGGAGCGGCATCTATATTTTTCGCATTCACTATCATACCATTTCTGTTTGGATGTTCTTTTGGGACTGGGTGTGATATATGCGCAGTCAGTAACCATTTTACTCAAGGTCTCGATGTTAACGTGTTGCACCACAGCTAATTTTTCATTTATTTTTGACCTATATTCATCGGCGAACTCTTTTTTCCACATGATATTGGGAAGTAATTTCATGGGTTCCGTTTCAATATCAGTACTGCCGATGCAATCTAACCCAAACCCAATCGTAGCTATAATTGGGAGATGATCGGAGTACTGCTTACATTCTACCGTGAAATCCGTAAGAAGGGGAATCCAGTCCCCTCCGGCCAGGCATAAGTCAATTACCGAGTGTCCTTGATGTCCGATGTATGTGAACTCTCCCAAGAAATCGCGTTGCGAGCATCCATTCATAATCTTCAAACCGAAAGAGTCCATCAAGTCAATCATTTTTCTTCCGTACGCATTACAAACACCGTCTTTAGATTTTCGAATGGAGTTTACTACCCTGTTGGAGATCGGTTGTTCGTATCCAATTCGTGCATTAGCATCACCCATTACGAGAATATCAGTGCTGTTTATATTAACAAGTAGGTCAACTAATTTATAGTAATCGCTCATCCAATGGTTACAGTTCAGATATATTGGAACTATATGCCGTAACTTATTATTGGTATTCAGAGTGAGATAAAACCAATCCTCAAAGAGTTCGAAATTACATACAATGTTACGTGCCTTTAGATCCTTTTTATACCCCAACAATGCACCTCCACTCGGTCTTCCTTTATTACTTCGTCTCACAGCAGGTCAAACTGACTTAGCTTCTTTTCAAATAACTCGAATCCATCAACAATAAACGTTTCTAATAAAATTATTATGTGAAAATTATTCAAGAATGTATAAAAATCATAAAAAATATTTTTGTTCTTTAAGCCGCATATGTTGTAAGCCAAAATAGATAATTCAGTTGTTTGGCTCAAGTGGCAGACGGCGGCACCTTCCTATGCAGTACGTTCTAAATTATTTTCTGTTTCTGTTGTTGCTTCTGAGTGAGCGATGTTACTTAAGAGTTTTAGTTCGACTCCCATCATCTCCTTTAATTCCGCTTGTCCGTCTTTGTCTCCATACTTTAATTTGTTCTCGCTGAACTGTTTTCCATTAAGATGCATTATTTCATCGTTGACATACACTTTCGCATTTGGCTGCTGGGTGACAAGTTGTTTTCTAACTCGTAAGAGACAGTTTCGTTTTTGTCGCGCTTCGTAGGGTAAATCTTTTTGTATTATGATGCCGGTGTTCTTTAACTTTTTTGCGTTTTGCAGTGCTCGTATAACTTGCTGTCGATTGTGTAATATTACACGGAAGTTAGTTCGCCGTCCCACAGCACCGTGCAATCTTTGAACTTGGTCAGGTGATAAGCTTTCGCAACAATGGAGTGTTTTTGTGCAAATTTCTTGTATCGTTGCAGTGGGGTTTTCTAGTGATTCCGCAGAAAGTTTGACGATGAGATTTTGTGCCGTGGCATTCTTTTGCAGTCGAGCTATTTCCGAGGCCTGCTTGTGTTGTGCCAGTTTCATTTCCATTATTTCGTTGGTGAGTTGCGCGTTGATTTTCTCCAATTGCGTTATTTTCACAAATAATTCCTGCAAATCAGATTTTCGGACAACGTCTTGCAATTTATCATCGAGAGTGCTAGAGAAAAGGTGAACCAATTCCTGCATGTCTTCTGGTGTCATTTTACTGTCGTTTTTCTTGCTTTTAGAGAAATTTTCGGGTGAAATGGCAGACAATGTACGTTTTGACATTACCTGTTCTATTGATTCCCGTGCGCAGTGATTTGTCTTGTTTTGATTATTCGAACTTATTGTTGCGCAATCGGTAGCCAGTCACAGTAGTAAGATCGTATTCACCAAAATTAACAAATAATAATTGGGTTTACTTATTGAAAAAAGGATTTGAAAATCGGTCGTGATGTAACCACTAGCGACAATTTTGACAGCCAATCAATCTATTCCTCAGTTGATTTCCAGCAAAAAAGTTGTATGGAACATACCCCCTCAGCTTAACCCTTTAGCTGCCACAGGCATTTAAAATTTTTTGAAAAAAATCATTTTCTTGCACGATTTAAAGCCTAATATCTCCAAAGCTAGACCAGCTAGAATAGTGAAAAAAAATGATTATTACAGCCAACAAATTTACCTATAAAATAAAACTAACCACACTAAAATCGGATAAGAGGTTTGGGTTTTACAGAGCCTCAAAGTCAAATTTGCGTGATTTGACCCAAAAACAATCTTTTTTTCCATCGCAATTTTCTCCAACTTCTACCAAGGTAAGGTGCTTGTACGATTCTTTTAAAAATTGGCGCAAAGTCTTACGATCATATCTTTCTTAGATCATTTTACTCTAGCTCCATTATATCTAACCGCTAAAGGGTTAAGCTGAGGGGGTATGTTCGGTACAACTTTTTTGCTGAAAATCAACTGAGGAATCGTAATCCGGTGCGTTTATGCGGCAGTTTCCGGACACCCTGTATAGACGGTGGTGCTTACACATATGCTGGTTATGTTCGCAATTTTTCCACTGCATTGTTCTTGCTTTTAATGACGTCATATGATTGTTTTTGTTGTTTGTTCAAACTTTAGTAGGCAGCTTTGAAGTAATTGATCAGCTATTTGGCGGCATACGGATAATATCATTGTGATCATAACCTCTGTTTATATCCGTCTCCTTAGTGTTCAATGTGGGAACAAACATAGACAAGATCACAACGTTCAGATAGACGCGAAGATGCAAGACCTGACGAGTGCATCTATCTGGATGGACCAGGCTAGGAGCAGATATTCAGGTTTACTCCACATCATTTATATTCCAAATAATGTCGTAGATAACTTTATAGACATGCATACATTCATATTTCCTTATTTAATTTTTTTCAGCATCAGATATATTATCATTAGTGTCGATGGCCCGACGTCGGGCTTTGACCACCTAATGCAAATTAATCACACATTTTAAATTTCCCGCCAAGCCCCCCTCATAAAGCACTCAGATTTATACGGCGCCTATGCATAATTTCCCCTGCACTAACACTAACCAAACTCTTCAGCAAAATTGCTTCAATTCTCTCGCACAATGTTACTTCCTTACTCTCTTTTTTCTGAGTGAAAAGTGCACTAGAGGCCCAGAGAGCCACTAAGACTAAATCACTTCCATACGTGTGTAATGTAGAATTACACTCAACCAAAACCTCAACACCATCAAAGGAGTAATTTACGCTCCCATTCTGACAAAACACGACAATGAAACTATAAGGAAGGTCTCAGAGAATTTAATTTCATTGAGTGTCAAAAATTACAAAATTTATAGACGGCAAAATAGTGAATACTCCCCTACATGTGCTAAGTTTTGACGAGTATTATCTCCCGGCAGAAGTAAAAATTGTTTTTTTTGAAAGTCACAGCATATATACCATCACCAATACAGTGCAAGAACTGCTTCAAATAAAACCAACAACGTCCTTCAAAATTATAACCCACCCCCATTAGCCCCTTCTGCCAAAGATATAGAGCTTCCAATTTCAGAACTCGAACTAGATTCCTGCCTTTCACCTCTTTGTGGCACAACATCAGGTAAAGACCGAATTTCCTACCCAATGATGAAAAATGCTGGTCATGTATTCAAAAAGCGACTACTAGAGCTGTTTAATAATATCTTAATACAATCTACTATACCACAATCATGGAAATCAGCTCTTATTTTTCCACTGCATAAAGCAGGCAAGGCGGTGAATACAATAAACGGATACAGCCCAATTTCACTCCTTCGCTGCATTTCCAAAGTGCTTGAAAAAATCATATCCAAACGCCTAACTTGGTTTTTGCACAGAAATGACCATCTATCTTCAAAACAAGTTGCCTTTAAAAAAGGCAAAGGCACAATGGATATTATCCTTCACTTAGACCACTTCATCACGAGAATTCTATCCTCACGCAACCACGCCTCCATTGTCAGTCTCGACTTCGAAAAAGCATTTGAACGCGTAGGCATACATACCATACTCAGCTATCTAAGCAAATGTAAAATAGACATACCTAAATATATTAAAGGATTTCTAACAAATCGCAAAATAATAGTTAGAATAAATAGCTGTTTCTCAAAAGTTTATTCAATCCATAATGGGATCCCACAAGGCTCGCCACTATCAGTTACTCTTTTTATAATAGCATTCGAAGAGCTGTACGAAATAATAGTAGAGTAACATTTTTGGGGATTCTGCGTTTACGCCGACGATATTTACATCTTCCAAAAAGTACAAAATAATAACGATTTTGAAAAAAAAAATTGAAGATTCTTGGACTTCTATTCAATAAGCGTCACAAATGGAATAACCATATTTTAAATACATTGAAGGAATTAACAAACAGACTCAATATTGTAAAATATATCTGCAATTTCAAGTCAGAAGCGCAATCCAATACGCTTGTAAATATCGTACGATCACTAATATTGTCCAAAATCGACTTCGGGCTTCCTATTTACGGTTTTGCAGCAAAAAAACCAACTCCAAAAACTCAAATCCATCTACCATGAAGGAGCTCGTCGTGCGGTTGGTGCGTTTCGAAGTACACCAATTATTTGCCTGCTGGCCGAAACCGGCCTTCCTACCCTAGAAGATAGAAGAGACCAACTATTAGGAAACATGATTGCAAAAGTCTTACAACCTCATGACACCCTACTTGAAGCTGACATTAAATCAACGCTGAAACGTAAAACGAAACCAAAATCAAAATCTTCCCTAACTCGAATACTGGAACTCGCAAAAGAACTCGAGGTGTCAACACACTCAGTCAAACAAAAGAAACCAACGCATCCACCATGGTTACTTTTGGACCAGTCAATCATTACAAACTTAGGCTCATACCCGAAGACAACAACCAACGCATCAATTTATCAGAAAGAGTTTCGGAGCCTAGCCGACCCTTTGCAAAAAAACGGCTGGTCATTCATTTTCACCGATGGTTCAAAAACCGCCTTTTCGATCACCACAAAGGACCAAATAATTAATGTCGGAAATCTACCCAATACGCCAGGAAATTTGAACAAAAATTTGGTCAAACTTCGGAAAAGTTGAGGGAAAGCTGGATTTTTGCATGAGCCTTCCTTTCGAGGTCCTAAACAAGACTCTAAAAGTCCCCGTCTCTACGAGTGCCACTAGCGATGCTACAGAGGGTCAAAGACCCTCGAAAACAGGTTTTTCTGAATATCTTGATAACGGTAGCATATACAAAAAAGTGGTGTAAGGCAGATTTGAAGCTCTTGTGCTTTCTCAATAAACGATGGAAATATCGAATAAGTTCGGGCACTCCTAACGGTGCCAGGTGGTCTAACGGTATTTTTAACATATTTCATGGAAATCTCTATAACGGTAACTCGTACTAAAAACTTTTGTATGGAAAATTTGTAGTCTATGGAGTTTTGAAGAAAGCGACCAAATTTCATAACATTTTACGCAGATTCAAGAGCGCTACGGGGGTTCAAACCTTAAAAAAAATGTGTTTTTTTTTGGGGTTTTTCGTGAATGGCGCTAAGACGGGGGAGTGTGCTCTATGGTCTTCTATGAGAAATTTGTAGCTTCTGAGGCTGTCAGTAAGACGCCAAAAGTCCCCAAAGATGCGAGCCCCGCTTACGAAGCTATGAGGGATCAAACATTCAATTAAGCAGTTTTTTGGGGAATATTTCTATAACGGTAACGTGCACTGAAAATGGTTATAAAGAAAATGTGTAGCTTATACAACGCTTAACTAAATATCCGAATTTCAGATCGATGCGTGCAATTTTAAGGGCGCTATGAGGGTCCGAACCGTACTATAACGGTATTTTTCGGTTTTTCGTGAATTTCTTCATAACGAGAACGTATTCGGGAGGGAGGCCTGTACCAATTGGTTGCTTCTGTAACCTCAACTTAAAATGCCAAAACAACTCATCTATGCGGGCACCCCCAAGGAAGCTATGAGGGGTCAAAGTTAAACAAAAAACGGCTTCTCGGAAATTTTTTAATAACGGTAACCTCTTGAAAGAACCAATCTGAGCTAAATTTGTAGCTCTTGTAGCTGTTAGTCAGGGGCCAAAAGTCCCCACCGATGGAAGCCCCCCTAGGGAAGTTATGAGGGTCCAAACATCCAAAAATGCAGTTTTTTTGGGAATATCTCTATAACGGTAATGTACACCGAAAACTGTTATATGGCCAATATATAGCTTATACAACGCTTAATTAAATATCTAAATTTCAGATTGATACCTGTAATATTAAGGGCGCTATGAGGGTCCTAACCGCACAATAACGGTATTTTTCGTTACTTTCGTGAATTTGTCCATAACGGGAACGCATTCGGGATGGAAGCCTGTAACAATTTGTTGCTTCTGTAACTTCAAATTAAAACGCCAAAAGAACTCATCTATGTGAACACACCGAAGGAACCTATGAGGCGTCAATATAAAACAAAAAACCGTTTCTCGGAATTTATTAATAACGGGAACCTCCAGGGGGAACCCATCTGAGGAAAATTTGTAGCTCGTGTTGCTGTTAGTATGACATCAAAATTCCCCAACGGTGGGAGCCCCCCTAGAGAAGTTGTGAGGGTCTAAACATCCAAATAAGCAATTTTTTGGGAATATCTGTATAACGGTAATGTGCACCGAAAACTGTTATATCGGGAATTTGTAGCTTATACAACGCTTAAAAAAATTTCTGAATTTTAGATTGATGTGCGCAATGCTAAGGGCGTAATGAGAATCTGAACCATACAATTTCGGTATTTTTGGTTATTTTCCTGAAAATTTCTGTAACGGTAACGTATACCGGAGACAGTCTGTAGAAATTTGTTGTTTTTATGTTTCCAAATAAAATGTCCTACCGATTTGAATGCACTTGAGGCAACCGTACGTGCATTATAACGTTTAAACTAACTAATTTTTAATGAAGGTACGTGTAGTATGTAGTATGTAGGGTATGTGTGCACGTACGCTTGCCTCAGGTGCATTCAAATCGGTGGAGCATTTTATCTGCAACCATAGAAACAACAAATTTCTACAGACTGTCTCCGATATACGTTACCGTTACAGAAATTTTCAGGAAAATAACCAAAAATACCGTAATTGTATGGTTCATACCCTCATAACGCCCTTAGCATTGCGCGCATCAATCTGAATTTCGGATATTTAATTAAGCGTTGTATAAGCTACAAATTCTCTTTATAACTATTTTCAGTGCACGTTGCCGTTATAGAGATATTCCCCAAAAACTGCTTAATTGAATGTTTGATCCCTCATTGCTTCGTAAGCGGGCTCGCATCTTTGGGGACTTTTGGCGTCTTACTGAAAGCCACAGAAGCTACAAATTTCTCCTAGAAGACCATAGAGCACACTCCCCCGTCTTAGCGCCATTCATGAAAAATCCAAAAAAAACACCTTTTTTTAAGGTTTGAACCCCCATAGCGCTCTTGAGGCTGCGTGTATTAATATGAAATATGAACGCTTCTTCAAAACTCCATAGACTACAAATTTTCCATACAAAAGTTTTTAGTACGAGCTACTGCTTAATGTTCGTGAAATATGTTAAAAATACCGTTAGACCTCCTGGCACCGTTAGGAGTGCCCGAACGTATTCGGTATTTGCAGCGTTTATTGAAAAAGCACAAGAGCTTCAAATCTGCCATACACCACTTTTTTTGTATCCCCTACCGTTATCCAGATATTCAGAAAAAACTGTTTTCGAGGGTCTTTGACCCTCTGTAGCACCGCTAGCGGCACTCGTAGAGACTGGGACTTTTAGGGTCTTGTTTAGGACCTCGAAAGGAAGGCTCATGCAAAAATCCAGCTTTCCTCTAATTTTTCCGAAGTGGAGTGCCAATTTTCCTGGGGTACAACTACAACTCCATTTTCACCGCAGAACTACTAGGCCTATATAATGCAACTCTTCATGCCGCTTCTAAAGCCGGCAAGTTTGTTTTATGCACTGATAGTAAATCATGTGAAGATGCAATAAAAAATATATATAAAAAAAAAAAATTAACCCAACCATAACAACCATTCGAAACAAACTCATCGAGAAACCTAGCAAAATAAAAATCATGTGGGTACCAGGGCATGCAAACATTCCGGGTAACTGTTCCCTTCCAAGTTCAGTCAACGCCATCTAGATACATCAAGGCCGTAACTCAGCCGTTTCATGCCGTCATAGTTTGCCTACTATGTTTTGGATTTACACGAACAAACAACAACAACAAGCATATGACGTCATTAAAAGTAACAACAAAACAGTGCAAACAGTAGGCGAAAAATTTCTACATTGCGGCCTTAATATAGAGACGGCGGTGGTTCAGTTCGACGAGCTCAACGTGCATCAAGTTAGCGGAACAACTTTTGAAAATCGACTCGGCGACTTTACAGTAATTTGCCGCTAATTTGTTGTGAATTAGTTGTGAAAAAATTAATTTTGTCGCTCTTCATTTTCACTGAGAAAATGGGTGTTCCGCTAACTTGACGTCAAGTTAGCGGAACAACTTTCACGGATCAAGTCGGAACTTATACCGTTCCCTTCCGCTATTTTGTTGTGAATTAGTTGTGAAAGAAAAAAAATTGTCGCTCTTCACCATCAGCGGGAAATTGCAGTTTCCTGTTTGTGACGTCACTATGGAACAGTCCCACTTTACCCGATCGAATCAAATCGCGGAGTATGTCATAATTTGCTGCAAGGATAATACGAATGAGATGTTAAAATAACGATTTTGTCGCTCCTCGCCATTAACGGTAAAATGCACTTTTCCATATTATGGTGACGTCACTATCTCAAACAACCTACTTTTCCTGATCGCACCGTGTCGGGGAATATGTCAAAATTTGTCTCTTGGCTAATTACAATTAGTTGTGAAAACAATGATTGTGTCGCTCTCTTTTATACGCGGGAAAACGCGGTTTTCCAAATTATGACGTCACTATGGGAGAAAACACACTTTTCCTGATCGGATCGACTTGGGGAGTATGGCATCATTTGCCGCTTGGCTGATACGAATTAGTTGTGAAAAGAATGATTTTGTCGCTCCCTTCTATCCGCGGGAAAACGCGGTTTTCATATTATGACGTCACTATGAGAGAAAATCCACTTTTCCTGATCGGATCGACTTGGCGAGTATGTCATAATTTGTCGCTTGGCTACTACGAAGTAGTTGTGAAAAGAATGATTTTGTCGCTCTTCGCTATCGGTGAGAAAACACGGCTTTCCATATTATGATGTCACTGTGGGGGAAAACCCACTTTTCCTGATCGGATCGACTTGGTAAGTATGTCATAATTTGCCGCTTGGCTAATACGAATTAGTTGTGAAAAGAATGATTTTGTCGCTCTTCGCTATCGGCGAGAAAACGCGGTTTTCCATTTTATGACGTCACTATGAGAGAAAACCCACTTTTCCTGATCAGATCGATTTGACGAGTATGTCATAATTTGCCGCTTGGCTGATACGAATTAGTGTGAAAAGAATGATTTTATCGCTCTTCGCTATTGGCGAAAAAACGCGGTTTTCCATTTGATGACGTCACTATGGGAGAAAACCCACTTTTCCTGATCAGATCGATTTGACGAGTATGTCATAATTTGCCGCTTGGCTGATACGAATTAGTTGTGAAAAGAATGATTTTGTCGCTCCCTTCTATCCGCGGGAAAACGTGGTTTTCCTTTTTATGACGTCACTATGGGAGAAAACCTACTTTTCCTGATCGGATCGACTTGGCGAGTACCTATGTCATAATTTGCCGCTTGGCTGATACGAATTAGTTGTGAAAAGAATGATTTTGTCGCTCTTCGCTATCGGCGAGAAAACGCGGTTTTCCATTTTATGACGTCACTATGGGAGAAAACCCACTTTTCCTGATCAGATCGATTTGACGAGTATGTCATAATTTACCGCTTGGTTACTGCGAATTAGTTGTGAAAAGAATGATTTTGTTGCTCCCTTCTATCCGAGGGAAAACGCGGTTTTTCATTTTATGACGTCACTATGGGAGAAAACCCATTTTTCCTGATCCGATCGACTTGGCAAGTATGTCATAATTTGCCGCTTGGCTGATACGAATTAGTTGTGAGAAGAATGATTTTGTCGCTCCCTTCTATCCGCGGGAAAACGCGGTTTTCCATATTATGACGTCACTATGGGAGAAAACCCACTTTTCCTGATCCGATCGACTTGGCGAGTATGTCATAATTTGCCGCTTGGCTGATACGAATCAGTTGTGAAAAGAATGATTTTGTTGGTCCTCGCTATCGGCGAGAAAACGTGGTTTTCCATATTATGACGTCACGATGGGAGAAAATCCACATTTCCTGATCGGATCGACTTGGCGAGTATGTCATTATTTGTCGCTTGGCTACTACGAAGTAGTTGTGAAAAGAATGATTTTGTCGCTCTTCGCTATCGGTGAGAAAACACGGATTTCCATTTTATGACGTCACTATGGGAGAAAACCCACTTTTCCTGATCGGAACGATTTGACGAGTATTTCATAATTTGCCGCTTGGCTGATACGAATTAGTTGTGAAAAGAATAATATTGTTGGTCCTCGCTATCGGCGAGAAAACGTGGTTTTCCATATTATGACGTCACGATGGGAGAAAATCCACATTTCCTGATCGGATCGACTTGGTGAGTATGGCATAATTTGCCGCTTGGCTAATACGAATTAGCTGTGAAAAGAATGATTTTGTCGCTCTTCGCTATCGGTGAGAAAACACGGATTTCCATTTTATGACGTCACTATGGGAGAAAACCCACTTTTCCTGATCGGAACGATTTGACGAGTATTTCATAATTTGCCGCTTGGCTGATACGAATTAGTTGTGAAAAGAATGATTTTGTCGCTCTTCGCTATCGGTGAGAAAACACGGATTTCCATTTTATGACGTCACTATGGGAGAAAACCCACTTTTCCTGATCGGAACGATTTGACGAGTATTTCATAATTTGCCGCTTGGCTGATACGAATTAGTTGTGAAAAGAATAATTTTGTTGGTCCTCGCTATCGGCGAGAAAACGTGGTTTTCCATATTATGACGTCACGATGGGAGAAAATCCACATTTCCTGATCGGATCGACTTGGTGAGTATGGCATAATTTGCCGCTTGGCTAATACGAATTAGCTGTGAAAAGAATGATTTTGTCGCTCTTCGCTATCGGTGAGAAAACGCGGTTTTCCATTTTGTGACGTCACTATGGGAGAAAACCCACTTTTCCTGATCAGATCGATTTGACGAGTATGTCATAATTTACGTGCATCAAGTTAGCGGAACAACTTTTGAAAATTGACTCGGCGAGTTTACAGTAATTTGCCGCTAATTTGTTGTGAATTAGTTGTGGAAAAATTAATTTTGTCGCTCTTCATTTTCACTGTGAAAATGGGTGTTCCGCTAACTTAACGTCAAGTTAGCGGAACAACTTTCAAGGATCAAGTCGGGACTTGTACTGTTCTCTTCCGCTATTTTGTTGTGAATTAGTTCTGAAAAAAAAAATTTTTGTCGCTCTTCATTTTCACTGAGAAAATGATAACTTGACGTCAAGTTAGCGGAACAACTTTAACGGATCAATTCGGAACTTATACCGTTCCCTTCCGCTATTTTGTTGCGAATTAGTTGTGAAAGAAAAAAATTTGTCGCTCTTCACCATCAGCGGGAAATTGCAGTTTCCTATTTGTGACGTCACTATGGAACAACCCCACTTTACCCGCTCGAATCATGTCGCGGAGTATGTCATAATTTGCTGCAAGGATAATACGAATGAGATGTTAAAATAACGACTTTGTCGCTTCTCGCCATTAACGGTAAAATGCACTTTTCCATATTATGGTGACGTCACCCTCTCAAAAAACCTACTTTTCCTGATCGCACCGTGTCGGGGAATATGTCAAAATTTGTCTCTTGGCTAATACGAATTAGTTGTGAAAAGAATGATTTTGTCGCTCCCTTCTATCCGCGGGAAAACGCGGTTTTCCATATTATGACGTCACTATGGGAGAAAACCCACTTTTCCTGATCGGATCGAATTGGCGAGTATGTCATAATTTGCCGCTTGGCTACTACGAATTAGTTGTGAAAAGAATGATTTTGTCGCTCTTCGCTATCGGCGAGAAAACGCGGTTATGTCATATTGCCGCAAAATCATTCTTTTCACAATTGTAATTAGCCAAGCGACAAATTTTGACATATTCCCCGACACGGTGCGATCAGGAAAAGTAGGTTGTTTGAGATAGTGACGTCACCATAATATACAAAAGTGCATTTTACCGTTAATGGCGAGGAGCGACAAAATCGTTATTTTAACATCTCATTCGTATTACCCTTGCAGCAAATTATGACATACTCCGCGACTTGATTCGAGCGGGCAAAGTGGGGTTGTTCCATAGTGACGTTACAAACAGGAAACTGCAATCTCCCGCTGATGGTGACGAGCGACAAATTTTTTTCTTTCACAACTAATTCACAACGAAATAGCGGAAGGGAACGGTATAAGTTTCGACTTGATCCTTGAAAGTTGTTCCGCTAACTTGACGTCAAGTTAGCGGAACACCCATTTTCTCAGTGAAAATGAAGAGCGACAAATTTTTTTTTCACAACTAATTCACAACAAAATAGCGGAAGAGAACGGCACGAGTCCCGACTTGCTCTTTGAAAGTTGTTCCGCTAACTTGTCGTCAAGTTAGCGGAACACCCATTTTCTCAGTGAAACTGAAGTGTGACAAAATTAATTTTTCCACAACTAATTCACGACAAATTAGCGGCAAATTACTGCACGTTACTCTTTTTCCGAACGCAGTAATTGCATTAAAATTTTTATTAACAGTGCCAGTAACTGTTGCATCAGACGAGCGAAGTTTTTCGAAACTAAAAATTATAAAAGATTATTTAAGATCAAGTATGTCACAAGAAAGATTGGCGGGGTTGGCCATAATATCAATAGAAAAAGACTTGGTGGAAGGATTAGATTACGATGAGTTAATAACTGAATTCGCAAAAGCTAAGGCCCGAAGTGTAAATTTTCTTGTGTAAACTTCTAATTATTTTTGAAAATAGTAAATATATAAAATATATAAAGTGTTATAACTATGTCATAACTATAATTATCTTGGCACTTCCTTTATTTGTCTCCACAATCTCCAAATCTGAATTTTTGCAATTAGAAGTTGTCCCTTTAATCATACTCCATATTTGTAGGTCTTATTTTTATCCATGAGAATCTTATTCACAATATACATATGTATAATAAGTAGTGTACAATATTTAGCTCAATTTGATTCACTATTGTGGAAGTTATAGAGGTTTCTTTCTGATGGTTTTTTCGATGTTGACGAAAATCGTCACGATGGCAAAAGTAGTAGAGGAATTTTATTTTTATATTTAAATAAATAACAGGCGCGACAATCCAGCATTGGACTAAGGCCGCAGGATGTGTTAGTGACATCCTATTTCCAAGATCTTATCTGCTTTTTGTTGAGGTAATGAGATCAGCATCACGCTCAGCAGTGTTATTTATCCCCATAAATGGGTACTCGTTTAACATCTGAGTGAGATCATAGTCCGTCACAAGCTCGTGAGTTCGAAAAACACCATGGAACACGGTGAGATTCGAACTCATGAGCCTGTGCACCGAAGGTGCGCGCACTAACCGCTAGACCAGCCAGACTACTACATTTTTATATTTAATTGTATGAAAAAAATTGAGAAAAAATTAATGGTATGTTATTACATCTTTTTGAAACAATACAAAAAATAAATGAAATAAATATTGTCCGTAGTTTACGTTTTATAAGTACTTTTATAGCACTGTTACATATATGTAACATCCGTCCTGATATGGGGAAAGTGCACTTCTCGTATACGAGGTGTATGAGTATGTTTTTTTTTAGTGTTTTTTTATTTTATGGATTTTTTTTAAAGAAGTCCGGATTCTCAAAAAATACGGATTAACGAAAATTCCGGATTTTAACAAGACATTTTTATATAGGAAACTAGTATTATTAGTCTTCATAAATGTTAAAATTGAAAAGAAAAAACATGCTATTATTTAGGTTTTTCCTTAAAATTAGTCATGTCACATGATTTTCTAGACCCTTGTGCTTTCTTGACTGGCAAATTGAGCGGCCATATTTGGCATAACATACCAAATATATTAAGAGTCGGAATTAGAATTGCTCTAGAAATCCGGAATATGGATACAATAGTTGTCCTATGTGGATTAAAATGATAGACGGATTCAAGGGGATCCGGAGCAAGGAGCCAGCTTTATTTTCACCAGGCCAAGGATTAGTTATTCTATTTAACTCTGCTAATATAATATTTAAAAGGATATATTTTGAGCTACGAAAGAAGAAATGGTATAGACAATTATAGACAAGGACGAATTATAGGCTCTATATTTAGTCCTTTTTAGACAAATTGGGCGGATGGACAAATTGACAAAAAATTGAAACATTAATTTTATAATTTACTGGCAAAAAAAATATTTACTAAAATGTTTTTGAATACACTTTCCCCGTATCATGCCTGATGTTACATATATGTAATATGCCATGTAACAGTGCCGGGAGCCTGAACCCGGCATCCGGGGAAATTTTTTTTTCTACAAAATGTGTTTTTAGCCATTTTAAGCCGTCGCACGTGGAAAATTTCAGCTCAATCGGTAAGATTTTAGGGTCTCGTCGTTAATGGGTTAATGCAACTACATTCTACGATGCATTTTGAATTTAATAATATACGTTTTCATCTAGTAGGCGGGGCTCGACTCGATTAATCTAGTGGCTTTAGTAAATCCTATCAGTAGTGTGAATCCCCTCTAAAATAAAATAAAAATCACATTCGCTAATTTATTTGGCAGCATTGACTATTAAAAATATAAAGTGAATTCACACGCCTGTTTCAATACAGATTTAAGGGCCCGTATCCGAAACAAAACAATTTATCTTCAAACTTATATCCTGATGCGGAAGGGCGCCAAAATATGACTGCTCCGGGCGCTGAAATGTCTTGCATTCGGACTAATTTGATAACAGTTTACATACATATGTCTGCACAAAAAAATCTTCCATGAAAATAAATGGATATCGTTAAATATAATTTCTTGTTTTTATTTATTTACTGTAGCCAAAACATTAAATATGCATTGCACTAAAAAATAAAAATTAATTAATTTAAAAATTAAATTCAATAATCTGTATGGTTACCATTAACTATTTTCAACGATGAATTTTACTGCTGTTGTAGTAAACTTTCACAGAAAGCGAATGTTAATTTTATTACAATATAATAGACTTTTTCACAACACGATTTTGTAAAATTTCACTATTTTTTTCTCTCCGTGATCTATAAAAATGATTTTAATACTTTTATTGTTTAAAAATGACAGTAAAGTATCGATAGAATGATTCTACAAATAAAAATTTCACCTTTTCTAAAAAATAAAAATGTTTTCTCAGTAGGTTCAGCCAGACCTATTGGGTATAGAATATTCATATTGTAGTAGGTGCCGAAAGAAGGGTTAAATGGGAGACGCCATGTTGATAGTAAAAGCTATTTAAATTGCATTGCTGCTGCTGCTCCATTTTATTTCGAGCATTACTCTTACAAACTAATCGTAGAGTGAGACGAAAATTCTTTCGTTTCTGTCTTTCGTTGTAAAAGCCAAAAAGTCATAAAACCGGTACGTTATATGCGAGTGTTCGTTATAGCCGGATTCACAAACACAAATGTATACATTTTTTAGAATTTGACATGAGACTTCTGAATTCGTTCGTTATAACAGAGGGTTCGGTATAGCCTGTGCTCACTGTTCCGAAAATTCGGTAATGTACTTTCCAGCAACGGCCAGCAAGTCGCTATGCTATGGCCTCATATGTCTCGCTAGTGGCAGTAGCGACATCTGGTGCAAAGTACGGAAATACAACTTGGGTTGGCGTATAGACTAGATATATTGCATTACTCCCTCTTTAACCTTCGGGCGGGCGCAATGCATCTGACAGATTAAGTGACCAGTTTTTGTTGCGCCAATCAGCGATTTGAAAAGGGAGAGATCTGAAACTCACAGTAGCTTAATCTTTATCGATCAACTACCCAAAGCAGCTTTCAGTTTCTTTCTACCATATGTGTGAGGGGCGGGAGGGGATGAAACAATCTCTCAGATGTATTGCGCCCGATTGTCTTATTTTCTCGTTTTGTATGAAAATTTCCACTTGCTATACTCTTCACATTGCGTAATAACTTTGTGTTGACTTTTAGGCTCACCAAATCCTTCAATAGTGTGTTTTTAGTAAAATAAGCTCAAATTTTTTAGCCGGTCGAGTTGTAGGAGGTTTTTCAAATATTGAAGCGATTGAAAGCGGAATATTCTTAGAAAATAGAAAATGTGAAGGGTATCAAACTTTTTAAGCCAGTATTTGCTTCTAAAATTTCGTAGAACTGTTTCAAAAAGACAATGCAACAATAGATAAGAGTCTCAAATATACACAAACTTAGTTTCATCCTATTTTCTGCACTTAATCTGTCAGATGCATTGCGCCCGATCGTGTTAGGATTAGTATTGCGCCCGCCGGAAGGTTAAACCTGTCCGTTCCGAGCCGAACACGCTTCGGTCTCCTCCGTATCGTCGCCTCGATAGGGTGCCAGTCGATCTACATGTATAATTTTATTTTTTGGCTCTCGACGTTCCGTCCGCTAGTTCCCATTTCCGTTCCAGCATGCCATCCCCAACGTGAAGAGATTTCCACTGAGCCCAATAGCTTTTCGTCGTTGATCCAAACGATGTTACCTCGTTCTAACTGGGCCTTTCCCCGGACTCCTTCCAGACGAGTATCGAACCGATATCCTCATCATTCAGCTGGGCTTTGCGTATTTCCTCTGGATTTCAACTTTTTATATGCAACATTGTCAGCCTTCGTATGTCCACTGCTTCCTTCTCTTCCGACCGAGTGCAGTGCTTTCGTCCAAAGTAACATGGACCGCGATTTTCACGATGAATTCGTGAAACGTTGATGGCAGTTTTGGGGGCATGATTACCACAAGCCAACCTCTGCCCCTCGAGATTGGCTTTTACATGCTTCCCGACTCACCGAAAACGGGAGCAGGTTGCTTCGCACTTCGCCAACTCGTTCTTCTGGTTCGCTGCACACATCTCTTACAGGATGTTCTGGCCTTACTCGCAGTGGCGTGCAGTCCATAGATGCGGTGGATGCGCCGCATCCCTTAAAATTTTCTAATACCTACATAATGTATCTATACAGTTTTATTTTTTCATTTAATGATTAATAGTATACATATAAATCTACATGACGTAATACACTTACATAAAATGTACGCCCTAATATGATCCACAGAACTAAGTTGGTTTAACCCAAATATAAACGTACCCATTATGTAACACCGAGCAAACGCCAGCGCTAATATTTTTATACCTTTCGCTCATAGAGTGAAAGGGTATATTAACTTTGCCATGAAGTTTGTAACGCATTAAAAGAAGCATCTCCAACCATATAAAAAGTATACATATATGATCAGCATGACTTGGGGAGTCGATTGGAGCATGTCCGTGTGTCTGTCTGTTGCGACGCGTTTTACTCAGCGGGTATTGAAGCTAGCAAGCTGAAGTTTTGCACACGTGCTTCTTTATGATGCAGGCTGTTTGTATGTTTGATTCACCCAAATTGGATCACTGGGTCATGGGGCTGCCATACAAACCTAACCTCCCAAATTAGGTTCTTCTAAGAACAACTTTTTTATTTGTGCACTTATTTGAACAGTCTGGCTGGTCTAGCGGTTAGTGCGCGCACCTTCGGTGCACAGGGTCATGAGTTCGAATCTCACCGTGTTCCATGGTGTTTTTCGAACTCACGAGCTTGTGACGGACTATGATCTCACTCAGATGTTAAACGAGTACCCATTTATGGGGATAAATAACACTGCTGAGCGTGATGCTGATCTCATTACCTCAACAAAAAGCAGATAAGATCTTGGAAATAGGATGTCACTAACACATCCTGCGGCCTTAGTCCAATGTTGGATTGTCGCGCCTGTTATTTATTTATTTATTTATTTATTTGAACAAAATGTCACACAAATGTGTCCCTCTTTATGACACAAAACATATGTAAGAATGGATCAAATCGGACCATGGGGTCATGGGGCTGCCATACAAACCTAACCCCCCAAATAAGGTTCTTCTAAGAAAAACTTTTTTATTTGTGCATCGATTTCAACGAAGTTCCACGCAAATGCATTATTATTGAAGACACACAACATATGTAAGAATGGATCAAATCGGACCATGGTGTCCTGGTGCTGCCATACAAACCCAACCCTCCAAATTAGGTTCTTCTAAGAAAAACTTTTTTATTTGTGCACCAATTTCAACCAAATTCCACACAAATGTATTTCTATTGATGACACAAAACATATGTAACAATGGTCAAGGACCATGGGGTCATGGGCTGCCATACAAACCCAACCCCCCATTTTGGTTTTTCAAAGAAACATTTTTTACACCAATTCCACAAAACCTTGAATTAATGTGTCTTGATCAAAGCAACAAAAAAGATCAAAACAAATGGGATCGTACTATGGGGCTATGCTCCCATACATAACCCAATAAAATTTTCTGAGTAAATATTTTTATTTGCCCATTTTCGGCCGCGCCCGAAATTAGTCTCGGCCCCGGGGGTTGGCGAGCGTAGCGAGCAGGGGGCGAAGCCCCATAGTTGTATTTACACTCATATGTACACACATAGTAATCTACGACTATCTACGTACATATGTACTTGCTTGCTCCATAGTACCAGTCGTTCTGTGTACTAACTTTTTCACTGGATGCGGAAAAAACCTTCCCTCAGTAGTGAATCCATTCCGGGCAAATTTCAGTCGACACGCCTCATGCTCATTGTGCTCTTATGAGTGGATGCGTAGAACAGTCCCCTACAGCCTACACGACAAGAAGAACGAAAATTGAGCACCACTGTGCAGCTCATTCACTACCCTGTTCGTAAGAAGAGTGAATGCAAGCAAGAAAAAAAGAAAGAAAATGCTGAAGGTAACCGCTCGTAGTCAAATTGGCTGAACGCATCTGAAAGTGATTTAGTTAAACCATTCACTTCAGTTGCATAATAATGTACGTTCACGTTTAGTGAATGAATATTATATAATATTAGACGCCTTACAATAGTAAAAATTGATTTTTTTAATGTAAAATTTTGTTGTAAAATTAATAAATCTGCAAAATAAGAAAAGAATTTCGAGGTAAAATTTGCAAACAAAATAAAATCAAGAAAGTTAATGAAATACTGCTGCCGTTTGATTTTATTTTGATTACACATTTTAATGTTTTTTATTTTGCAAATTTATTAATTTTACAACAAAATTTAACATTAAAAAAAAAATCAGTGAAAAAAAAATTTAACACTTTTCAGAAATGATAGATACTGAGGAAATATTGGTTCCATTTAGGAAATATTGGTTTCAGAAATATCTGTTTAAAGGTCGATCCACACGCTTCAGTCGTCAGTCACAGTCATTTTCCATACAATGACAAACATAATTAAGTAGCTGAAAATTCGAGGTTTGTTATACTTTTGGATCATGATGATTTTAGAGATACTAGGGGGCTTCGCCTCCTGCTCGCTACGCTCGTCAACCCCTACCCCCACCTCGATGTTCAAAATTATCTTCGAAGTTATATTCTTAAATATCGAAGATGTTCAATTTTTTTTATTTAATTTATTTAGTTTTATTTAGTCTGGCTGGTCTAGCGGTTAGTGCGCGCACCTTCGGTGCACAGGCTCATGAGTTCGAATCTCACCGTGTTCCATGGTGTTTTTCGAACTCACGAGCTTGTGACGGACTATGATCTCACTCAGATGTTAAACGAGTACCCATTTATGGGAATAAATAACACTGCTGAGCGTGATGCTGATCTCATTACCTCAACAAAAAGCAGATAAGATCTTGGAAATAGGATGTCACTAACACATCCTGCGGCCTTAGTCCAATGCTGGATTGTCGCGCCTGTTATTTATTTTTTTTATTTTAATTTATTTTAATGTTGTATGGTTAAACAACAAGGTTTTCGTAATAATCATGAGCATAATTAGAGAAACTCCCTTTATAATACTGATAAGCTTATATTATAAGCGAGTGCTTGGGAATGAGCTCAGCATTAAAATAAATACTGATGTTTTCTATTTTGACTGTCAAAATGCGATATTCTCAAATATAACATTTGATTTTCTCCCATTCCGCCGCATCCCCACTGATAAATGCCACTGCACGCCACTGCTTTCTCGGAAGACGACAATTCCTTCGCAGATGGCCATTTTCAACGAATTGAGCATCGAATTGAATCACCGTTGACAACCTTCTTGCAGAGTGGGCCTGCCCTCCTCAGCTGTGCACAGTTACTTCGAATGTGCCCGTGTTCACCGCATTTCCAGCATCGACTCGAATCACCGTCTGTAACATTCTTGCCGGATGTGCCTGCCTTCCTCAGCTGTTCACAGGCGCTTCACACATGCCCCTGTTGACCGCATTTCCAGCATCGAATCGAAACTTTGTTCACAACTCGTTTCAATACATCGATTAGGGTAAAAGATCGAGGGGGGGTTGCGTGGCGAGGAAGTGCCGATGCACATTTAGTTTGAACTTTTGCAGATCATAATTTACTGGAAAAACTGGAGATGGTAAGTTATTCCATATTCAAATTGATCGAGTAAGGAAGGAGTCGAAAAATTTTACGGTGCGGCTGTTTCTGACTTCTAGTGTATGCTGGTGGGCACGACTTGAAAGTCGGGTGGTTCGTGATGAGATTGCAAGGTCTGGAATAAGGTTGTATATTTCATTTGAGCAACGGTGATTATAATACCGATAAAATAATGTTAGGCAACCTACGTTACGTCTGTGCTCAAGTCTCAAGAGATTCAATTCGAGATGTAATAGATTGATCACCAATAATTTTAAAAGCCTTGCGTTGTACTTTATCCAGCATAGACAATGCAGAATTATATTCCAGTCTAGATCTTATGTGGCTTTTATAAATTTGGGCTAGATCATCATTGGTAGAAAAATATTTTTTACATCTATTTAAGAACCCAAGGTATTTTAAGGCATTTTTCGCAATGTCGAATATATGATTGGTCCATTTAAGTTTGCATGAGATGCTAGTTCCAATGATGTTAAGAGAAAAAGAATTTGAAATATTAACGCCATCAACAACAGTGCACAACTTATTGGATTATCAAACAACATTGAGTTTTACTAGCATTAAATAAAACCCGGTTCGCTTCACCCCAAGTAATTATTGAAGATATGACTTGGTTCAATGATGCAAACATAGATTGTCTTTGGGTTGATGTAGCGTCACCGCGAGATTCAGCTGCGGATCTGAAAGAATATCCAAAATCAAGAGTACTATCATCGGCAAAACTGTGGATCGGATTGGATGTTAAGTTTAAAAGGTCGTTAATAAAAATCAGAAAGAGAGTCGGGGACAGGACAGTTCCTTGTGGTACACCAGCGTTAATTGAATGAACAGATGATTTAACTCCGTCCAGTACAACAGCGATTGAGCGATCACTTAAAAAACTTTTAAACCAATTGACTATAGTGAGGAATCAATGCCAAAAGCACTTAGCTTCGATAGTAAAGATGTATGCCACACACGGTCAAAAGCCTTTGAAATATCCAAAGCAACCACGTTCGCTTCACCAAAGCAATGAAGACAATGATTCCATCGCTCGAATCTAGGTATTTAATTAATTGGTTGTTTATAAGTATTTCAAAAGCCTTAGACAGGATTGAGGTGAGCGCAATCGGCCTATAACTCGAGGGATCATATGATGCATCACCTTTTTTAAGGATAGGCTGGATATGAGCCGATTTCCACGACGATGGGAAAACTCTTAGTGAATAGGACAGATGGAATAGTTTTCGCAGTGGTTTCGCCAAGGAAGGAGCACATTGTATTACGACTATCGGGGATATACCATCAGGGCCAACTGACTTCGAAGGGTCAAGCTTGGTAAGCACTTTGAAAACCTCTCTAGTACGAAAATGCAACGATCCTTGATTGAAGTAGCATGCAGGTATAGAGGGCGGGCTTTGAAGAGTGGGTGATAAAGTTGAATTAGCAGCAAATAGTTCCGCAAAGATGTTGGCTTTGTCAAGTGGTTCATTATACTGTTCATTGTTATGTATAAGAGGCGGAACAGAAGAAGATGAGAAGTTATTCTTCACTGCTTTGACAAGAGACCAAAAACCCTTACTACCCTTTTCTTTGCACAAAGACTTTTTGTCTTTTGTTACTGTCGTACTGAAACTTAGCCTCTTGTATGGTGGACTTACAGATGTTTCGTAAGGATCGGTACGACTGAAAGAGCTCTTCGGAAGGATTATCCTTGTAGGCTTTAAAAGCTGCTTCTTTATTTCTGATGGCAATTTTGCAATTATGGTTGAACCATGAGGTGTTTTTTGGTTTAAAATTTTTCCAACTGTGCGGAATAAATGCAAACATACCGAACCATATGATGTTAACTATGTAGTCGCAAAAAAAGTCCATCGGTTTCACTACTTGGTACGATTTTCGTTTCGCTCAATGCAAGTACAGCCGGTCCAACCGAAGCCAGGTGACAATACACCGAAAAAAAAGTTTGACTTTAGACCACGAATGTTGCAAAAATTTAGCAACTGCATCATTGGGTCTCTGACTTCTTCTTCTGCACTTGCCTCACTAGAGTCTTGGTCTTATCGAAACTCTACCGCATCGGGATCCTGTCCTTCATCTCTCAGTGCATCCATCAGTGCATCCATCAGTCGAGCAAGCAACGCGCTTTTGTTTCCTGAAGTCGAAAGATTCCGTTTTGCCAGCTGACGTTTCAATTCGGCCGTTGTTAATTGCGAGATATTACGCGGCATTTTCTTTCTCGATTATAAACTGTCCACAGTACAATTTTACACGAATCGAACTTTCTAGAATGTTTTCGAATTCTACCCGTTACGGCACTAATTCACTTTCGAGAAGTTTTTCTGTCCAAAATAGTCCGACCCGAAGTTCGTTACACTACCAAGTATACTTGAAAATCCCACTTCTGACACCAATTGTTATATTTTTCTCGTCTTTTCTAGACGTTCCAGTGGGTTCGATAGATTTTCGCGTACACGATAATGAATAACACTCGCTTTCTTCTTCTTCTTCTTCCTTGCCTCGTTCTTTATACCGCTCCATGGTTTCACGTTGCTCGACCTGCGGTGTAGGCACATCGCCCGTTTTGGTGGTAATGTCTCAGCATATTTCTCCAGGCAGCTCTATCTTGGATCGTGTCATCGCCGAGACCAATGCGTTGTTGTTGCTTTTTCATTTGACACATCCAGGTGATCTTCGGTGTGCCTCTGGCCTTGGGTCCATCAAGTGGAACTTCCATTGATATCGCTTTCTTTGCGGGGTGCTCAGGTAATTAAATGTGCTTTTATTCCCCCAAACAAATAGTTTCAGTAGGATTCACCCTTTCTGAGATATTTCCGAGATAAAGGGGAAAGCCCCCAAAAACGCCACGTTAGCTCACACCCTACGACCACATGCTTTTAGTATGTTTTACTCCTGACCACCCCTTATAAATTCATGAAATAAAAACCGTCACACACACACACACACAGACTCTAACTTTCAAATGATAGGAGACAAGCCAAGAAGGTATATCAAATTAAAGCAAATTTAATACTTACAAACTTTGCTCCAAAAAGTTTTTTGAAAAACAATTGGGAGAGACACCAGAGTCAATAGAATGCAATGAATTAAATATTTTCGACTTTTATTAAACAATATCGGAAGAACCGTTAGGAGTTTTGCATATGCACGTATGGGCAAATAAATAGGATATTTAGAAAGCTTTAATGGTTGCTTGCAACTTTTTTCTCTGCGAATCACCGTTTTTGAGATATAGCCCAAAACACCAAAAATTGCACAAAATTTCAATTTAACCCCCACTCTCCGCATTAGCTCACCTCTCAGCTCCGAGTAAAATTAGTAGCTTCACCTCCTAACTACTCCTAACAAAACACCGAAGAAAAAAATCGTCACCCCCTTCGATGTTCTCTATAATGCGTTCTTTGATTGGCCTAATTTCCAAAAAATAGAGAAAAGGCGTTTGAGTTCATCCGTTAATAGAAAAATACTTTTATTTTTTCATTCATTACTACCGATTACGCATGAAGGTATAAAGTAGAGATTGATACACTGCAGCTTACGATAAATTCCATACTTCAATTTAATTCTTGTATTTTGTGAAACACTCATCACCTTTGACCTGATTGTAATTTATATAGTCGGTAATACATTCCCTTATTATCCAAAAGCTCTTTATGACTGCCTTTTTCGATAACCACACCTCCGTCAATGACAAATATCACATCGGAATCGATAACTGTCGACAGACGATGGGCAATCGCTATGCATGTTCGTCCCTCACGAGCAGCATCCAGAGCTTCTTGTACGACCTATAATCGCAAAATTATAATTAATTAGTTTGCTACAAAGCAAAATTTCAAATTTCTTTCGTCACCTTTTCACTTTCTGCATCCAGTGCAGACGTAGCTTCATCAAGTAGAAGTATTTTTGGATTTCGTACCAGAGCTCGAGCGATAGCAACACGTTGCTTTTGACCACCGGATAGTTGCGTGCCCTTTTCACCTAGTCTAGTTTCGTATCCCTATAGAATAATTAAAATTTATGTAAAATCTCAGAAATTAGAATTCCAAACTTACCAATGGCAGTGATGTTATGAAATTATGTATATTAGCCTTTTTGGCAGCTTGTATAATTTCATCTTCACATACATTCTTTGAATTATCACCATATGCAATATTCTCCGCTATGGTACGATCAAACAAGGACGGTTCCTGTGACACAATTCCCAAATATGATCGGAGATTTACCATGGAGATCGATCGAATATCGTGCTCATCAATATTCACCGAGCCCTCGTTAGCGTCGTAGAAGCGCGCGAGAAGTTGAATACATGTTGACTTTCCACATCCCGACGGCCCAACTAGAGCAATCGTTTGGCCTTTCGCAATGGCCAGAGACAAAGCTCGCAGAACTGGAGTGTTTGCACGAGACGGATAGCTGAACGATACGTCTCTGTATGATACCGTTCCATCCAGCTCTACTCTCTTTGATAGATCCAACCCAGGGCGATCGATAACATTTGGAACACGATTGAATAAGGCATTAAATCTGGCAGCAGCATCCATTCCTTTTTGGAAATTGGGAGCAAACGCCATTGCATTACCGATTGTCATTGTTCCCATGATTAAAGCCTGCGCTACCCTTGAATGGAATAAATACAATTTAATTCTACTTCAAATTTCGATTTTCAGTCGTACTTAAAAACATCGGCATAGGTTACGCCTTCATTGATAATCAAATAACCGCCATAATACATGCAAGCTGAATATGCAAAAAACATAATCGATCGTGCCAGGCCGTAAACCACTCCACGATAATGAGTACCCATTTTTGCTTTTTGTACCCCGGGATGCAAGACGGACATGTATTTGCCGTGAAACATTTTTTCTCCGCCGATAGATATAACCGTTCGAATGCTTGATACGACTTCAACGGCTAGCTACAATTTAAAAAAAATCTCGTAAAGTTGTATTTTGTCACAGCTAAAGTTCTTACCTTCGTGGACTCCTCCAATGATTTCCGAACACCCATGTATTCCGACATCATAACCTTACCCTGTAAGTAAGTTGCCACCAACATCATTGGAGTGAAGGCCAACGTCATAAGACCCAACTTCCACTGATAGTACATGGACAGGCCAATGCTTAGTACAATAGTGGCTAAGGATTGGAAAATCATTCCAACTCGTTGCCCAGTGGCCTACGATTGAAAACGAAGACAAAACTATATAATTTGAAAATATCAAATCAGAAGTATCTATACATATAGTCTAGTACAAATAGCTCAAAACCCAAACATCCAAAAATAACAAAAATTTTTGACGCCAATTTGTTGAATACACTGCCTAATATACGCAGTCAAAAGTTACACTAATTTGCGCCATGGGTTAAGGGGGGAGGGGGTGGCAAAGGGGTGAAAATTCAGTTTTTTGCAAATATCTGGAAAACTATGAGTCTGACCTTGAAATGTCCCGAGGACGAAACAAACTACATAAAATTAGCTTTGTAATGATATATAACACTCTAGAAATTTTTGCAGAAAATTATACCTTAGACCCAAAAGTATTATAGTGAATTTACATTTTTTGAGTTTTACATTTCGCACTGTAACTCTTGATATAATAGACCTACCGTCATAAGATCTTGTCCATATATTGATAACAAAATTCATTTGACTTGTACCAAAATTTGTAGTGCTCCGACCATTGACGCCCCCCTCACTCCTCCTAACATTTTTCAAAAAGGCATGCCTGTAGCTTCTTTCAAAATTGAGCCAGGCAGATCAAATTTGATGGGGTGCCTAGTCTATGCTCCATTATGCTCTCCACCAAAAATTATCACCATCCGATCAAAACTAAGGGTACCCCCCATACAAGTGAACGAAAATTCTAACAAATTTCACATTTTTTCACTTCTAAATTCTATGGAAAATAGAAAAAAAAATGTATCTCTTAGAACGTCATTAAAACAGTTAATTGTAGTCTTGTGAATGTATGTTCAAAAGGTTGTACCAAGGCGTACGCTACAAGTATCAAAAAATTGGGTTTGAATGTCAGTGATACCAGTTCTAAGGCTATTTGTGAATATTTCGAGTAACGTGTACTAGCAACCTTCAAACCCGATTTTTCGTACTTGTAAGCCACGCTCTGGTACAAACTTTTATACATACATTCAGAAGACTACAATTAACTGTTATAATGACGTTCTAAAAGATACATTTTTTTTTTCTATTTTAGATAGAATTTTTAAGTGAAAAAAAGTGAAATTTGTTAGAATTTTCGTTCACTTTGTATGGGGGTACCCTTAGTTTTGATCGGATGGTAATAATTTTTGGTGGAGAGCATAATGGAGCATAGACTAGGCACCCCATCAAATTTGATCTGCCTGGCTCAATTTTGAAATAAGCTACAGGCATGCTTTTTTGAAAAATGTTAGGAGGAGTGAGGGGGGCGTCAATGGTCGGAGCACTACAAATTTTGGTACAAGTCAAATGAATTTTGTTATCAATATATGGACAAGATCTTATGACGGTAGGTCTATTATATCAAGAGTTACAGTGCGAAATGTAAAACTCAAAAAATGGAAATTCACTATAATACTTTTGGGTCTAAGGTATAATTTTCTGCAAAAATTTCTAGAGTGTTATATATCACTACAAAGGTAATTTTATGTAGTTTGTTTCGTCCTCGGGACATTTCAAGGTCAGACTCATAGTTTTCCAGATATTTGCAAAAAACTGAATTTTCACCCCTTTACCACCCCCTCCCCCCTTAACCCATGGCGCAAATTAGTGTAACTTTTTACTGCGTATATTGAGCAGTGTATTCAACAATTTGGCATCAAAAATTTTTTTTCTTTTTGGATGTTTAGGTTTGGGCCTATTTTGAACCAATTGTACTGGACTAATACCCCTTGCACTGCAGCTGATTCGGTTGATAGACGGGCACATAAGCTTCCAGTGCCATTCGACTTATCATCAAACCAGGCAATCTCCTGGCGAAGCATGGCGCAAAATGCCATATCGCGTACTCTTTCAGTAAGTTTCTCGCCGGCAATCGCAAACGCAAATATCTGGGAGAATTGGGCTAACCCAACAACAATTCCCGAGATGACGAAATACAGGCAGTATATATTCGTTTCGGATCGAACTACATCAGGATCTTTATACGAAAGGCCCTGAAATAGAAAAAAATTTAATAATTAGCCAGAGAAATCAAACCTCTGGGCGAGATTTGAATCAAAACTAATTAAACGTCCGTGGGGCGTTCAAGAAGGGATAGCAAATTAACCTTGACGCTTGTCTATAGAGATAGCATACAATGTGGTGGAAGTAAACAGAGTTAAATTGGGATGGGCGATCTGTCGTTTAAAATGGCCTTTGTTCTCGAAGAGGTGCTTTAAATGTCTCGGAAGGCAATAAATCCAGACCCCAAATGAAATTCTTCCAGGGATTTGAATCACTGGCAGCTTTGTAGTTAAATTCTTGCTCTCATTAACGTTGAAGGAGAAGGATATTCACATTCCAATTATCTGTGGCAAACAAACTGCTTGTTTAGTCCCGTCATATTAGCATTTGAAATAGAAAAAATAGAGTAGTGCTAATTTTTGTTGTTTTTGATTCAGTGGGGTCCCAGAAATCTAAAACTAATTTTGCTAAATAAAAATGTTGATCGGAAAGGTCCCAAAAAGGACAAAAAATTACACTATTTAATCATTGACAGGGGATCGGCATGCGGAGTATCATATCAAAGGGGATAAGTCGAGTGCATTACATATCCGGTGTTTGTTTCCGGCTTCAAGCCCCTTCAACGGAATATATCGAGGTTGAATGTCCTTTTACAAAATTACAAATTTCATGGTAGAATCTTCAGCTATTATAGATTCTAAGAAATAAAAATAAAAGAAAAATAAAAAGTAGTAACAATTTGCATTTTAGAAAGATACAGATGAGTTACGGGAAACGCGAGAATTTTCTATTTAAGCCCGATTTATTCCGTTGAGGGTCCTTGAAACAGGAAACAAACACCGGATATGTAATGCATTATATGACACTACGCATGCCCACGTTCGATCAAGGATTAATTAGTGTTCTTTTTTGTCCTTTTTGGGAGCTTTCCTATCAAAAGTTTTCTTAGTATAATGAGTTTTAGACTCCTGGCACCCTACTGAATCGAAAAGCATGCGATTATCATTCATTCGTTGTACATGCCCCGCCCATTGTAAACGTAAACGCACGGTTTGGATGATCGTTTTAATCATGCGGAGCATCGTGTTCCTGTGCGCATGCTTCGGATTCAACAACGAGGAGAATCGAGAAATACGTCTTATTGTCTAGTTGTATCCATCGCCTAATTTCGTCTGTTTCGTTGGCGTCCTTTAATAAGTTACAACCCAGGTAGTTTAAGTTGCCTATACCCGATATTGAGGTTTCCCATTGTGATGCCTGTATCTACTGGCGACCTTGGTTTTTGATTGCATCATGCCCTTTGATTTGGTTTCGTTCATATGTAGTCCAAATTCTTTTGAGTGGTTATTGAGAATATGAAGTAGGCTTTCTGCATAATCCAATCTTCCAGATATGACATTGATATTGTCGGGTTATGCTACTATGTAATTGGGTCGACTTGATGAGTAGCGTTCCGCTATGGTGTCCACATTCATTGCTTGAATTGCATACTCCAGAGCAAGGTTGAAGAGTGTCGGTGCCAGTCCATCCCTGCTTGAGTCCAGTACGAGTTTCAAATAGGTCAACAAGTCTGTTATGCACTCTGACCTGCGAGACGGTTAGTCATTGTGATCCTTATGAGTCGCACTAGTTTTGCTGGTATACCAAAATGCAGCAATATGTTGAACAGTAGGTACATTTCGATCGATACTGTCGTATGTTTGCTAGAAGTCAACAAGGATTTGATATATACATACATACGTCGATATTATATTCCCAGCACTTCTGGAATAATAGCTACACGGTAAAAATCGGTCGTTGAGCGACCAAGTCTGAAGACTCCTTCATGTTCGCCATGATTTATTTATTGAGTCGATATCGCTGATAAGTTGTACGGAACCAATGAATAAGAAAATCTAAAAAGGAAATGTAAATAATCGCATAATACACTAGATATGCGACTTTTTTTGGGACAAAAATATTTTCTATGGTGACTTGATATTTTAGCTTCGATGACATTTCTCATTTGAATTTTATATGGAGAATTAATTGTAAACAAAATCATGCACATGCGCAGCTTAATGCTGTAACTTCGTGTAGGGGCGTCGGAAAAATGGGGGCAATGAATACGAAATTTCAAAATTAATAGATGCTTAAAATTAATTAATCACCAACGTTCCTGTTGCATAGCTGTATCCCAACAGCATCACAATTTACACTATTGTGAAAAGTACATTTAAATGGGATTGCAAAGCGTTGCGTGGTATAAATTCGTTTAAATACAAAATTTTAAATAGTATGTATTTCAGTGCATTGCGGTCGTATTAAACCACACCAGCCCCAAACACTTAATTTCCTACGCCATTGTTAGCTATAAAAAAAAATCAAATTGTCCCCTTTATTTTCAGATATTTCGTTTCCTTCTTTTTCTTCTTCATTGTACGGAACATACCCTCAATTCTTAACCTAGCTGTCACAGGCATTTGAATATTAAAAAAAAAAAATTGTTTTTCTTGTACGACTAAAACCTTATTAGAGAGATTTAGCATGTCGTCGAAGAAAGTACGACATAGTTTGACATTGCATGTAAAAATTCACAGTAAAAAGTTTATTGAATTTCCCACACAAAGTGTAGTAAAAATTACTACAAAAAAAAGCTAAAAAAAAATTTGAAATTTAATCTTACACATTTCTTTAGCAAAAGGTTAAAATAAATGAAAACTATTAAATTTTAAATAAAATATTGTGAAATCACATTGCTACTGTAATTTTACCAACAAAAAATGTAAAATTAAATCAAGTGATTTCTGATTTTTCATCATTTAATGTAAAATTAAATCAAATGAATGTAATTTTTCATCATTTCATTTTTACATTTCGTAAATCTTGTCGATAGTATTCTGCTACGCTGTGTGGCGCACTTGGTTGAGTCGCCACTCTACGATGCTAGTAATCTAGAGGTCCGTAGATCGAATCTCGGCGTGGTCCAAAATTTTCGAACATGTGAGGATAGGAAATATATAGTGCTTGCAACATTATATACACTCCGAAATTATATGCATTGTAACGTTGACTCGAAATTGCCTATAAACGGCTGAGTAAACGTTAAGTTAATTTTAAATAAAAAATTTAATTTTACACATGGGTATGGGACTTGTTTCCCTCTATGAATTTAAAATTAAATCTTTGTTGGAAATGGGTTAAATATATTGATGTAATTTTAAATGCGTGTTTTAAATTTACAACTCTGAAAGTATTCGAACTGTCAAAGTAAAATAATTTACTAACTAGAGTCCTGATTTTCGCGCAACTTGTATTTTTTTTTTCAAATTTGCTAGTGCATATGTATTTAGTATGTATATAAAAAATAATAATTTGAATATTGGTGTGCATTCTAATATGGATCCCATGAAAATGACGTGTATCCATTCTAAAATCTCTGTTTGTAGATTATTAACAAATAATGTGATGTGTGTTTTTATTCTGGTTTGACTGAGAAAAAAAAACGATAAACGAATATTTTTTTATTGGTTTTGCTTTTTATTACAGGCACTAATGTTTATGTACATATATATAGACACAATAACTGGCGGGATACAACTACGGAGTTATACAATAAAATAAATGTTCATTGGGTTCAGAACTGCCCTGTGTCCTCAATCTAATAAAAGTCATTGATAAAGACATTGAATGTGATATGTTTTGAATGAAAACCGGAGGAAAAAACACATGTTAACAAACGCAGTTAATTATGGATATTAATTAATCCTGGAAAATGCATTTTCTTGTAACTTTAAAATGTGACCAAAATTAAATAGTCTTGATGGAAAACATGAGTTTTTTTTGTCAAAACACAACACTTTCATTGTACCGAATAAATCATCACTTTTATTAAGACTTCCATTACTTTCTTGAATCCTAATTACTTCCGCTTTTCGCCTTTTTACTTTTGAATTTACTTGTCCTTTTTTCGGCCTTAAATGCTGCACGAAAATTCTGCTCCTTAATTCTTAAATCGTAAACGTCATCATCCCGTCACAGTTTTGGCTTTTTATTGAGCTGAAATAAATTATGGTTGATCAGCAATGCTTAAAATAAATTAAATTTTATTTTGTTACCTTTTCTACAATTAATTTCGTCTTCGTTTACAAAATATTTGATTTGAACTGACAGGACACAACAGCTGTTTCTTCCAGTTTTCCAATATTTTCAATGAAATCGAGACCGGACTACACGACGAGCAAACATCATTAATTTTTAATGACGTTCAGTTAATGATGTTTTAATTAGATTTTTCGAATATCATAGAGCGAATTATCACATGACACACGCATTAGTTAAACATAATCAAGAGTTAATTATGTTTAACTGATGCCGTCTGTCTAGGGTTTTACCATATACGAAACAGTCTATCATAACTTTGCATGTTCTAAGTAGGCATGGGTGTATATCACGACAAATAATTTCGCCAATTTCGAATGTTTATAGAACATCAACTATACGGAAATACATCCATGCCTACTTGGGACATGCAAAATTATCATTATACTCTTTCGTATACGGTAAGCAAGCGAATTTTTATATGGATTGTCAAACTATGTCGTTATATTTGCAACGACAATGTAAAACTCTCTAATATCTCATAAGCTAGAATAGATGATTATTATAGCCAACAAATTTACATAAAAAATAATACTAACCGCCGACCAAAAACAATCAATTTTTCCATCTCAATTTTCTCCAACTTCTTCCAGGGTGAGGTGCTCGTACAATCCTTTTAAAAATTGGCGCATAGTCTAACGATCATTTGTTTCTTATATCATTTTATTCTACATTCGTTATTTCTAACAGTTTTAATGCCTTAAGTGCATAAAACTAGGGTTAATTTTGGATAAATTTGGATATACATAATTTGAATAAATTGTACCAAATTGCAGATCTTTAGGGGCAGTTTGAATTGAATGGAATTGAAATCGAGGTAAAATTAAACCCTAGTTTTCTGCACTTAAGGCATTAAAACTGTTGGATAACGAAGCTAGAATAAAACGAGACCGAGGCTAATTTCGGGCGCGGCCGAAATTTGGATACCCTTCGCTCTCATCGGGCTAAGAGTTTTTTTTTCGGGCATACCTACGACTTGTATTTAATCCCTCCCCCCATTCTTTTCCTGCCCTCTTCACAAAAGTTCCGTTGTATCGACAAAACAATATTTGTGTGGGGTTTGGTGGAAATAAGTTGGCAAATAAAAATATTTACTCAGAAAATTGCATTGGGGGATGCGGGAGCATGGCCCCATAGTACGATTCCATTTGTTTTGACCTTTTTAGTTGCTTTGATAAAGACACATTAATTCAAGGTTTTATGAAATTGGGTAAAAAATGTTTCTTAGAAGAACCTAATTTGGGGAGTTGGGTTGGTATGGCAGCCCCATGACCCCATTGTCCAATTTGATCCATTATTACATATGTTTTGTGTTATCAATAGAAACACATTTATGCGAGCTCATCCACTATCAGGGGACGAAATCGATAAGAGTTTTGGGTAGTTTTGCCAATAGAAAAGCTAATCGATTTCGTCCCCAAGAAGGTGACGAACTGAACAAGGTTACCTAAATACGTCTCCCGGCAATTAATTCTCCGGTCAAGAGAATATTGTCGCTTTGCGGTAGCGCACGGACAGATAGCCGGAACCGACTAAATATTCGCACTGTAAGGGCTGAGCCTCAAATTAAATGCAATTTTAAAATGACATGTAGGGATTTTTATAACTTTATAGTATTGCACAATGAAGAGTTATTGGAGGCTGTATCATCAAATAAATATTGTTACAAAAAAAAAAATGACATGTCGGCATAAAAATAGTTTTTTTTTGCTCCGTAAAAAATCTAAAACCCGTATTTTATGCGCTAGTGACCCATAAATCGAAGGCAAGCAGGTGCACGAAGAGAAAAATGTGCAATGAATTCAACAAAATCATATAATGAAATTCACAACACACAATTTCACTAAATTTGTAGTGAAAGTAATTAAATTGTTGTGAAATTGATTACAATTCAGTTGTTTTTACTGGTGCTGGCCTATTGTAAAACTGATTGCAGTGTAATGAAAAAAATCATTGCCTGATATTTGTATGGATAGTAACATTTATTGTTTTTATGGTAATTTTCACCACTGTCTGTAATAATAATTATTGCATGGTGTACATGAAATTAACAAGAGCGCGTAATAATTATGAAACTGTCAAAAAATAAGACGACTAATTTATTCGCATAACTTGTAATCTTAGATAGCTTAGGTGTAGGACGTAGGACTACGAAACGATAGTTTTAATACCTTTCACTACATTTTTTCTCTCCGTCTGGTCACCCTAAATGGAGGCCTTAGATATTAATAGTTAGCATATATGCGAACCCGCTAAATTACATGCAAGACATATTACGTACATACATATTCACATACAAAAATGCACTTTTGGCCTTGAAATTACCCCAGGGCTGTTAGAACCACCCAAGGCTGGGGTAAGTGTTAACAGGCGAGTTTCTTAAAAAAAAAACGTTTTTATTCAGAATGTAATATGTTAACAATAATTTTGATAATTTCTATTTAAAGTCCTATAAATTACGAATTATATGGCAGAAAGTCATGTCTCTAACGCAAAAGGTTGGGTAGCTAAGGAGTTTAGTTTCAAATTTGTTAGAACCAGCCCCGGTCTCCCCTAATATTATTAAATGTTTGGCCAATGAAAATGTTGCCTTTACTTCACGAAAAAAAATCACAAAAACCAATGAATTTATCGCATAAAATAAATAAATAAAATAAAAAAATAAAGTGATAACGCATATGGGCCCCACATCATACGCGAACGCGAGGCATCTTGTTCTGATATCGCACGAAATTTTCCATAGAAGTATCACCGTATCACCTGCATCCGACAAATTACACGCAAAAATTCACTATCATTTGGATTTTGAGGTGGAATAGAATATACATAATTACATACATACATTATAGGCCAGTCAATAAACCGAAAAATAAGGCGTTAGGTCACAAAAAATTGCTCGGCTCTGGTTTTTTGGGATATTGTTAGCAGTGACGTGCAGTGAAAATTCCTCATAGTCAAGCAGTTGATCATTCCAAAGCCAATTTCACATAAATAAAAATGAACTGAATAATACAATAAACACAGTTGCAAAAGCGTTTATAGCAAGCGGCTTTATGCCTTATAGAAGAAATCAGGAATAAAAAAATAAAGCATTTCTAACTCTTCACGCCTCTCTTTATCCAAAAAAGCTTTAATTACTTTATAAAAAAAAATTCTCTTCGCATTTGTATGAGAATATCCTTTTCGGCAGCAATCAAAACAAGATCTGAAAACCTTTCCTTGGATTGGTGATTCTTAAAAATGTATGGATACGTTATAAAGTTAAAAAGACCTCTCGGCAGAAGCCACAGTGACTGGAAATATTGTTAATAATTTTGCTCGAATATATATGTACTTGTTTAAAACTATTCGCGACTTAAGGCCGATTTTGTAAATATTCTAGAATTTGATTCACATTTGCCTTTCTAAACTCTTCTGACAAAAAATTACTTTAAGTTAATTTTTAGCTTTATTCTATCAAAAAATTAATTGTGAATCTCAATAAGCGAGTCAAAGTTTTTTCTGGAAAATTTGATTTAAATTTGGAAAAATAATTTGGTTCGAGTAATTCTAAGAATGAAAGATTTTTGAATGAATTAAATCTCTCTCGAATTTGCCCGAGAATGACGTATACAATCTCTCTAAATATCCTTCGCAAATTTTGTATCGGACCTTTTGAATTTCTAGATTTTTGCGGCGGTGGCTCATATTCTTCTGCTACTTTCGAATATGCATAAATTTTCAAACTTCCGAGAAAAGTCTTTTTCAAGCCAGTTCTCAAATCCAATAATTGTTTGGCTTGCATATGAAATATTTATAGCTTTACTCTGAATTATATTAAATTAAACATCGGTTTTGGAGAATATTTCTGAAAAAATGAAAATCTAATTCTGTAAATTTTGATGTGTACGTATCGGAAGAGGTCAAGGAAATGCCATCCCAGTTTTCGGAATTATTTAAAATCGTATCAAAAACTATTATAATATCATCCTAGTCTTCAAATATAACGTTAATAATTCGAAAATGATAATGCCAACGCGTTTTGGAAACAAGTGGTAATCGTCGCTTAACTATAGATGAAAAAAGATCTGCCCTTTAAGTGGATGCACTGAAAAAAGTAGCTATCTCGTTTATGCACGCAAAAAAAAGCTTAATTTCTGGAATTTTTAGACAAAACCAAATTTAGTGAATGGAACGATCAATGCGGGCTCATATCTGTCGCGAGTTAGAGATTGAACTCCGCGGATTTGATAACTCATTACTGCTGCGCCATCGTAGCATTGTGCATTTTGCTTATTACCGACATAATTTAAAATCCTTTGAAAATATGAGAAGTTATTGCCTTACGGTTGGCACTTATATCATAGAATCCGATAAAGGAAGCTCTTGCTCTGAGAGATGAATCACTGTATCGATTAAACGTTTCAAAATATTCCGATTACGGTCAACTTTTTCGTTATGTAATCTAATCAATAATGCCGCCTGGTAATTTAGCATAAGCTCTATTCTTTGCGATCCGAAGAAATCTAACTTAATTAACGACTGAAGATGTGTTTCCGAACTAGCGTGCTTTACAGCTGAACCCGTTAAATATTTAAATGCTAAGTCCGGATTTATTCCAAACAGATTTCTCGTTCGCGAACAAAAGACACGGCCAACAAAATAATTTATTTAATTTACAACTTCCGGTAAGCCAAATGTACTTTTCATTTGTTTCAAAATTAAATTTCCGTGTAACGCTTTTTTGTTTACATTCAAAATGAATTTTAAATTTTGACCACCCAGATTGAACGATCCTCCTTTCTTAGCGAATAAAAGGGTCGAAAATTCCGATGTTATTAAAAAATCTGCCGCACAGCACAACTCTGACATAATTTGAAGAGAAAACTACAAACTTTTCCCAAAAAACACACAAAGTTGAACATTTTTTTAAATTCCACAAAAAGTCACCTGTAGTCAACTGATTTCTTCTGGAAAATGTAACTGAAGTTTATATTTTCCTCTCAACATGCATTTAACATCTACTATCCATATTCAATCCACACGCAACATGTAAGTCAATCAACACCAATTCTGCTTGAGTGCGCTCATATAAATTCGCACATATGTAAAACAAACAAAAAATATTCGCCCATCATATGAACCGACTCAAGCATCTGGAATCAACATGTTGCTCTGCTCACTGCATCATGTACGTGTACATGAATTATGATATGATAGATACATTCGCCAAGTCCGTACACATGCTGCAAACAAGTTTGGTTCGATTAACTAAAACGAACACCATGCCGCACTGGTGTTCGTTTTAGTTTTTGCATGTACATACATACTTCGCGGGGTTTTCGGAATATATCGTCAGGAGGAGAAAATGTTGTCAAAAATGATATTTGGTGATGTCGGTGATAATGAATCCGAAGTTTTTCCTAGTCAAGCAGTTTGGAATTGCTTATTATGAATGCACGTCGCTGATTTTTAGGATAGATACCAGAAGTGTACCACCAAGTTTGCAACTTCGAAAAACCTGTGCTAACCCCATGACCCTCAAAAAACCTCAAAATTTTCGGACTTTTTTCATATTTTTGTTTTTAATTTCTAAAACGTGCTTCCTATACAAGTAAGTTGTCCACTGCACTGTTAAAGCTAAGAAAATCTTCTTTAATTTGAGTGTAACCCCAGCTTTGTAGGCGCAAAGGATCCCAAGATACAGCACTTTAAACATTGTTTTTTGAAAAAAAGTTCGAAATTATAATTTCAGTCATGTTCCGAGCTGAATATCGGCTTAAATGCGCACTTTACAGAGATAGTCATGTGTCATGAAGTTATAAACCAGCTCCTTAGCTGTATATATGTCGGAACGAGTGGAATCAGACCATGGGGTCATAGGGCTGCCCCTGAAAATTAGGTTCTTCTAAGAAAAACTTTTTTCTTTATGTACCAATATTAACCAAACTACACCCAAGTATGTTGCTGGTTAAGCCTAAACAAATATCTAGGAACGGAGGAAATCGGAACACTGAGTTATAGTGTCATACAAACCAACCTCTGGAAATTAGGTTCTTCTAAGAAAAACTTTTTTTCTTTATGGACCAATCTTAACCATCCTTCCCCCAAATGTGTTTTTTAGTAAAGCTTCAAAACATATCTAGAAACGGATGAAATCGGAACACTAGGTCATAGGGCTGTCATACAAACCAACCCCTGATAATCAAGTTCTTCTAAGAAAAACTCTTTTCTTTATGAACCAATCTTAGCCAAACCTCACCCAAATGTTTTCCTAATAAAGCCTCAAAACACATCTAGGAATGCATGGAATCGGAACATTACGTCATAGGGCTGTCATACAAACCTCCTAAAATACAATTTCGGACTTTTTTAGAAAAAAATCACATTTTTTAAAGTGCTGTATCTTGGGATCCTCTGCACCTACAAAGCTGGAGTTACACTCAAATTAAAGAAGATTTTCTTAGCTTTAAAAGTGCAGTGGACGACTTACTTGTAGGAAGCACCTTTTAGAAATTACAAACAAAAATATGAAAAAAGTCCGAAAATTTTGAGGTTTTTTGAGGGTCACGGGGTTAGCACAGGTTTTTCGAAGTTGCAAACTTAGTGGTACACTTCTGGTATCTATCCTAACAATATCCCAAAAAACCAGACCCGAGCAATTTTTTGCGACCTAAAATCGGTAATTGACTGGCCCATATAGACAGTTATTCGAATGAAAGTTCGTAGTTTGTCCGTCCGTCTGTCCGTCTGTCTGTTCACTAAATAACTCGCGAACAGCTCAACCGATTGTCATGAAAGTTGGTAGGAATGTGTAGAATAGTTACAGTCTTTGGCACAAATACCTTAGAAGTTGGGAGGAAGAAGATAACAGGGTGTCCCGAACGTTTGAAAAATGTAGACTTTTTGAGTTTTTATCGGAGATTGACCTATGGGTATTTAAATCGAAGATCTAAACCAGTACATTTCATGCCACTTAAAATTTTCCAGTTTCAAGTAACGGTAAAAAAGTTATTGGCATTTAAAGTTAAACTTCCTTTTCGACCTCCGTTTTTCTAAACCGTTATAAGGATCGATATGAAACTTTGCACAAAGATTGGTCAGTATGGCCTTATATACGTTAAATATTAACATAGGGGATATCTATGCAATTTTCTTAGAACCCTTAGCAAAATTTTCATATTTGGAAACCTAAGAGGGGCTACACACAAACAAATTGAAATTTTACAAATTTACTGTTATTTACTTTTCCTTAGCAAAAGTCAAGTCTTAATATTTAACGTATATAAGGCCATACTGACCAATCTTTGTGCAAAGTTTCATATCGATCCTTATAACGGTTTAGAAAAACGGAGGTCGAAAAGGAAGTTTAACTTTAAATGCCAATAACTTTTTTACCGTTACTTGAAACTGGAAAATTTTAAGTGGCATGAAATGTACTGGTTTAGATCTTCGATTTAAATACCCATAGGTCAATCTCCGATAAAAACTCAAAAAGTCTACATTTTTCAAACGTTCGGGACACCCTGTTATCTTCTTCCTCCCAACTTCTAAGGTATTTGTGCCAAAGACTGTAACTATTCTACACATTCCTACCAACTTTCATGACAATCGGTTGAGCTGTTCGCGAGTTATTTAGTGAACAGACAGACGGACAGACGGACGGACAAAATCGATTTCATAAGGGTTTTTTAAAAAAAATGTTTCTAAAAAACCCTAAAAAGAAACTCAACATTTCAAAAGTTTTTTTTTTAAAGGTATTAAATGGGGGTTAATTTTTTTTACTTGTATCGATAATCCGTCATTTGTCCGTTCCTGTCTGTCATTTGCAGGGCTCTGACGAACCTTTGTAATATCATCAAATGAAGGAAAACGCCCAGGTGGCGGGAAAACATCGGAATTCTGTAATTTAAGGTTTCAATCGAAAGTTTATAATTTT